>JAWNMO010000115.1:600000-1018647 GCA_035043915.1 Drosophila paramelanica
GCGTACTTTTGTGAGGCTAGCGCATTGCTTGCACGTACTTTTGCGTACTTTTGCTTTTTTTTTTTACAATTTTGGTAAGCTTCATCACCACTTTGCAGCGGGTTGGCTGGGGCAGAAACGACTGTTGCCCGCTGCACATACTAATAAGGCTAAGTGGCAATGACAAACACAACTGCACACACACATACACACATACACACATACACACATTCACATGCACACAATACACACATGGCTAGTGGCGACCCTCTATTTCTTTTGACTGACTCAAATGGCGCGTCCTTCGCGGCGCATTTTACGCTCGCAACGCTTCGTTTCACTTTGCGGCGAAACGTCAGTTCCCCAACTACCCCTCGGTAAACACAAATTTCATGACTGTTGATGACCTCATAACTATGCGTGTTTATTTCCTTTGTTGTCGCGTGTGCAGGGTCCTGTGCTTTTTTTTTCCTTCAACTCAGTGAGTCCGAATTTGTAATACCACATAATTCCGCCAATTTCCAGAAATATGTTTTTAAGCCACTTAAAATTTACATTTTGTTAGAAAACTTTAATATTTTATGCTTTATTTAATAATTTTTTTTGTTTATAAAAATAACATATTCAAACGAAAAAGACATCGTATTGTTAATAAAAATAACCTTAAAGGTTTCATCAATTCAAAATTCATTATTTAGCATTATTTAAATGGTTAAAAAACCTTTTTAAAATAAAAAACAATAACAAAGTCAGCTATGCGGTTAGACCCGAGTAAAACATTTGAGAGCAACTGATATTCAGACATTTAGTAAGACGTCATTCAGTTACACGCAGTCTGTAAAAATAAACTAGCAGTGGAAAGCCGCAAGATAATGCACGTGTATCTCTATATTTATATTTGATATATATTGATTTACAAGTATATAGATACGTAAATTTATTTATAGCAGCTGGGACATGTCCTGGATCAATTGGTTTGTTAACCAGCAGGCAAATGAGTTCGTGTGCCGCGTGCCCTGCGAATATATGCGAAACAAGAAGAATTTGGAGGGCCTGGAGGCGATGGTGCCCAACTTTCAGCGTACACTGTATGCCATACTTGATCCAAAGTTCGATGATGGTTTCGGAGCCATCGAAATGCCAGAAACGGCCCAACTGCTATACGGACTGATCCATGCACGCTATATTCAGACCCGAGAGGGCATTGCGGACATGTTTGTCAAATATCAGCGCAGAGACTTTGGCAGTTGTCCGCGAATCTTTTGCGATGGTCAGTCGGTGCTGCCTGTGGGTCTGTCGTGTACTATGGGTGAGTCGCACGTTAAGGTCTATTGTCCTCGCTGCCACGATATTTATCAACCGAAAGCGCGCTTTGCGCCGCTCGATGGCGCCATGTTTGGCTGCAGTTTTCCGCATATTTTTCTCATGCAAATGCCGCACCTGCTGCCCGAGGCGCCCATCGAGAAATACATGCCATGGTCAGTCCTATCCGTAGTTCTATCAAGTTGTCTTATAAGTTTGTTTTTTATTATCGCCTCTCGTAGCATCTACGGCTTCAAATTGCACAAATCGGCGCAATTGCCCTGGCAAGGAGCAGTCCAAACCCCTGAACTGTAATCGAAGCTACAAGGACTGCTGAAGAAAAATATATTTTAAAATTTAAGCTACTTAAAGTTAAATGCAGTTTATTGCAACCCAGCAAAACATACACTTAAACTAAAAAAAACAACTGAAGATTTGTGTGGGAAACGAAATAATATACAAATAAATAATATATATAATAAAACTGAACATAAAAAAACAAATAAGAAATGTCCAATAGCTTAAAATTGAACATTATGTAATTAAAATTTATTTATACATCTATTTTTAAAGGCAGATTGAACATAACTATTCTGTTTGTTAAAGTACTTTGATTTGGTATTAAATTGTTGTTTTTCCATGCAGAAAAAAGGCTTAAGAAAGAAATTTTACGTAAATTCTATTTAAACCATCTGACTAAAGTTAGCATAAAGCCAAAATTAACTTGGTTTTCAGCCTGCTGTTTTATCGCTTTTTATTTTGTTCGCTAGGTTCGAACAGTTTAGCAGCTTCCATCAATGTCAAAGTGACTGTAAGTTGGCGTTGTCATTTCAGCTGCTATTTATAGGCAGCTGTCAAATTGCAAATTGATGCCTGGCACTCCTAACTATCCCATATATGTATATGTATGTGCTTCAGTTTGCAGCACACAATATACAGTACATTATTTTTTTTTTGGTAGTCCTTTTGCTTTTATAATTTTTCTTGGGCAAAAAGAGATGCGCGTAGTTTGCGTTGCTGCTTGTCAAGCCATAAAATGTTATCACAAAAAGTATTTTCCAAGTCGCTGCACACACAAAAGTGGCAGACAGAGTGGGTCGTGTGGAAGGGAGACAGACAACGAGGGACAGACAGCCAGGCAAAAAGCTTGTTGTAGCTACTCTGCACACACACACACGCACACACATGCACACAGGGGCACACACGGTGAAAGTTACAAATAGAGTTGCCATAAAATTTCATATGCTTATCACGTGCGTTTTGGCAACTCACACTCACGTTGTCTCTTCTTCTCCCAGCCGACAGATGGCGCCACAGAAAAAAAAAACAAGAAAAAAAATAAAGCAAAGTATTATTGTTGTTTTTTGCTGACTGTACTTGGCGCTCAATGCTAAAAACTTGGCGCCCAAAAACTGTGCATGGCTTGTTTTTATTAGTGCTGTAGCTGCTGTTGTTGTTGACTGCATTTTCACACGTCACACACACGTGGCATCCGTTATGCGCCAAGCTTAACTGTACCGCAAGAGTGCACAGAAATATTTTGTTTATTTGACGTTGTTTTTGGTCGATATGTGTCCATTTTATTGTCATATTTTTCAACAATCACGAAAAGGAAACATAAAAAGCCGAAAAAAAATCCGATTCAAATTGTTGTCTTCATTTTTGCACTTGTTAACGGAGTTTGGAGAGTCTACTGGATGGCATTAAATCGATTCAGCTCCCTCAGTTTTAAATGTTAGACACAAACAATTTATTTAGAATGATTCCTGACAATCTACCTAAATTAGCGGAAGTATTTTATACAAAAATGTATATTTTGCAAAAATAATAAGAATTTAAGCCATTTTCAACAGTTTAAAGTTGTTACAATACTGCAAACGAGTATTGCTTAGTCGATTACGCCCGACTGCAGCGTTCTTACTGGTTTTATTTTATTTTTGTATTTTGCTGCATGTCGCTGACATTGACGCATTTTTGCGCCCGGCCACGCTGCGAAAATTGTTGACAAAAACAAAGGAAAACTCTAACAACAAGGATAGCAGATATGTCATAATGCCTAGCGCGTATTTGAAATTGGCTTTTTTTTTTTGGTTGTTGGGTAGAAATTTGTGATTGTTGTTGTTGTTGTTGTTGTTGTATCTGCTGTGACAGCGTGAATTCAGAAAATGGAAAATGCATTGCATTGGCCGTGCTATTGTTGCATCAGTTCAAGAGTTGACATATTGCACAGATACGATAAGAGAGTCGATGTGAAAGTAGCTCCAGGCCGAGTCGAGTCAAAACAAAAGCCAACTCTTGTGAGAGAGGCATCTCCAGCGTGGGCAGATAAACTATTCACTTTCGTTGAAATGGGGAAGCGCACTGAAATTGGTTTTCCAAAATATTGTCAGATGCAACCAAAAATGCACAAAGGAATTGAATGTGACTTTATTTTGGAGGAAAAACTTAAACCTGCTGTTAAAATAATGTGAAAAGTAGAAAAAACTTAGCTTAACTTAATGTTCTGCCTTTTAATCAAAATATCGCACTGATCTTAACTTCTTCAAAATAACGACAATAATCATGTTTTCTGCAAGCACAATCAACCAATGTAACTGTTTCCAAAGTTGGAAACACTATTAAAACTAAGTTAGTTCTTAATCCGAAAATGCAAAACCATAAATTTCAAACAAATTCTTTGTCTAAACCTCATAAAATTGCATATAAAATTCAGAGGAGGGCGCCAAAAAAGGGGTGGTAAACATAGCGAGGCAAAACTCAATTAAAATGGCCAGAGAATAACGTGAAAATGTAAAAGAAACAAAAACTTTGCGCCTGCAAAATTTTGCATTTGGCCGATAAGCCCAAAAGTCGACTGCGAAAAATATGCAGACAAATTAACGCGCAAATTTTGGCAATGAAAGCGGAATAGAAAATCTGGTGGCCAAAAAACATATATATATATATATATATATAGAAAAGCTATGACAAAACAAACACGGACATTTGGACGGACAAACGAAAAGGCAAATATGGTGGCCACAGCTGGCAGATTGCAATATGAGAGTCTGGCATACTTTCCGGCGCTGCACAAAACTTTTGTTTTTAGCGACGATAGTGAATGGGGATGGGATGGGAAGGAGGTAGGCGGAGTGTGTTTGCTGGGCCAAAAGTTAAGCATTTGTGTTAAACACATGTGACCCAGAAAAAGCACATCGGGCGCCATCTGTAAATTGCTTATTATGAACTCATTTCGTCTAATGCCAGGCAATAAACTTTGCTGTGGCCTGGCCCAGAAACACAATTAAATTAGTTACGAGTATGGATTGAACAGTGCATTTACATATACGCTCACTACTCGAATGTAATACACATCCCACTCATATGTTCGCAGCACAGATACTCAGATCTGCCTCTATAAAGTGGCTCCAATTTAATGGCAACAACCATTCGAACAAATTATGCAGGCAAAACATGAAAATTTGATTTTCATGTAAATTTCATGCAACACAGTATTTCTTTTTTTTTTTTTGTGTTTGGCTTTTCGTTTCTTTATTTTTATTTTATATGCAGCCACAAAAAGCGGCAAAAAAAGAAGTGAAATAAAAAGAAAAAGTCGTTGGTAAGTAGCCCAGCCCACCCCAGCCAGGTGCTATGTAGTCAGAAAGGGAAGAGAGATCTTAACGGCCGCCAGCTGTGGACCCGAGACTACAAACTGACCCCTTAATCTGCATAATTTGCGCAGACAGCAGGCGAAAAAGGAAGGCAGAGTCCAGTCCAACCTCGCTCCGGCATTATAAATAGTCCAAGATATTTATTTGTAATGAGACTTGGGCTTAGGGCGGAAGTTGCCAGCGTAGGGTATTGGCCGCCCGGAAGGGTAGTTAAGAAACTGAACTGAAACTAAAGCCGTTTGGACCTTTGTTCGATTAGAGCTGTGCGCAACATCTGTTGAGGGTCGACATTTTTGGCGCAAAGTTCAGCCTAATGATGACGACCACTGAGTTATGTTAATGATAGACCCAAAAAGAAAACTTGATTAAAAACTACGAGTCAACTTATGGACACTCATTCAACTTGACTTGATGCCCGATGATTATGCGGCCCCACAACTGACACTTACTGACACTTACTACTCTGGTCTATTCTCAGTTGTGGGTTCATTCAACCAACAACAGCTGGTTATATGTGCACCTTTAGTGTATACCACAAATGACATTTTATTATTTAATCAATTTGTTGCTGGACTGACCCAACATTTAATATTTCCACTTAATTGAATTCATGACTCAAGTGTCGACAATTTATTATTATTAAATGACCAACTATGACAAATGATTGCGAGCGCCAACGATGAACGCCCCATAAAAATAGTTATGTTTGAGCTAGTTCACTAGTTCCAAATGAAATAATTCTTGCGTGAGTGCACATATTGTTTTTTTCGTCACATATTCCAAATAGAACTTGTGAAATTTGAAACAAGAAATTAAAGCGAAATTTTGATTATTTTATTATAAATAATTTGTATAAATAAGATGGAGGATTGGGTAACTGAATATTATTATATTGAGATTAAAAAGCCATCTAGAAACAAATACAAAAAATAAAATTAATTTTAAAAATCTGAATTTAATAACTTTTTATATGATACTATAATTAAATTAACCATTGCGGTATCAAGCTTGCAGATGATAACAACACAATGTTTATTTTCTATCGAAATATACTTGAAAAGCTATTGTTCGCAATATTTACTTTTAAATTAACTGACATTCGGCTTACATTGCCTCTTTCACTTCATTCACTTCATTTCTGTTCGAATTATATTTTTGTACCGCCTGCTGTTGTTCTATCCTCCCGCCCAGAGCCAAGGCTATCAGGGCTTAATAGAAAAATCCCGACGCCATTTAATGCGCCTTTGCTCGGCTTTGGTCAGTCATGTGCAAGTGAAATGAATTTGTCATGAGCTGCTCGGCTACAATTGTTGCTGCTTTTGGGGGGAAACGAATTCAAACATAGCCCCTCCTCTAAACGCAATTCTCTATAAAGCAGAAGTAATGCCAAATAAATTTATGGAATGGCAAAATTATATCGACCTGTGCCCATTTCATGGACGGAAGTGTCCACCAGGTGGGCATCCCGTCCAGCACCTTTCTCTCCTTTGTTGTCCTTGCGGCTGTCACTGGCAGACCACCCAAAGTTTGATTGGCATTGAAAGCAGCGGGCATTCGATTTTATTGTCGCAATGAAACATTGCAATGTGTACGCCAGAGGGCGCTGCTAATAACGACTACGTTTTATACTCGAAAAGTGGATTTTCGGTTTGTATGGAATTGAATAAAATATATATTTATATTTATTATATTTATTAATGTTTACATAAGGAGGTAAATCGAACCAAAAAATATCGGAACGTAAAACAACAAAATAATTAAGAACACTTTCGACTTTTTTAAGCTGGCACTGTGCACGAGCATTGAGCAATCGGTGACACCCGACTGCAGCGTTCTTATGTATTTTGGTAAATATATATATTTTTTGTCAGCATTTGGCAGCTAAACTTGACAGGTGTTTGCTGCGGGCGTGACTCGGCGCAGGACTTCCGTTTGCCAATTTTAAGTGGTTTAAAATACAGTCGACTGCTTAATTATGCAGGGCACAAGGCACTGAGCACTAGTACAAGGCACTGAGTATAGGGCACAATGCTAGAGGCCCGAGGCAGAAATCCCGTCGCCGCTTGGCCAATGTCCGAAATCTGCAGGAAGCAATTACGAGGGCGGTGGTATGAAAAGGGTCTGAAATCGGATAATGGTTGAATGTGAGTGTGCGTGGGGGAGTTTAGCGACGGATTGTGAAGGGTGCGAGTGGTGCGAGTGACTCATGCAATTTACACACACACACCAAAAGAATTTCACAGGGTGTTGATGACGTCAGCTTAGCGCCTTGGCCGAACGAGAGGGGGTTGGGCATTGGCCAAGAGTTAAGCACAAATCAAAGTCAAGCGAGTTTGCATTGGAGAAGGCACCCGAGGAAGTTCCAATTGAAGTTCTTCCCATAAGATATTCAAGACAATTGGATGAATAGAGTGAGTAAGAGAGCCTGAGTGAGAGAGGGTAGCAGCCAATTGAGGGTTGTTACGGCTAAGCCTACACCATGAGTGATGTGTTGAGCCAAAAAGTACTGAGAGTCGAGTCAAAACTGAAGGGTGTCGAAGAGTCCAAGTTAAGAGCTTGCTATTGAGTTAGGGACAGAGAGCTTTTCAGAGCTGTTGAACTGATCCAATTAGCCGGGTGCGGGGTAAGCCCATTGGAATAGCTACGAAAATTGATCTTAACTCGATGCAGTAATTAGGAATTGTCAATAGGCCACAAGTCACAAGACTTGCACTCTAACAGAAGACAAATTTTCTAGTTGCGTCTCGCATTCAAGTTTAATTAAAAAGTCTAAACTTTGAAAGAGTTTCGTTCGCTTTGTCTGGCAGATGGGAAAGCAACAAGAGAGCGGCGCCTTGTTGACAGCAATTTGACAGGCAGTAACATTTAAACAGCCAAATAAAATAATAATAAAAAAAAACAAATAAGAAATAAAAGGAAAAAGAGAAAAGAAAAGAATTCCAGGGCACAACCCACACCACCCACTGTCAGATTAAGGGTTGTGACACTTTCTCAGAAGCGCGCAAAGAGAGCAGTTAAGAATTTAAGCGAGAATGTTAAACAAATTTGTTGATTGTTCGGAGGATATTAAAGAAGCAGCAGAACAGCCGAATGACACCTTAACCTTTCACCGGGCTGAGCGCCTATTGTGTGCGACTACAACAAAAGCTGAGAAGGGTTCCGGATATGGGACACCAGCGAAAAAAAAATATATATATGTATAGGCTGAAACTGGTACCAGATCGACAAAGTGCGCTCAAGATTTATGAGCGTGTGCCCGGCTCGAGGTCTTATTATTTATCTTTTTTTTTTGTCTTCCTTTACTTTTTTTGCATGCTAATTGCGTGCGGCGTCTGCTTACGGGACATGTTTCCCTCCGGCACACCCGATAGACGATCCGTTGAAACCAAAACCCAGAACTCGAGTTACGTGTGGAACGTGCCGCGTATTTCAGGTTTGCCTTTCACTCGCTTTGCTTATTGAATTGCTGCGCATTTGGGACACTTTTCTTTTGTTGTTGTTGCTGTTGTTGTTGTTGCCCATCTCGAGGCATTCTTTGCATTCATGCGGGTAATTTATGTAAATTTATTGCGCCTTTATCTGAAACGGGGACTCTGCTGCCGCTCTTTGAGGCGTTCCATTGGCGCGTGTTTGCTGTCAAAATATTACGTTCTGGAGGCCTATTGCCGCGGCTTAATCAATTAATAATGAGTTTGTGAATGACTGCAGATGCCGCTAAGCGTACATATAATATATTGAATGTATGCACATCGGAAAGCAGCGTTATGAATATGGAATGGATACTTTTGAGGGCCATTTAAAGGTTTAAGCGATTTGATTGACAGGGAATTGTGCGAAAACATGTGTAATAAAGTTCACAACTGATTGAAATAAAAAAAAACTGCATCCTAAGAAACGAAAAAATATCTTTCAAAAAGTCAATAAATTAAAACAATTGTCTGGATGAAGATCATTTAATTTTAAAAAATACTCGCTGGATTAGTATCACATTATTATTCCAAGTTTGTCACACATTTATTATTATTTAAACCTTTGTTGAATATAGCCGCGATCAATTAAGTAAGACAATTTTAATCAGAACGAAAACTTACAATACCCTTATCTAACAAGCAAACACAATTTTACAGCCAATTTACACGCTCTTCAATTCAACAAAGCTTAATCTGCTATCGCAAAATTTCTCAACTTTTATATCTACTCTAGCATTTGCCACTGCACATTTCCAGTTATATTTACATTTATTGATCGCCTAACCGAATTCACCCGGAATTTGTACAACATGCATATCATAAAGATATTGTGCTAAGCCCCCCAACCCGCTGAGATAAGGCACCCCAGCTCGCCATTGTGAACCCCATTTTATTTATTAATATGCCCCCTTTTGGTATTTCACCATTTGGTTTTATTGTTTTATTTGGAGACATTCGACAGAGACACCCCCGAACAGGACCCGTGCCATAATAAAAGCCCCCGAACAAACTCAATTACATAATAAAAATTTATGAACGCAGCAAAAGGGACATTAAAATTTTGCGCTATTCCTAGGCGCAGCAATATACTGACCGAATTGGAAATGTCTCACAGTTTTTGCTTCGTTTTTCCCGTATTGATTTTGGGCCCTGTTGTTGTGCGCCCACTTAAGCCACATTGATGAACATGGTCAGTACATCAAGTTAAATCCAAAATCATTAATACATATGAGACTGGGACTGCGATTGGGATTCGAACTGTGTGACTGCAATCGTTGACCCTCATTTATACGTATATTTCATGTAATTCATCTCAATAAAATGCGAAAAATCCACACAACAGAACAAATCCGCCGGCAACTATAAAATATATGTAGGTCCAGTTTCAGTTCCGAAGCACTGCATAAACAACTACCAAAAGATAGAAATCAACAGCGGCAACAAGGACAAAGTGGAGGGCAGTTGTGTGAGCATTTTGGGCGCGTGTCCCATTGCGGAATGGGTTGCCCTTTGACATCAAATAAGGTTTAGGGCACATAAAAACGAAACAACAACACAGAATCTATACAAACCGTTTTGGGGTTGCCTCGACTCAATTTATGCAAACACACGAGTGTGTTTTTTGGGGGCAGAGTATATATAATACAGTAAAATATAGTGCTTTTAGGCTAATAACTATTTCTAAATAACGCGACTTTGACCAACTTGACCGAAACTCAACGCCAGCTGCTAATTGTGAAACGTGTGAACGACCTTCGCTTGACCTTCAAAGTCTTACCCTAAAAAATACAAGAATCTGAACTCGTTATCAACGCAAAATCAAACAGAAAACACACAAAAATTGTGAAGACAATCGAAAAGATGAAATTCTAAACAAGTTTTTCATTAAATTTGTTGGTCGCTGGGAAAGACAGCGCAACCCTTGAGTTTCTCAGCAGAACCCCATCTGAAAGATGCTAAGCATCCTAAGCACTCGCACAACAATATATTTATAAGCACATTATAATGCATTGTTGTTGCTGCCGCCGGCCACTAGGCCAGGGAGAGTGTCCTTTGTCATGTGCAGAGCTCAGCACATTAATGATTTCATGTCCATTGTCCAGACTCCGCACAGGAGTTGAACTCGAGAGTTGAATGAATTGTGTTTAGTTTTCCTCACCCCATCCCCCTCACAATTTTCAGATAACTATTTGGCAACCCTTTCGGCTGCTGCATATGCACATACATAAATTAATTTTCTTGTTCGCTGAGTTTGATTTTCTTCAAGGGTTCGCCTCGGTTCGTTTTTGGGTTCGTTAATGATGATCAGCATAAATTTGCGTTGAAAAACTTGTGGGCAGTCTGAGATGATTTGTTTTATGGAATTTTTATGTGCTGGCTTATATCAAATTCCGGTTTGAAAACAACTAATGTTTAATGCAAACGTTGTCAAATTTTGTCGGGGCAGGGTGTGAGAATTTCAATTCTATTGAAATTCTGAGCTACCCCATGGCAAATTCGAAAATGCTGATTAAATTACTTACAGACGCCTGAGTTTTAGAGAGTGTGAATAGTGTGAAAATGGTAACATACCTGTAAAGAGAAAGAAGCGAAAAATAAATGATTAGTTGTGGTGATCAATACAATCAAATATATAGTAAAGAGAAGTGTAAGAGCTATTACATTTCATTAAATTTATTACAAGTAAAAATATTGTAACTTAACGAACCACAACATATAAAAATACTTTATAACTCAGTGGAACCCATATTTAGCACATCGTGGTTAGTTTCTTTGGCTTTGTCACAAAGCATTCTATAAAAGGACATCAAATTGCAATGTGATTTGATAGGCAGTTTAATTGTAGTTCTACTTAATTACAGACAAAGTCTTAAACACCCACATATATAAATTAAACACCCTCAACAAATCAGAACAGTTATTTACTCGGCGAAACCAGTGCTTAGCTCGCAGTATTTAGCCTTGTTCAAATCGTAACAGAGCCAACTATAAAAGGGCATCAAATTTCGTAGTGATTTAATGGAGCGATAGACGTTAATTGTCTATACACATAACAAACTATTAAGCACTGTATACAGAATTACATTAGGGGTGGGTTTCAGCGTTAGCCCTTCGATGTTGCATCCAACACGATTGGTAAATAGTTGACAATTGTATATTGTCTGTGTATTTTGGTTTCTCACCCTTTGCAGGGCAGTGCAGACAGGCACGCACACTTGCAGACAATTAGACTTGAGTGGACGTCACACTTTAAATTAAGTCAAATGTCGAATACAATGGCATCGCCTAAAAGTAGGCAAACAATGGCAAATGCCAGCAGAAGGCACTTAGTCACACACTCACACACACACACACAAATAGACACACCTCAATGGGCCATTAAATTTAGCTGGCCATGCAACGACATCCGCCAGATACAAGATACATTTCGGACTCGCGCTCTCTTCAAGGCCATTAAGCGCGCACACACAAATAAACAGGCAAATAGCGAAATAACAAAACAGCAAAATAGGCGGCTTTGTGCTGGCGTGGCTGCTGGGGCGGCAGTCTCGGCAATTTTTAGCACTTTTAGCAGCCAAATCCCAGCAAACCGCAAAAAGTCACGTATCCAGCGGCTCGTGCAACAAGATGAGATGAGATCCGATGCGATGCGAGGCGACGGCCTTAACAAGTCAACAAAATGCTCAAGTGTTTCATCACATGGCAACCAAGCGTCAGTATGTTGGGTGTAGTGTAGTGTAGTGTATTGGCTGCGTAGTGTGGAACAACCTAGCCCGCTTTCCAGCACTGGTGGGGGTCTTAAGTGAAACCCTTAAAGTGCCTAGAAACGTTGGCAACGGTGACGCTTTAAGTGCTCAATGAATGCGACCGCGTCGAGGGTAGCTGCACATGCACTGAGCGAAAAGCTTATGACGAAATTGGAAGGATATTGAACATAGCCTCCATTGTATACGCTAAAAAAACAGTTAATGAAAGAAACAAATAACAATAATTCTTTGCATTTGAAAGCATTTCCTTCGCTTCGTTAAGTTTAAATCATGCTAGTTATTTTTGTCCACAGTAGCTCTACGACAATAATTTAATTGAATTTATTTTTTTCTGTGTACACATTGCTGTCTTTGGCCAACTTGTGTCCCATATGGCACAGGGCACAGGGCACATTTCCACCTCCACTGCGCCCACTAGGCGAGCCTTAGACATAGTGATACAAGAGCAACAACAACAGCAACAACAGCAACAACAACAACAGCAATGAAATCTTAATGCCTTAATGGGCCACACAATCTAATTTACTTTTGTTTGCTTTGCTCTGACTTGCTATCTCTGTCTTCTGTCGAATTTGTTGTCCCTCTCTTCTGTTATTCCGCTGTCTTTACTATAAATGATTTTCTGTATTTTTCTTTCTGCGCTTTTTATTGCTGTTGTGTGTGTGTGTGTATGTGTGTGATTCGTTTGCTTTTAATTGTTGTTGTTGCCGTTGCTGTGGGTTTTGGCCGTTGCTAATGCCGTTAGCCGTGCTTTGCCAAATGTTTTGTTGTTGTTGTTGTTGTTGTTGCTGTGCTAGTTGTTGGCTGTTGTGCTTCCTAATCCTATTAACAATGGCGGCAGCGTCGTCATCGCTTTTGCTTCGCCTAACCACGCACGGACCTATAAAAACGAGTATTCTTTTGCTTTTCCGTTATTTTTTATTTTTTTTAACGATATGGCATGCGACGCCATTTTTCATATGGTTTTGTTTATTTCTAGCTTTCTTTTATTGATTTTAAGGCGCGTTTTTTGTTATTGCCGCTTACCTTTTTTTTCGTACTTTGACTAATTGGTTTAAAAGTGCAACGAACTCAACTTAATATATAACATAAGCCGATTCTTTAGACATATTAATTAAGTGTAGATATAATTGTAAGTAAAAATGTTTAAATGTGTTAATTTAATGATTTTTAATTAACTTAAAAAACACTTATAATGTGCAGACAGATATTTGTGACTAAATGTTCCTGAATAATTGAAAATGTTTGAATAAACGTTTAATATAAAGGATATATTTATATATTCCTTTAATTATTTTGAATATAGAAACCGCCTATTGCTGTACAGAGTCATTTTAGCCTATCAACAATTTGCCGTAGTGACAAGTGCCATATGCATTAAGCGGTTATTGAGCAAGTCTGCAGCTTCTGCTAGAAATACTCGATTCCCATTCGCAATTCCAATCCCCCATATGTTCGTGACTTCCGCCTTGGGGAATTTGAGATCTGTTAGGCCAGCCGCTGCCTTCTATCATGTGCATTATACTAAAAATTTCCTACAACATTCTTGCGCAGCACAAAGACAGTTTAATCCCAGCTCACTATAAATCACATACACACAGAGACACACACACACACACACACACACAGACACGGGCAGACAGAGAGTCAGAAGACATAGTAAGCTCCCAGGCGCATATCAAGTTGAGTTTAAATATTCTAATATTTTTTTCTTTCCCCTTTTTTTTTTAGTATTTTTTGTAGCACTTTTTGCTGTTTTGCAAAGCTGAAATTCCCTGAAGCTTAACAAGTTTAAGTTGGATGCAGCTCAAAAAGCTTGCAGAATGCCTTTTTTATCAAACCCACACACACACACACACACACACTTACGTGCACTCACGTACAGAAAGTGCGACGCACTTTAGCAGCATGTAAAATAGTTTTAAATTACACACCGAGCCGAGACCCAAGTAGCTAGAGAAATTCTAATTTAATTTAAATTTGGCATGCCATAGAGCGCCAGTGCGGTGTATGTGTGTGTGTGTGTGTGTGTGTGTGGGGCGTACAGTTCAGTCTCGCTTAAAGTGCACGAAACTGTCTCAAGTTGTTTGCCATTTATTTATATTTCATGCAAATTAACTGCAGCAATAAATTGGCAGCAACACTTGCCATGCCAAAAACTGCAAAGAAAAGAAAAAATACAGGGAAACCTTGACAGACAGTGTAAAGCATTCAGCAGCAAGCAGGATATAAAGGCATTAATCGAGCCGAGGAGAAGGGAGAGAGAGGCAGCAGGTAAAAGTGAGAAAAGGACTGCTCTGAAATTTAGCCAGCGAGTAAAAACCCCTTTTCTGGCGCCACAGTTTTGACAGTCGCGACATTTTCTGCTTGTTTACCGCTTTTCAACTTTTTAGCCCAAGCAAAATCGAGGTGAAGAGTTTTCACCTGCTGCAGCTGTGTGGGAAATACCAAAGCCAACAGTATTTTGGCACTGCCTCCACCCACCGCACCAAATACATGTCAAAATCTGTGACAGATGCGTGTGAGCCCAAAATCTTACTCAAGCTTTTTGTTTATGTGTGTGTGTGTGGGTGTGTGTGCTGGCATTTGGGACAAAAGTTTGATGTCTTCACAATGCCAGGCTTAACTAAATTAAAACTATGCCTGAAATTGATTTTGATCTGTGTGCAAGAAGTATCACCGGAATGTTGAAAAAGGTTTGCCAAAAGTTTTTGCAATCTCAGCTTAAATAGATTAGCTTTTGTTTAAAAGGGACTGTGAATAGGCGAATGAAATAAATAAAAAATGAAATAATTTTAACACACCTAATCTAATAAGTTAGATCTCGTTTTTGCTTTTAACTAGCTTAGCTTAAATGCACTCATTCGATCACTCGCACTCATTTATCTGGCACTCACATTGCGAGCAAAGTCGCGCAAAAACATTTTTGTCTGATTTATAAAAAAAATATAAATGAAACTTTAACCAATGTGTGCACTGTATTCCCTTTTCTATTACTTATTTTTGCTTCTCTAAAATTTAATTTTGCTAATTGAAAATCGTAATACACCCGCGGTGCAAGCCCGATTTGCTGGACACGTGATGCTTGTGTTATGGATTTTTCGTGCATCCTTTTTCTCCCTTTTTCTTTTTTTGTAATGTGTGCAAGTTGATGCCCTGCAGGATCTGTCGTTGTAATTTGCTGTTTGATCTTAACATGGAGCATTCGTTGTCAGTTTGCTAAGTGATTTTGAGAGTTGGTTCGAATCGATTAGTTGATTATATAAATTTTATAGCTTAAAAAATCAAAAACAGAAAATGCTAAACTGAACTCTCTAAATGACAGCTTGGACAGCAAAAGTATTCAAGTTAAATTAGCTTTCAATTCCACTTCGCAACACATCAAATTTGCACATAAAATGAATTACTCAACACTCAGCTCAACCTGCAGCAGCATTTTGCAACACACAAGCAGGCTGCAGACATGTGTGTGTGTGTGTGTGTGCCACTAAAACCAAATTAAATTAAAATAAAAAGGGCACAAAAAAAGATTGTCAAAGAGAGGCACATAGAGAAAGAGATAGAGAGAGAGGGAAAATAGGTACATTAAACTACTGTTTAATGGAGAAACTGGCAACTAAATGAAATCCTTGACTGTCTGTCGAGCATTTCGTGTTTATGTGCCGACTTCCTCTCCACTAACCAGCCCCCTTTCGACCGAAACTTGCCATTTTAGTTAATTACGAAAACCGTGCAAAGGGTTGCCCAGAAATTAAAAACAAAAATGTGCAAAAATACTTGCCGCAAATTGTTAGCCAAAAAGGAATTGACAAAAATACAGCGGGCAGCTGCTTTGGGACAGGCCGTGGGTTGGGCTAGTGGGGCACATATTTTTGGTTGCATTTCGCTGATTGTGTCTCCGGCTAATGAAGATTGCCGTTGAATGACAGCTGTCACATAAGTTGCCACGCCCACACACACCCACACATGCACACATATGCAGGCCTTAAAGCCAACAGCTTAAAGGTAAATCGGGCCAATGCACATTTGGCTCTGGCTTTGACTGCGCGCTGATTACTTTGCCCTGGCCCCGGACACTGAGAGAGGGGGAAGAGGGAAGCACAAGTAGAAGCTGCAACTAATCATTGGTATATTGTTAACTGAAGCAGCAGCTGCTGCTGCAGATGCAGTTTGTGCTTTCCATTCGCAACCACAAAGCCCCGCTAATAACTTGCATAACTCCGTCGACTCTCAGACGGGGATAAAAAACATAAAAGAGAAAATTTCGCATCGCGTGTAACCGGCTGCACAATGCTCGCTCCGAGTATTATAATAGCTTATAACTGTTGAAAACGGTGCTATTAAAGATGTTTATTTTACATTATATTAGCACTTATAGTTTCAATACAGACCTCAACAGACGAACATTGCATAAGCCAAATATGCACGTTTCACTTCGTGAACAAGTGTATTAAACCTCAGCTAGTGCTCTTACTTGTTCTTGCATTAGTATTAGCATTACTATTATAATGAGCGAGCGCCCGCAAGTATGCTTTGACTTTTTAACATAATGGGTCTCGGGCCAAAGTCCAAAGTCCTGTGTGTCCTTTGTCGCTACTAATTAACTTGTTGCATCGTTTAATTAGCCAAGCTACTGGACGGACACACAGCAAAAAAAATAAATCCATAAAAAACGTTTGCGCTTAACTGACTCGAGTTTAAATATTTGTTCCTTTTTTTTGTATCCGCAGTATTATCATTTTTTATCTTGTGAGCATGTAAATTATGAAATTTATATATAAATAGCACAAAGTTTTTTAATTAACCGTCAGTTAGTGAGTCACCCCGCTTCACTCCCCTTTTAGCGCTGACACTAATTGTAGAAACGCAGAAAAAAATGTGTGCTTAAAAATAGCCAAAACTGTCGAAAAGCTAAAAGCAAATGCAAATAAATTTAACATAGAAAATGCAAAAAAAAAAAAGAAAAAAATAATAAAACATAAAAATAGAGAATAGCGACAGGAAAAGTGCAATTTTCAATTTGCACATTGCTATGGCAACTGACACTTGGCATATAAATCGAAACAGATACAGATACAACCGCACGTTCAGCTATAGATACAATTATGATGCGAGGCTAGCGTAAAAATAAAACTCTGCTGAATTTCATAATTAAATTGCCCAAAAAGTGGATCACAAGCCGTGGCAAGCAAATGGCGGAGAGCACATGACCCGACATCAGCTCGCATCATTCACACACGCATTCATTCACCCATTCATTCATATGAATGCACATATGCATATATTCATGTGGCACACGGCAGTTGCAGTCGCAGTCAAGTAGTCGGAGTCAGCTCTCCGGCGTGGCACTTCTATAAATAATTGCAAGCGAATTTGTCAAGCATGTCAGTCAGGCCAAAAGTGTGGTGGGCAAGGCATGCAGGCGGCAGGCAAGTGCAAGTATCTTACAGATGTCTGCCCCGTCTGCCCCTGCTCGCTGCGACAAATTTGCGATGTCTTCGGCTTTGGCTGTGGCATCCAAAGTGCGGCAGCTTGAGTGCAAATGTTGCGCTATTATGCTCAATGCTGAATACAAGTCTCCCATAGATACTCCGCTGCAAATATGTGCAGCTATAAAATGGGAGTCGCAACCGGGCATAAAGCAGGAGTCGAGAACGCAAAAGAGCTTGCAAGCAGCTACAAGGTGGCAATTAGGTTGAAATTTTTCTCACTTTGCCAAAGTGTTTAATTTAAGTGTGTGTGCGTTGTGACACGAGTAAAAAATGCAATTGGAATGGGTAATGCACAGGTAATGCAATATATTTATATATCTATATAAATATTTATACACATACAAATATGAATAGGAAATTATAATGCTACGTGCTTAACAAATGATCCCATTGGCTTTGCAAGAAATGGCAGCTTGATTGAAAAATCGCAACAAGACTAGGAAATATTTCTCATTATTTTCCTTACTGCATCTGTTTAGCTATATTTTAAACATTTTTTAAAATAATTAAGTGAATGAATATATTAAATTGAATTTCGTTTGTGTTGAATTATGTAACAGTTCAAGTGTGATTTTAACTCACTTATTTATTGTATTTTAACTATTTATTGATTTATTAATTTTTTCATTAAATCAGAGCAAGTTTTGCTCTAAATGTTTTTAACATTAGCCCCACACTGTGTTTTTTCTTGTTTTTTTTTTCTCACCCCATTTTACACAATTTGCCAAATTACATTTAACAAAATATATGTGCGAGGGTCAGGACTACGCAAGTCCTTTCAAGTTTCAGGACTAGCAATAAATAACAACAACAGCAGCACGAGAAAAAAACAGGAGGTAAAGGCAAATCGTTTGCCTTTGCTTTTTAATTTGTTCCAACACAAGAACACAGCTCTTTCATTTTGGCCGGAAAGGACTCGTCCTGTGGTCAGATTTCACAAAACGGCGCCAACGGGGAGTTGTCCCAGTCGGACTGCCGAGTTCGAGTCAATGCGTCGTCTGTCTGGTTAGGCGGCCGGCAAAATAGCTAACCAACCGTCCAAATACACCCAAAGCTTCACCTTTGCCGCTGCTCCTCAAACATTTTGCGTGTTTTCCCCATTTTTTTGTTGTTGATATTTTTCACCCTTTTTTTTGGGGTGCTTTTTTTATTTTTTTTATTATTTTTTTTTTTGGTTTTCGTATATTTTTGTGTGTGCGGCCGCTCAGTTTTCAAGTTTTGTGGCAGTTTTGCGTGTTTGCTTATAATTTTGTTTGAGTTGCACTGCCACGCCCACCGCCCACCGGCTGCAATGAGAGCCGGCAAAAAACTACGCGACCGGCGCACAGCAAATTTGTAATTACTTTTTCATGCAGCAATTAAAAATGGCGTAAATAGTGGAAAGTGCCGAGTGTGGGGAAGTGGAAAGCCAAAGTTTTAGATAGAGATGGATATAGAGAGATAAACACTGTGCAGCGGACTTGCCCGCAAAATGGAGCCAAAAGTGGAGTTTTATTTTTGCAGCTATTTTAAGTGGTTTTCGCCTGCTTTATTTGTAGCCATTTTATTTTCTTGTTTTTGCTTACAACTTTAATTGAGTTACCAGGAAGAGCAGAAGTAAGGGAGAGTGAACTGAAATAGGGTAGCAGTCAGCCGGCAATAGGAAATTAAATTACACAACTTGCAGTTTATTGATTTTGACATTAGTTGCTCGACAATAGCAACAGGAAATTAAATATATATACATATGTATATGCATATATGTTTGTATATGAAAAATCTATAATTCGTATTTAATGACATGCAGAGTGAAAGGCTAGTTGTTGTCGTTGTTGTTGTTGTTGGTCTTGTTGTAATTGGCACCGTCATTAGCGCAAATTACAAGCAATTAAATGCGCGCACGCACATACACACACACACACACACAAATATATATATGCTTACAAAAGCTGCTTGTTATCGCAAAATTGAAAGAGAGAGATAGAAGTAGCGAGAAAGGGCACATGCCATAAAAGGGCCATTGCAATGGGCAAATGCATTAAATTAATTGAAAGCACTAAACGCAAACAATTTAGAAGCGTGTGTAATTTGCAGCAAGTGCCTTTTATAAAGTAAACTAGAAAGGAGCAATACCTGGATTCAATAGAGTGGGAGAGTGCGCGACCCTTTTGGGGCTCTCAATCAATTTGCAATTACTTAAAGTTCATTGAAATGCGCTAAACACGAAATCGTCATAAAAATAGAGCAGCACGAAAATAGCAAGCTCGAAAATTGTGCTATAAAAACGTGCAACTGAACTAAATGAAACAAAATAGAAAATGTTGCATAAATAATTGAGCAGAGACACACACACATACACGAACATACACACATGTAGACTACACACACTGTCTTATTATGCTTTGGCCATGCACATGTGTCGTATTCCCCATGGAAATCAGCATAATATGAAAATAGCCAACCACATCACTTAGCTGATATGGCCCAAAGAATGTATATAGCAGTAGTTGGTAGCCGCCTGCAAGCTGCATTTGGTGGTTGCTTTATGGCCAAGAAACAACGGGGCAGGGCCAAAGGGGCTGCACGTGGCTTGTTATTGACACGCAAAGTTGTGTAATGCAACTTCATGTATTTTGGCTAATGCGTGTTTCGTGTAAATTCAACAACTGATTGCGAGCAGACAAGACAACTCAAGGCGCCACATTGAAGCAGGCTTTGCGTCGAGAATTGACTACAAGATCTGATGCCTGTCGAGGGTAAAAGAAAAATTTAAAATAAAAATAGCCCAATGCTATGGAACTAGTTGGGGATTCCATTCATTTAAATTAATAATGTTAGTTTATTTATTGAAAAGAAAATTAATATATTTTTGGGACGATTGTCTAAAATATTTATATTCAACCTTTTTCAAATATTTACATCTATCGATTGTTTAGCTGGAGCCGCCAATCGACCATCAAATAGCGCAATTATCGTTAGTTTTACAACACTGTGTTGGCCTAATTGCTAATGTGCTCAGTTTCAGCTGCAGCTGCTTAAATTTCGGCTAATTTGCTTTAACTCTGTTACACATTTCATCTCTAGGCCGAGTAATTTCGCAGCCCAAAATCAAAACCAAAAAAAGAAGGAAACAAAAGGAAAACGCTGAAAAAAAATCGAGCGAGCAATTTGCTTTGTTGCGGCGCCTTTTGACGCTTTGCCAACAGCATTTTTTGTGCTTCAACTGGATTTGTTACCATTATTGTTGCTGTTGTTGTAGTTGTAGCTGTTGTTGTTGTTGTGGGCCTACAAGGATAAACATCTAGAAAGGCGCTTTGCTGCATGTAAATGGAAAATAAGTTGGTTCGCCCACAGTCCTCACATCCCCTTTCAGCCGGCTGTTCCTCACTAATGTAACGCGCTACTTTGTTGCCTGCAGTATGTCTGTCTATCCGTCTTTTTTGTCTGTCTTTCAGCCGGTTGCTCGGCTTTATTCTCCCTCTACCATTGCGCATTTTGGTTTTTGTGCGCCGCTTTTGTCTCAGCTTTCGGTTCGGTTTTGCTTTGCTTTTGTTTTGTTTTGGCCACCTTTTGCTATGGCAACGCGTTAAATAATGCCAACGAACGAAAAACGTTAAGTGGATTGGCCGGGACAGGGCGGGCCGGGGCGGGGCGGGGCGACGGCACCCCACAGCCAGCTCAGTTCATGCGGTATTATGCCACACAATACCAGGTAATTATATAATTTTATTTATAGCCAGATAAGTGTGGCGAAAATGCAATTAACGGTAATGTGGAAGGGTATGTTACAAGCCGGCAGCTTTAAAAGACCAAGAAAAAAAAATAAATACTTTTGGTTAAGGGCAGCTTTTGCCAGCTTTTGCTCTTGGCCATAACTTCAATTACAAGCAAAAAGCTGGCGACCAAATGCAATTTATTCATTTGCTTATTTTGGCTGCCAGACAACAACTGCAAAAAAAAAAGAAGAAGTAGAAAGCACATACACAAGCAAATAAATATATAAATTTATTAAACTATAATTCAGCTGGAAAAACGGAAAAAGCACTTTGCAGCTCACACCTAACAGCCCCAGGGGCTGAAGACGACGAAAAAAAAGTGGCCAAGTCGCGTCGCAAAAAACAACAAATAATAAAAAAAAGGACAATGCAAAAAGGCGACAGGACGACGCGACAGCTACGTACATAAACAAGTGTGCATTACGTGGGCCAACACCCAGAAAAAAAAGTAATAATAAAACATAGCCATAGCAAAATGCCAAACGACATAGAGAATGTGAGGAGGAAGAGAGAGTGATGTGCCAGAGAAAGAGACAGCGACAACAATAAGGAATGCGACGGCCTGGCAGGCAAATAGCAAATACTTTCAACGAACTCAGCCGGATCCTGAATCCTGACAGTTGTTGTTGCTGGTTGCTCGCGTGCCCGCTCGTCCAAGCAGCGAAAAAGTTTTGTTTGCATGTCTGCGGTACATTTCCGCGACAGGCACAGCGTACCAGAGCCAAGCCGGGACCAAAGCCCCTATCATATGCCATGTATAAACTACATGGAAACTAAATATACTCTACTAAACCATGCCCTGACAGGCAGCTGAGGCAAACGGCAATAAAAAGTTGAAACACGGCGCTAAAACTGCAGCAAATTATAGGTTAGCTGGCCCAACAACAAATTATATATGTACATACAAAACAAACAACAACAACAGCAGCTGTTGGGCACAGTTCAAGCTAGTTTATGAGGGGTTTCAATATAGCTCGGGAACGAATGATAAATCTATATCACAAATATGGTTTTGCATTAGTTTATATATATATATAAAATATGCACAATCATCCTACTCATATTTATAAATAAATAAAATATATGTTTTTTTATTAAAATTCAAAAAATTATAACAAAAATCCGAATTTAACAATTTTTATGCACTTTCTAAAAAAAAACACACTTTTCAACAGCTACGTCTACTTTTAAAAATATTAAGATAGTTTCAATAAATCAATAACTCTTTCAGGTTTACTAGAAAGTTTAATCAAATCATTGCCAAAAATTCTAAATCCAGCATAAAATCGATGTATCCTTATCGATATACAAACAACTTGCTCATAACTTTGCGAAACTCCGCTCAAGTGCAAAATACACCGTATAACTTGGGCATAACAACAAACTGTTGTAATTTCTCACTAATCTAATGATTGCATTAGATGGCAAGTTCGCAGTACGTGAACCTGTCGACCCCCCGCACCCGCCGCCAGCAACCCCTTTGGACGAAAGTCAAACGACGCCATTGACCCGCTGTGACCACAACAGAACAAAGCGAAATTCGTGTGTGCGCGACTTGGAAATGTTTTGCGACCTGCTGCAGCAGTTACAGTGCCTGCCCCGGCAGTCTCTGCACCAAGCCAACCAAAACGTGGTTCGCAACTGCAAAACTACCCACACAACACCCACGCACACTGGGGGCACTAAGTAAAGTGACTGACTGGCGCCATAATGTCGCTTCGCCCACTTCCCTTTCTGCCATGTGCTTGTGTATGTGTGTGTGTGTGTTTGTGTGTGGCACGGCGTGTTGTCTACTGCCGCACAATGTGGCACTTGTATCCTTTTTCACACACCGCACACCAGCGCACCACTTCTGTCATATGTACTAGAATTTCTTATACCTAAGCCAACGCGCTTTTTATTGTGCTTCAGCTTTGTTTTCTGTTGTGTAATAAATGAGTGTGCGTGTGTTTTTGCCGTTTTGTTGTTGTTGCAAATAATAGTGTTGAGTGTTGTTTTTGCCCGTTCGCTATGTTTATTTGCTGTTAATAGAGCGAATGCTCAGTTCGGTGTTTGTCTTAATAAATATAAAAAGTTATGACAATATGCAGAAGCTACTTTCAAGGCGCACAATCCTTATAACCTATACATTTTGTTATACCCTGTGCGACAAGCAGCAAGGGGATATATTTCCTGGAAGCAGCAATACTTATCTTTTCGTTAAGCTTAAATGCTTGAATCGTGTAGTTCAATATAAATGCTGCGAATTTTTCGCATAATTACTTTTAATGTTTTTCATTTCATTCAACTGGCTGCTGGATATCTAATGGTTAAGATCTTATTTTCATTTAATTTCTGAAACTTTTTTTTAGACAAAATTCGTTATATTATTTCTGGCCACAATTCAAGTCCTTGTCGCAACGCTTGTCTATTTATTTATTTGTATTTTGGTTTTCATTTATTTTTTCTGGCAACATGCTCGATAAACATCGCGTTGCCAAGTCGGAAACCCTCTGACAATGACAAGATTTACAGCACCCCGAAGCAAAAAAAAAAAAAGCAACCAAGTGAAATTGCAGAGATATATCTAGAGGGGAAGGGACGGAGAGAGGGGTGCGTGTTGAGCATGTGAGAAGCGGCCCAAATCAAAGGCTTTGTGCCATAATAATCTGGGACCACATTTGAGATTTCAATGAAAGCTGCCACACACATGCACAAAACACACACACACACACACACACACACAAAAATGATTTATTTTCCATGTCGATAAACGAAAGAAAGCGAAACTTGAACCGTCGCTTCGGTCCTTCGGTCGCCCTCCCTCTCCGTTGCCCTTACTCGGTTCACGTTTGGCAATAGACTTGGCAAAGTGTAGCGAATGGCGCATAACATTTTACACAATAGATTGAGCATTTCCGGGACCAGAATGTAAAAGGAAACTTTTGGACACGAAACCTTGGAAATAAAAGAAAACGCGTGCGCGCCGCGCCAGCAAAACATGTGTAGAAGTTTAATTTAATAAGTTTTTAGGTTATGGGATATGTTAAACATGCCGATATATATTGTGCCAAACGCCTGCACGCTCAAACAACAACAAAAACAAGTAAGAGCAGAGTCGGCGGTAACCGACAGCGCAATACTTATTCACAGTGTACCTGCTGACCTGAAAATCGGTCCATTTTGACAAAGTTGTCGTATAGAACTTTATATATCCAATTTTTCGTAAATTTTGGTATGACTTTTTACCAAAAATGTAACCCCCTCAGAATCATTTTTAAAGTTTTTTTTTATATAAGTCAAATAAGGATAAAAATGCAACTAAACGTGAAATCGGGTTACTTTTGAATTATGGAAGACATGGATCTAAGAGATTTACATGCTAAAATTTTTGTCAATTTTTGCATGATTTTTAACCAAAAATTCAAAATACAAAATGGATCTAAATGTTGTTTTCTATACAACTTATGACAAATAATTACATCGATTAAATCGATCGATTATAAATATAGATTGAATCTAGTTGAGAAATCCTAATAAAAAATGCCATCAAATATGTAAAATCGGAAAGTTTTGACAAAGTTATGGTATGATAATGGGGAAACCGAATATACTCTTTTTTAGTTCGTGCACAAGTATAAAAGGACAAAAACATAAAAGAAACCAGACAAAAGGCAAAAAAATATATATATACACAAGATTGTTTATTTTCGTATTTTTTTGGCCTTCTATATGTTGCTAATTTTATTTGTTGTAAAGTTCTTATGGGCGGGGTTTGCGAGACTTTTTCGTGATATTTTTGAAAAGCACCCTCTCCAATTGGGTTGGCTTTGCTTTTGCAGCAGTGGGGGTTACATAAATCATGCGTAAAGTTAACATAAACTTTGACTTGCGGCATGGCGGGGGACATGCCACATGTGTTGCATAATTTGTAAATTTAAAGTGGGGCGAGAGCAAAAGCTTGTCTAGATTTTTTTGTTGGCGATTTGTAAGCGAAAGCGTATTTGCCTAATTAAATAGCTTTTTGCGAAGGCATAGGAAAGTTCCAGGGTTGTCAAGTCTAATTAATAAGCCGTAGACAGTGTCTGCGTTTCAGCCCGTAAGTTCGTTAGGCAAATACAAAAGGCGACCCAAGACAGCGGCTTCCGAGCGTCTGCTGGCTGACAATAGGCGAACGGCCGGAAGGGATAGCGGAGGAGGTGGCAGGCGATAGGCAAGGACATTCGGGAGTTGCCGCAGTTTCCTGCGTGTGGCTGACAAGTGGCACAAGCAAAGTGAATCAATTTTGGTCCAATCAAATAATGGAGCGGCTTAGATCTGTGCGTCTGTCCTGCTAATTGCCGGAACTTTTGTGTGCGTACGTATTCCCCAATCCATTGTTCGCTGGCCAACAAAAGACTCTGTCAAGGAAACCCATAAACGACAATATTTACCCTTTTTTTTAGAATTTTTTTATTATTGCTGCTTTACCAGAAGCGAAAGTGTTGATTTCTGCGTAACTTGAGGCAAAAACAGGTGCTTCCTGCTCAGAGGGAACTTTGTTCGCTGAAGAACAAAATACAAAAAAAAATAGAGCCAAAGAGCCTTGAAACGGAATCAAAGAAAACGATGCAGAAGCATTGAAAAAGTGCGTGATGGATGCGACCTTGGGTCGTTTCCTCTTATTTTTACCTTCTTTTTATGCGTAAGAAACGTGGGAAAAGTTGGCGTAAAAGAGAACTGAAAGTAGTATTTGTTAAGAAGTTTATTTTTAAATAAATTCTTAAGAATATTTACCCTAACTTTATAAAGTTGAAGCAGATATAAAGCTTTGACTTGCAGGTTGATCATTAAAAGAAAAAAATATTTGCCTGAACTTGTAATTGAATTAATTTCCTTGTGAGTGATTTGAAAAAGAGACAAATTGTTAAATATTTTTAAGAACTCAAATAAGTTTAATTAGGAAAGGTTCTGGGAAAAATAAAACTAGTTAGCATCTATTTGATAAGTTAAATACAATGATGTGAAACATTAAAAAGTGTATTTCTTGATTTTTAGCTTGTATTTAAGATTAACACTGTTATCTTAGAGAACTTCATAGATGTTATAGTAGTATATGCGTCACATGCCCCATTACTTTGCGGTCCCAACAGCTACGAAGACCAAATGCATATCAGTAAAGCGCCTCCTTGTGGCTTTTTGGAGCACAGATGCTGCCTCAATTTCATGGACTATCCGTAACAGCCGCTGGCAAACACGCACGCACGCACATAGAGGCGAAATTCGCCACCAATTGCCAGCTAGCCCCTGCTCCAACAGTAACCCCAATCCCCGTCTCGAGAACCGCATACGCAGTCGAGCACATGAAACGCGCGCCGGCAACGAAATTACAACTTGTCAACTCAATCAAGCGCGCTTTATGCAGTAATTTCCGTCACTTGTGTGAGTTCCCACACACACACACACACACACACACCCTCCGGCAATAAAACGCACATAATCAGCTAATATAAAATTTGAATGAGCCAACTGAGCGCGTTGCTAATAATCCTTTTTTGATTTGAGAGCTCAGGAAAAATTAACAAGGGCTCTCACATACTTGTTGTTGTTGTTGTTGTTGTAAGCTGCGGCTTACCTGAAGCCCAGGCGCCCAGTATTATGCAACAGCAGCAGACAGTTAGAGAGCTACACTGTGCAAAATATAATCATAAAATATTAATGAACAGATTTTTTATTTGCAATTGCAAAAATCGAAACTTTTCCAAAATAATAAAAATAATTATGACCTTTGTTGACTGCTTTTTATTATTATTACGTTTATATTTAAAAATAAGTTATTCACATAAATTATTTTTTGCAGTGTAACCGAGTTTTTTATGCTCGCTTATGCTCAGTATTTTAATTTCATGCTGAGCCATATTTCCTGCCAGGCGACGATGCCATTCGGTTTAGCGAGGACATCCGCCGGCGCTTCCGGCAACAGTTGCCAGCTGGCGCGTTGTCCTCAGTGTCCTCGGCCATGTTCCTGTCGCGCCAGCTACTTCAATTTGCCGCCAGCGAAAGTAGCAGAGAATAGCAAGGACAACGGACAGGCAAGAAACAACATGAAGAAGAAGAAGAGGAAGACGGCGACAAAGACGTTGATAAGCTTCTGTCGCGCTTTTAGTGTGTGCGTTTTTGTGCGAGCTTAAAGGTTCGACTGTTGGCGAAAATCCTTAAAGTGCACGCAACCGTCAATTAGCAATTAGCCAAGATGCGATTGTTTCTTATTGTATATATTTTCGTTTCCCTCTTCGTTTTGGCCAAGATAGCAAAATGATTGCACGCATCGATTTCAAGGAAGGACTAATGAACTTTCGATTCAATCCCCTCTGTTTAAGTATTTTTATACCCTGCAAGGATTAAATGGCAAGTTTGCAGCTACGAAATACGAAATTTAAGTTGCATTTTCAACTGAAAGAAAATCGATTGATTCGATTCAGCAAAACAAATAACAGGGTAACTGTTAGTCGAGCACACTCATCAAGAAACTTTCTGTTCTTTGCTTTTAATTGCAAAAATCAACAAATACCCGCAGCTTTGATTTATGCTGCACATGTGCGTGTACCCCACGGGCCACGCCCATTTGGCCAATGCCGCCCACCATTTACAAGCTGTATTTAGTTAATTACTGGCAGAACGCAGCAAGAAGCAGTAACAGCAGCGATGCGGGTCGCGTCGTCCGGTTGCGACTTTAGAAATTTTACGTCTTGCAGCTCGAAGCGAAGTGAAATTAACTCCCCGGCGTATCGTTTGTCCGCCAACTTGAAACGTGGGCGGGGTTCAAACTTTTGCTAGCTGCGATTTTGCCTGTGTTTACGACTAAATTAAATGTGCATTAAATAACGGTTAACACAGCTGACAGTCGCCGGAGACAATAAAATGGCAAAGGGCGCAAGTTTGGATTTGTATACGAGAATTGGTCAAAAACAATCTAATTTGGCATTTTATGTGACACGTGGCGGGGCATTGAGTTGGGTGTGGCTTAGACAATGGGCGGCGTTTCGTGAATTTGTTATTTTGTAGTAAGGAATACAAATGTGTTGGTGATGTAAATTCCAAAGTAGGCATATCGATATATATGGAGAGGCTGTTGTTATCGATAATTATATAGAGAACAAACACATTATCAAAAAAGTCAACAAATTTCTTAGCTTTCTTCGCTGAACATATTTTGGAAAAAACAAAAATATATTAATGAAATGAAAATCAAACTGAATTCTCCTTAAAATAAAATAAAACGTTTAATTAGATATAAATTACTTTTAAAGTTTTCAGTTTACTTTTAAATTTAAGTAAAATTTCACGAAAATTTAAATTTCTACAATACTGGTCGGAATTCTTATCGTTTTACCATCCACAGTGCCCCCGTAAGCCCATTGATTTTTAATTTAAATACGTCAGTTTTATGGGCTGGTGGGGAGATGGGTTCCTTAATGCCAAAGTCCAGTTCAACTTTAATGTCGTCACGTTGATTTGATTTTATTGCGTCTCGTTGGGCAGCGGGAAGAGAAACTTTTGCAAGCAACCTGGGACCATCATTGAGCCTACCCACTTATGAGGTGGACCTTTAAAGAACCGGGTGGGTTCTACACCCGCTTTTATGTGGCTCGAAATGACCTGCGTGGCATAATTTATGCATGTCTCACTGAACGAGCCAGCGAAATAAAACGAAGCAGGCGCATAAGTCAAATTTAGAGCCCACTTAGTAGACCAATAAATACCTCGCAGCTCGAATACCTAGGCGTAGATGAGTACGAGGCCACCCCTCCCCCCGCTGTCTGCCTTTTCCCATTGCTCACGCAGTGGCATTTGTAGCATTTACTTGGGCTCGTTTTATGGCCAAGCCGCAGCATTTTGCGCTCTTATTAAATTTCGTGTGAGAGAAAGCATAAAAAATAAAATGCTTGAATATGTTGCATAGAATTTCTTTCTATTTTTGTTTGTTTTTTCTTCTTTTCTCATAGCTTTCATTTTGTTGACTGCGTTGTTCTTCATAAAAATTTGTTTTATATGCTGTCACATACGAGCAGCAGCAGCAGCAGGAGGGACGCTGCAGTTAGTCGAGTGGGCGGGGCACATGGACAGCACACAGACACCGCAGAGGCCACGATGTCCGTGGCGACAACGTCGACGACTGCCAACAATAACCCAAAATGCCAACAAGTATGATAACCGCAACAGCAACAGCAATAACACCAGCAACAACAACAACAACAGCCAACACACAGTCAAGAGGAAGAGATACAATCTGTGTAGAGCAGAACAGGACAAAAGGCTGGCAGCCAGGAAGATGTTCTACCACATTTTTGCACTAAGCGTATTATGAAATTTTTTTATATATTTTACAACTTGTCTACGCTACTCTTAGTTCGTATTTTTCTGCTCTCTTTTTTTCGTTTCACTTTTTTTCTAGTTTGGTGTACGCAGAAGTCCTTAGAGCAATAGTTTTCGGCTGACAATGCTCTTTAGCACTAAAGAGATTTTAAAGTAAAGTAGAGAATTACGTTAAAGTGAGTTATGACAAGCAGCTTGAATATAAATATATGTATATGAAAGAAGCTAATAAACTTTTTAAAACAAAGTAGTAAGAATTATATAATCTATACGTAGACGTTTTTAATAATATTTTATAGAAGATTTTGCTCAAGTCATCTCATAAGATATTTTAATATATGTGTTTATTTGAATAAACAAATATATTAATAATATTGAAATTAAATACATAAGCCTGATTAAATTTTAATATTTTATAATAAAGATTCTAATTTTTGAATTAGCAATGTACTTTTACGCCCGCTTTCGTTTAATTACTTTAAGATCTGAACTAGTTTACATCTGTTTTAAATTCTTTAAATTCAACAATATATTTCCCACTTGCAATTTCTTAGTAATTTCTGTGTTTTTTTCTTGAATTCAACAAAAACAAGCACTTCATATGTTAATTTTCCAATTAGACTGAGAAAAATGGCACTAATTACATGCGCACGTACCACAAAACAAGAACAACAAGAACAACAAGAAAAACAAGAGTAACAATAAAAGTAGCCTCTTGAAGGGCGAGTCGTGGTCCTTGCGCTGGTCCTGCGGCCAAGGCAAGGCACGACAAGGCGAAAAAGTAAATAAAATTAATTTTATACACCAACTGTTAGGATGTAGAGAAGGAGAAGGGAAGTGGGGCACCAGCAAAGCTAAAGCCAGAGTCTTCGAGTCAGCAGAAAAAATAGGAGAAAATAAAAATAAAGCAGCCAAAGAAATGCTGCAAATGTCTGGGCTCAAGTGGGTTGTGTTGTGTTGTGTGGGTTGGGCAGGTGTGTGTATGAGTGTGTTTAAGTGTGTCTGTGTGTGTGTATTTGAGGGCATTAAAACGAGCGCTTGACACGCGACGCGTTTGCATTTTACACGCAGCAGGCGCAAAAACAACAGCAACAACAGCAACGGCCGCACTGTGGGCATTGTTTTATGAACCGCACACACATACATCTACACACACACACCGACAAACTCACACTTATTCAAGCAGGCGGAAATATTAACCGCACTGTACAATTCTAATTACATTTTGCCAGCCCGGCAGCTGCCTGCGTCTCCAGCTCCCGCGGCGTCCGCCCAACCCATTCCGCTGTCCGCCCCCAACTACCGTTTGCAGGAGTCGCGTGCGCCTTTAATTTTATTTATTGCGCAAAATTGCTGACTAGAGGTGTGCGCAAATGTGTGTAAGTGTGTGTTGCTGTTGCTGCAGCATCGCGTGTCGCATTGCTATAAGGTGCATCAACAACAACAACAACAACAGCAGGCAGATCAGTCCTCACACTTTGTTGTTTGTTTTTTGTACCCTGTACTGAAAGAGACGTGGCCAGGTTGTATAAAGCTCACAAATCTGAAACACTCACTTGTTCAATGATTCAATGTTTCAGTTAACTTTAATAAATCCAACGTATGTTTTAAGTAAAACCAATTAATTAATATCAGGACACATTTTAATATTGCAGGGTATTTCAAAGTTTATCGCGATATTTGGTTTACAACTATCAAACTTGCAGCTGCGCAGCGTTTACTTCGTGTGTGTTTGTATAAGACGTAGATGTGTGTGTGTGTGTGTGTGTGTGTGTGTGTGTGTGGAGAACTTTGGCTAGGCGAATATACTTGTTTCATTTGACTTACGCGAGTTTATTCAGTGTTTGTAGATTTGGCAAATTTAAATATGTAAACATACCTGCAAGGAGAAGAACAAAGTTTTCAATTAATTATGAACTCGATGATGCGTTAAAAACTTATAAAAGCAGTCCTGCTGAGATTGAGGTTTATAAATTAAATAAACATATATACATATATTTACGATTTTAATTGTAAAGTGGATCAACTTTTGATAATCAAGAATTTCAACAAATTAGTTATACTTCCTAAGGTCATTAACATTTTTTCTAAATAATTATGAATATGTCTGACATTTAAAACTAATTAAGGTTTAAGTATTTTTATTTATATAAAAATATAATTGACTTGCCGACACATGTGTTATCGTTAATCGATCAATAAATCTAATTTTAGCTATTATAAAATCTAAACATTTTTTTTTTTACAATTTTTTCATTGCGACAACCCCCTAAAAATATTTAGCTGTGCATGTTTAGAAATAAACAGATTTTTTTTCCTCATTTGCATATCGAAAATAAAACGAACAAAATAGAATAAATAATTAATATAGCAAAATTGAGTTTTTAATTTATTGTTATTGATACATTATCGTTAACATTAATTTAGTAGACTTAATTAATGGATGTATATATGAAAAAAATACATGCTGATTGCGATAAATATATAAAATGTGACATTACAATTCAAAAAAAAAACCTACAAAATCTCAATTTGTAAATTGTCCAGCGTTAGAGATACTAAAAGCGTTTGAACAATTGCCACTCACTGTAAATACTTAATAACTCCTCGTAGACCATTAAAAGAGGAATGAAGAATACCCGGAATGTAACAACAAGAGGAAAGAAAAGTTGGCTCAAAGGATTGCAACGTGGTAGATGAGAAATAACGACACATTTTACGCTTAATTAAACAAGTTCAATAAACCGAGCGTCGACTGTCGAGCGAGTGCACAGAGAACAGTTTTGTGCTGTGTCCTGCAAAAGGCAGCCCGGCGGGCTGGCTGCCAGCCAGCCAGCCAGGAAGGAAGGAAAGGCTCGAAAAAGAAAGAACCCTTTTTTGTGTGTCATTGTTGCCGCATAATTGCCAGCATAATTCATAAAACGAAAGAGTTGTAGAGAGTTAAGGAGAGAAAAAAAAAAAAACGGAGTCGAGAGTCGAATCATTGACTTTATTTTGCGAGCATTTAGGCTCGAAGCAGCGAACACAAAAGAAGCAAATACTCTGTTATTTTTTCTCATCTACTACTGGAGCAACTTCTTAGCTGGATTCGCTTTGACGCACGCAGCGCAAACAAAGTGGCAACAAAGTGGAGCAGCAGGCGCAGCAGGACATCTCTTTCACTCTCGCTGTCTGTTTTGCTCTCTGTCGGTTGCGTCGGTTCATCAAATGCACCACTGCCGGAGCCACTTGCTTTTTAATTAAAATCCAAAGTCATTTGCATGCGCTTTGAATGGGCCCCGTCCAAAAGAAATTGCCTCGCAATGGGTGGGAAATGCTTCTGTGCATTGTAATGTAAGTAGTTTTTCCGAGGGGTGGGGGGTAGGGGGTCGTGGCTTAGCCAGAGCGACAAGCGACGACCATTATAATCATTATCAATTGCCGAGCGCTGACAACGAGCTTAACAATGGCCACACAGCGACCGGACAGACAAAGAGGCAAGAGGGGAGCCACATTGCGACTCAACCACGAACCACGAACCACAAAGGCCGCGATGCATAGCAAGTAGGCTGATGTGAAGTGGAAGTGGAGAAGATGCTGCTGATGGTGGCGATGGTGTGCGAGGCGGAAGGAAGCGGCCGGCAGGATGGGGGGAGGGGAAGCGGGCCTGCCGGAAGCAACGTGCAACGCAAGCGGAAACGGAAAGCCTTATTAAGCGGAAACATTTCGCCTTTTGGCTTCGTGCGAACCCCGCCACAAAATGCTCGGCTCATAATTTATGCCAATATTTTTGCAACTATGCCACGCCCATACGCCCATCCCGCCCGCTCTCTCATCAGTCAAATCAAAAGCAGCGCTGCTGATTTTATTGGCCAACCAGAGCGAAAGAGATGGATGGAAAAAAGAGAGAGAGGAAGTAGCAGAATTTTTCGCTGTCCCTTGGCATATCAATTGAAAAATTGCAATTGACGAAAGCAGCGCAAAGCGAAGGCGGATGGATGGGAACGGCAGAAGGCGCAGCAAGAACAAGCAAATGTAGCGCCAAGTGTAAGAAATGCTCTCAAAGGATTCGCGGCGGCTTTTGAAGTGTAAATCACAGCGCAAAGTAATGACAATTTCTGCAGCGTAGTCAAGTGTAATTGGAATACACATAACCGGGAGCGGGAGCGGGAGCGTTGGCGGGGGCGGGGCAAGAAAGGGCTGCGGCAGACTGAAAGTGTCAATGGGGGGAAATTGATATTTACCGTTGGGGTTTTATCGTGCACGACACACAGCAAAGAGCAAGAAAGAGGCAGCAAATAAGAGGCATTAAATACGTTCCACAAGACATTAAAAGCAATCAACTTGGAAGCGATTAAAAGTTGAGTAGAATAGAAAATTGAGAGGGACCAAAAAAACATTAGTGTTTAACAGCGCTTTAAAATAAGTAATCATAATTTGAAACATTTATAGATTACATATATTTTATTATATTTATTCGAATGATGTATTTAATAAAACATTTAATATTTTCAATATTTATATTTTTGATAGATGAAAGACAATATTCAAAGATCCAAAGTCTAATATTCTCTAATTTTTTAAGATTTAATTGCTATGCTCCATTCAGTAACTGTTTCAACAGTTGACCGGAGAATTAGCTTGTGTTTATTTGGGTGCACCTATCAAAAGCAAAAAGCCCTTGGAAACATTTAAGGCAGGCAACTTGAAATCATTTTTCAAGAGCAGTTTTGAACCACAACGATTGCTCGAGTTATATTTCATAGTGAACCCAACAGCAACAACAATAACAAGAACAATGGCAGGAGCCACAAGTATTAATGTTGATGTGGATGATTTAAGCTGGTTCCACACTCCGTTAAGAGCACAGGCACGCATTCTGCAACTTATAATGTGCCATAAATCAAAGTCAAAGCCTAGCACATTACATTTCATACCCAACGGAGAGATGGAGGGGGAGAGAAAGAGAGGAAGAGCACGCTGACCACATTAAAGCTCAAATGTCCTGCAATTTACAGGCAACACAAACTCGGAGCATACACAAAAATTTGCTTACAACGATGAGGGGGGAGACGTGTGGGGTTAGGAGAAAGCCCCAACAAAAGCAAACTTTGCTCATCATTAACAAAACAAAATATTGAACATGCCCCAGTGGCAGAAGCAGCGTGGAAAGCTTGAAGGAACTTATAGAGCGGGGCTTACATTTCAAGTTGTTCCTTGCCTGCCCCAAAAAAATACAGCAATAACAACAGCAGCAGCAGCAGCAACAAAAGCAAGTTGCACTCAAGTGCCTATTTATCTTATTAAGACGATGCCGAGCAGCTTGTTTGGGTACCAAAAGCCGTGGCTGGCTGCCTGTGGGCGTGGCATTGTCTGTTTGCCTTTGCATAGTTTTGGCTAAGGAACTTGCCAAGGACACGCCAAGCTTGAGCCGAGCTTTTCCTATTCCCTTGATTTTTTGCTGTTGCTTTTGCTTCTTTTTTTCTGCTTTGCTTTTGCCTATTAGTTTATTTTGCTGCTTGAAGTAGTTTCTAAGTTTCTGCAGAACTTGGGTTGCTGCTGCTGCTGCGTTTGTTTTGTTAATTTGATAGGGCATACTTCTGCTGAAGTCAGAGAAAGGAGCGGTGGGCGGGGAGTGAGTGGGGGGTTGACTTGTCCACTTACACTCGTACAGATAAACATTGTGAATACTGCCGCTTTTCATGCATAAATGTGAGTGAGCAAACAAAATGAAAATGTTCTTGTTGACATGCCAGGGTTGTCAATGTGACTAGTGACTGGGTTGTGAATGTTATGAATACGTTTAAAGTGCTGTCAACATTTTTGGACTTGTTTGATTTTGCAAATGTGTCTGTGTGTGTGTGTGTGTGTGCATGAAAATGTATGCTAATTGGCTTTTGATATTGTGCCACTGTGGCCGGGTCAGCGTCATCTGAGTGCTGGGCGTAATGACTTTAAAACTGAACAAGTGGGCGAATATCATTGTGCGGTTTTGCGGGCATTTCAGTGGTAAGCATTGTGGAGTGCCACAGTGGTCAGAAATAAGGCAAGCAAGTGGAAGCCAATTTGAAAGCAAACGTGTTAAAAATTCTAAGTAAGTGCATAAATTTCAACAAGGTTTAATTCTAGCAGAATGTGTATGTTGAATATTGGTTTGTTTCCATAAAATCTTTTGAAATAGTAAAGAAGCTTTTAATGTGCTTTTCATAAACAAACTAAGAAATAAAATTGTAAATTGTTTAACACGCACTCAACTAACTAACAGTTTTAAAGCGAATTCATCTTATTGCGTTCACAATTTATCGCAGGTTCTCTGCCTATTTTCTACTATTCTATTGTGACAAGCTGATGATTTGTGGAATACATTTGCATAGCCAGCAAGAACAATAACAATAAGTTTTGTCTAAACCAAACACGGGAGGATACGAATCAAACCCAGACACAAAAAAAAGTGACCCCAAAGCTAAACTTTTTAATAGAAGCAAAAGTTTTTGGTTGCTTAATTTATTAACCTCTCGAGATTCGATATGCCGAGATTCGTAACGCACTCAACGCACAATGCACACAACGAAGCGAAAACTCATAAATATCGATTTCATTACCATCGCATACATTTCATGGTTATCGGGCGGCCAGGCCAAAGCTGATGAGCAGTGAGCCAATGGAGCAGGAGCCGAACCAACTGGGGGAATCGAACTCATATATATATATATCGTGTGCGAATCATCCACACGCCATGACTAAAAGTTACTAAATTTTCCGGCCGTTTGCGTCATTAATTTCCAAAAAAAAAAAGGAATTCGAGAAAAAAAAAAGGAAGAGAAGCTCCAAGTGGAAGTGGTAAAAGGCATTGCCTCAAACCAATTGAATGGCAAAAAAAAAAAATGAAGTGGAGTGGAAGGCGACGGAGAAAGGAGGAGCAGGAACAACCGAATGCGAAACGCAAGTAGAAATAATGGAGCAGCAAAAGTTTCGCGAACGAGCGCCGATGCTCGTGCACTGATAAGGATAATGGATTTGGACTCCTGGACAACGTTGATGACGACAACGCCAAAGGACGAGGACGAGAACAAGAACGAAAAAGAGCGAACGCTGCCAGCGAGTAAATTTATTCATTGACAATTGAGTTGCGGGCTGCTGGAAATTGAGTTTGGGTCAGCAGCGCGTTATTTAGATGTTCCCCCGAACCCCATTCCGACTGCGGCCACATTGTCATCAGCACGGCCATCCCCGTCGTCATCATCAGTTCATCCCAAGTAATTTCGAGTGCTGCATATTTATTTACACAAACGCTTTTGCTTTATTATAATGTATTGCGATATGGCTGTTATTATAAAAAGAAAACAGCTAAACACGTTCCATTCGGGAGTAAACGACTACGCAATACTCGTTCGCAGGATAACAGCTTGAAACTATTTGAACTATAAGGAAATAAAACAATATTAAAATATATAGATTTTTAAATTTTTAAGCAAATGGGCATGTTCGACCGTTAAAGAAGTTAATCAGAAAACTGAATGTTAATTTCATCAATTTAATATTATATTTGAGCTACCTTTGGAGAAGATTATCAGAAATATGCCTTAAAAATTTAAAAAGATATATAGATAAAATCCTTTTGCAACAAACCTCAAGATGGACATTGCTTTCACTTCGTGAATGGGTATAAAAAAGCCGCGCAGCTCAGTCAAGTTATTCAGCGCTCAAGTGGTTTGTGGGTTGGTTTGCGTTTTAGGCAGACGCGTATTTCAAATATTTTTCACGCAAAAATGTCAAGTATACTTTTTGGCTTTGAGCAATGTATGCAGCACGGGGGCGTTTCAACTCTGTCCAAACTCAGTTTTCAATTCGATGCCTTTGAAAGAGCTAAAGCAACAAGCAGCTAGATGTGAAACCGAAAACCGGGTTCTGGTGTGGGAATGGAGACTCAAATGTAAAAGCAAAAGATTGTTAAGGGTTAAGAAATATGCAGTCATAATTGAGGTTTGTGTTATTATATTGGAAAATATAAATTGTTACTATATCTTTTCTATTTTCTTAAAGTTTTAAAATATCTAAATATAACAATAAATGCGTTATTTACTTCTGGCTGTTTAATTTAGCATTCTCCATCCGCATTTGCATAAAATGAGCTGCAATTTGCCTGCATTTTCCTACACTTTTCTTTATCATTCTCTGCAGCCATCTCCAGTTCTAGTGGCGCCTGCCACTCCCCCTTTTGAAGCACTGTATTTCTATCTGCTACTGCAATACTTCACATGGCCCCTGATATTTGCTGAAGCCTCATTTTATTTTTCATTTCTAAGAGCTGTTTTTTTCCCTATATATTTCCCATTTTTTTGCCTCTTTTTGTTGTCTTTATATATATATATATATCTATATATTTATATGTATATATTTTCTTGCCGCATGAAATACTCGTAGAGGTTGTCGTCGCCGTGGTATGAAATCTAGTTTCAGGCAAATGCCACAAAAGATTGATTTTTTTCTGCTTCTTCCACTACAACTGCTGCTTGTTTATTTTGTTGTTGTGTGTTGCTGTTGTTGCAGCTGCTGCTGCCGCTGCTGCTGCTATTGCTGTTTCTTTTGGGGCTGGCAGCTCGCCAAGCACAAATTTGTTTTGAGTGCCTCGGCGACGACATGTCCAAGCCCAAACCCAGAAACCCGACTGCCCCTGCAGCCAAAAGATACTTTTACAATGCCTTAAATTTGCTTAACAAATTTCCAAATTTAATATGTTCAAAAATTTCAAAAAAGAGAAAAACTTTGCGAAAACAAAAAGAGACAAATTATAAACAACACAATAAAAAATATCTGAGCGCGAGCAAAAAACCGCAGCGCAAATAGAAGAGAGAAATAAAGTTTTGCGGGCCAAACAAGTAATAACATTTAAAAAGTGCTGATGGCTGGAACCACACACACACACACACACATACATACACAGACTAGCGGAAGCTGAAGGGCAAGATGTTGTTGTTGATGATGATCAACATTTCAGGTTGTTGTTGTTTTTGTTGCTGTTGTTGCTTGAGGCCTGGCCACAACTTTTGCTGATTCAACACTCTCACTTTTTGTCGCCCCTCAGCGAGTATTTTGTGTTGTGTTGTGCTTCAAAACATTTTCGCATTTATTCTTAATTATCAAAGAGCGTATTTTCCTTTCTCTTGTTGCTTCCTCTGCTGCCTGTTGCTATAAATCTAGTTGGCACTGCTTTCATTACCAGTTTTGGGCCCCGCCGCACCCGCGAACCGCCCCTGGCTCCAACGCAGACAGCCCACACACTCGACATACTTTATCATGACACGCGGCGTATTTCAACATATCTTCCACACTGACAGATGAGCCAACAACCAGACAGAGTGCAGTCGTCCTGCCCCCGCCTCGCCCCCCAGACCCGCCTCCGGCTCCTCCCTTGCGTGCAGTAGACTGTCCGGCAGTTGAGAGCATGTCTGGCTGATGACTGTCCTGTGACTGTCTGTTTGTCCTGTTGTCTCTCTTTTGGAACATATGACAGTTTAATTTACTTTTATTTTTGTGTGGATTGCATTCCAACAACTGAAATGTTGCAAATGTTGTTTTTTGGGGCTATTTCCCAGCTGCTGTTTAAACTTTATGTTGATGTTTATGTCATTTAATTTCAATTACGAGTGCGTATTTTCGCCTCCTATCGAATTGCAAGCTCAATTATCACACTGCGAACCGGAGAGAAAGAGACGGAGCAATCTAGAGAGTGAGAGAAAATCCTTCGTTGGTTATTTTAATTATGCGGCTGGCTGGTAATTTATGTTAAACTGTGAGTTATTAGAATTTATGGCGCGCTGCTGGCAAAAGCCGCTCCGGGAGTTACCAAATGGCCAAAACTGTTGTATTACGGCTTTAAGACCGCTTAAAGCGGCCCTACAGTTTTGGATTGCATTGTTGCTGTATATGCCAAATAAATACACGAAAAAGCAATCAACTCAGCTGCCTGACAGAGGGGCATAATAGAAAACCAACGTTTACAATATTGTTCGAGTAAATCACATAAAAAAAAATGGCTGCAAGGATAAATAAAAATAAAACAGAAATACATGTCAAACAAACCGAATTGCATCTACTCTTGCATAGCTAAGCCGTTTTATTTTGCAGAAAAATGTATGTTAATACGCCTTGATCATATTAGATATAATTGTTTTTAAAAAAATATTTTGTTATCAGAAATATTCAAAGTGTGTATATTGAATATTTAGAACATATTTTAATATATGTATAAATTTGAAAAGAATTTTTATATTATATTTTCTGCTAAAAGTTTAACTATTTATAATGTTATGCATTGATATATTAATATATTTATAATTAAATCATGTATTGAACGAAATATTTTTAATAATTTATAAGCTGTTTTAGGTTATTGGTAATATTGATATGATTTTATAAACAGAATTTCATGAATTTTAAAACAAGGAAAATAACATAAAATATACCATCAAAAATATAAATTGCTTGAGATTTTAGGTCAAACGGGAAGAGAAAATCACTCAGACCTACAGCTAGGGTATAGCCAGGAGTTCCCTGTAAAAGACCCGGACAGTGGGCAATGGGATGCCAAAACAATGACAGCGGGAAATCAACGCGCCAAAAAGCTGACAAACGACAAATGAGTAAAAAGCCCAAGCAAACGGTCTCCTCAGAGCGGAAAACACAGAGTTTCCCCAGACAGACAATGATGTGGCGACAATGTGGGGGCGACTATGAATGATGATGATGATCACGATGATAATGAGGCCAGACTGAACAGCCACTAGCTAACTAACTGACTGGTAGTCAATGTGTGCGGTGTTTAATTTGGTTTTCAGCTTTTCTTTTTTTAGACAAAAGTTGATAAGCAACAACTTTTGATAAAAAATGTTCAATATATGCATAACTAAGCCAAATTCACACACAATATATGCATGTATATATATATATATATATATATAAATATATTTATATGCATGTGTAAGTATATACGGTCCTGGCAAATGCTCTGTCTGCACCACAAGAGTGGTTGAGTTTTGTTGTTGTTTCTTTGCCAGCAAATACTTCCACTTGAATACAATTCCTTTCACTCAGATCTCAGGAGATTTGTTTTGTTTGGTTTTGTTTTCTTTTCGTGCACTTGTTTACTGCGTCTTTGTACAAAATAGAAAATAGCAGCAGCAGCAGCAGCAGCAGTAACAACAATGCAGTAACTACACCAGCCACCTCCTTCCCCCTTTCCACATGCCCCTTGCGGCTCTACACATGTCACAGACCGGAGAAGCTTTTGCCTGCTCGAGGGATTTTTCGTCTTTTGCACACAGTTCGGAGTAAAAATGTAAATTTACATTAGACGCAAGTAAATTTAAATAATGCGCGTAAAATTTACTACTTTTTTGCACATTTTTCCTACACAGCTGTACTCGTATTTTTCCTGTTTTCTTTGCTGTGGCAGCAACAAGAAAACAAAAAGCTTTAGATAACAGTTATGGTATCGCCTGTGCTGTTGTCGGTTACGATGGGGCACCATTATGTTGGCAGCTTTTGGCTCTGCTGTGGCTTAGAAAATATGTTGACAAGCATAAAGCTGAATTGTTACGTTATATTTTGCATGGGTTCGCTTGAGAAGGCGGAATATATAGATGCAAAAGGTCGAGGAGTTATGCGCTGTCAACCGAGGTATTTTGTTTTTAAACAATTGTTACATGGGTTTTTACCTCGAATGAGTACATTTTGAGTTTTGGAACACATGTGGAATTTATGTGGATCTAAATATTTAAAAGTGGAACTCTTTTTAAAGTGCAAAGGAGCAGCTGAGATTTATATTGGAACTTTAATAGAAGTAAATTTTTAACTTAATATTATTTATTACGAGTATTTACTGTACTACTCTATTGTTATTTTTTCCTAGATATTAAATATCATTTAAATGTCAACCGCAAAGAAAGCCTTTGTAGATGTATTAGCTCTTGAACGCACTTGTTTGACCCCTCCTCAGACTAAGCCACCCGCAAAAAGCCGCATTTATGGGGTCGGTCCTCTGAGCCGCAGCCGTTGATCACACAAAATCCACATGCATTTTTCATGCTTTGTCAAATAAACAGCATCTACATATAGAACACACTCTCTCCATACACAAAGGGACAATTTTTTCAACGGCTAGACGATAGAAAATCGTGCCTGGGTTTCAATGTATTTTTATTTTTTCTTCTCTGGTTGTGGAGAAAGTTTTGTTGCCAATTTCGAAAGACACCAGAAGCGCAAAAAATTCGTCGTATATGCAAGATGTTCGGCACGAGGACGAAAACACAGAGAAGCTTGTCTAATAAAAGTCTAGTCGACATTATTTTTGCAACCCTCCGCGAATTATACACAGTTTGATCCGTTTTGCGACCCCAGCACGAGAGAGACACACACACAACCGAAACAAACTGGGGATTCGGACAGTTTGCTTTGGGGAGAGAGCGAGGGGGAGCCACGAGGCAATGCAATTTTCGTGCATGACGCAAAAACGTGGCTTGAATAGCCAAGTAAGTCCCACATTATAAATAAATAAGCAGCCCGACACAGCTAGCGCGACAAAAGCGCAAAAAAAACTACCCTCTTGATAGAGTTTTGGGTAGAGTCGAAAATAAAAATAAATATAAAAAAAAAATAGAAATTATATAAAGTAAGCGAAGAAAACATTTTAACAAGTCAATAACATGTCAAGTGAAAACTTTTTTAATATTTTCAAATTGTTGTCGCACCACCCACAAAGAAAAAAAAAAAATAAACCACCCGAAAACAGCGAAAAACTTCAAGCGTTCAACTCGTTTGAACCAGCGACCCGCTAGAAATGTTCTGATATGGCACGTCGCACAGTCCAAGAAATGGCCATGGGCGTGGGCATAGGCGTGGTCGACGCGTGTCTGACAGAGCAATTAATCAAAATTTACAATAAATTTGGAATCTTTTGCTTTTGAACACCCATCAAAAATGAGTCTGTTGGCATTTCTTATGTTCTTGCTGGTTTTGTAATTTTGCTGTCATGATTTTAAGATTTGCTGTTGGCTTTGTAAAACGGTGGATTTAGTGTTGCCACAAGTGGAATTTTAAATGGCCGAGCTGTCCATCAGCGTGACAACTTAACGGACCAAGTGTTTGCGGAACGTGTGCTGATGAGCTTCGCACAACGAGCCACTTAATTTAAGGTGACGTTTGCGAGGGCGTTCATCAATTTTTCACCATTTTTGTGATGGAGGGAATAAAAGATGTTACAGTAAAAAATTGTATAATATTACGAGCAATTGGAATGCTTTCAATTTTTATTTTAAATTGAAAACAAAAACAATTTATTAAGTTTAAGTGGTATCCAATTTTGAAGCAATTGATGTGATATTAAATACAAAACGTACTTTTTTTTTGAAAACTTTACTTTTAGCTCAAAATGAATTTTTTTTTTCTTTAAGTTTAGCGTTATTCAAGGTTATATTTACGTAACAACTTATTTTGAGTTTTCAGATTATTTAACCTTATAAATGTTTTTGTAACAATACGATAATATTATAAGTTACTAAGCTAATATTTAAACAGCAAACAAAAATGGATTTTAAATTTAGCCAAACACTTAACTTGATTACCCACCGTTTGCACCTGACGCTTTCAACTGACTTTCAATTTACATTTCAATATTAATTTCAATAAATCAACAAGTGCATTTTTGAAATGAAGAAACTTTTTGCAGGCACTGCGGGTAGTCGCACTGCACAAAATTTCCCTCTGGTTGCAAACATGAATCAACATAAAAGTAGGCAATAAGATGCCATGAAGCTTACGGTAAGTTTTTAAGGAAATTATATATATACATATATATATATATATATATATACATATGTGCGTGTGGCAAAATCAAGCAGAAAATATTTGCAAAACTTTTCACATTCAAATGCATTTACTTAATGTATTAAAATGTTGCTCTGTAACGAGCACTCCATTGATTAGGGGCTGCTGTTAGCTGTTGCAGGGCCACCTCCGACCATCCCTTAGAGATGAGTTATGTGTTTGTAAGACATTATACAAATGTGGCCAGACTTTGATTTTTGCAAAAAACATCAAAATGTGCTGTTAGCCGAAAAGTTTAACTGTCATTTTTTTTAGAGCTCTGCGTCGTCCCCTTTGCGACCAACTTTTACTTATGAACTTTTCACTAATGCTTTTTGGCTCCATGTGGAACTTAATGTCTGCCACTTTTATTTCATCTTGTTCTTTAAAGTTTTGCCATTTTTCTGCAGTACACGAACAAAAATTGTGATTTTTTATTATACATTTTTTTTTTGTTTTTCTGGCAGTTGTGACTTTTGCACGCAAGACGTTGAAAAAAAGTAAGATATTTTTACCCCCAAAAGAAAATCAGCGCAAAGTTTGCAGCGCCCCTCTTTATAACCCAAGTACCTAACCGAAACCAATATGTATGCGTGTTGGGGTAAGTGTGTGTGTGTGTGTGTGTGCGTGCATAAAGGCAGTCAAAGTTTTCCTTGGGGTGCATGTCCTTTTTCTGTGCTGACTCGCACTCCCCAAATCGACAGTCTACACTCTTCCGTTTTTTCAGTATATTTCTCCTAGTATTTTTTTCGTTGCCTTGTTCTTCTGTGGCTTGCATTTCGGGCAAATATCATTATTCTTGTCGTTTTGCTGCTTTAAGCGATTTTCGTGAAGTCGTTTTAACTTGACTACTTTGAAAAATGTTGCCCCTTCGGCACGTGGCTGTTGTGGTGTAAAGGGAAGGACGAACAGTACGGAGTGTCAAGAAAAAAATTCGCTAAATAGTTTTCAAGAATATTAAAAAATTCCTTGGCACTTACGTGGGTCAAACGCTGTCTGGGGTTTGAGTTTGAGACTGGGGGTTGGTTAAAATGTGACCAGCAATTGTAGTTGAACTTACCTAAAAAGAGAAAACGAGCAAGAAAATTTTTACATAAGTCAGTGGGAAAATGTAAAGATTTATGTTGTGGAATTCAAGTGAATAATAATAATAATATATTTTCAAAAACTTAAATTATTTTGACAAATTAATTGCATCTTTATTGAATTTTCATTATATTGCCAACAATTTCAAATACTTTGAAAATCTAAGCATTTAGAATAATTGCTTTGTAGGATGTCAATGAAATTAGGAATTTATAATTGAACAACATAAAATAGATAATATATTCTTTGAATAAATTACAATTTTAAATATTTGTTAAAATGAAAATTAGCTTTATGAGATTGTTAAATTTATATGAATTGTGATAGAAGTTTAAAAAAAATGCTTAAGATGAATTATTTATATATGCATTTTTTTCTAAATTTCCATAAAGTTTGAAAAGTTTTCAAACAGTTTAATTTTAAATTATTAATTTATGTGTTGTTTAAATTAGGAATATAGAATAACAAGGGAATATATTGTATATTATGTAAGTATGGCTTTAATGTATTCCCACCTCCATATCATATGCAAATGTTGAAATTATTTGGCATTGCCCAACACTATATTGACCACATCACAGATGCAGGAACATGCTAATGAAATTAGTCCAAGATCAACATAAGCAACAGCTGTCCGGTTATTAGCTTAAAGCCGAATGAAATGTGAATTAAAGCAGCTTTATCAGGTTGTAGGCAACCCAAAGTCGAGTTAATAATATGACTAAATAATTGCCAATTTACGTGAAACGAGGCTGGCAGCCTAGGAGATGCAGATAGGTGAGTCAGGCAGCTACGTGCCAAACTCTGGCACGTAACTTGTTGACCTTTCGGTGGGTGGGGTAGGAGGTGGGTTGGTCTGGCAACGGTTGCGAGGGTCAACATTTGTGGAACGATATCAAATCGTGGGCCTAGACCATGGGCCTAATTAGTTGGTTATGCTCCAACTAGAACTTGATTACGCATATGTGTTCGACGGTCCAAACAAAGGTATTTTCTACTGGAAACTAAGTGTCGAAATTGTAAGTCGTCACCCCAAATAAATTGTTTTGTCTTATGTAATGCTTGCGAAATTTAAGGTACATATAAGCAATAAAGGGGTTTACTCATGGAATTCACAAATGAATTTGTCTTGTATGTAGATTGGATATGTTGCATGCTTTTGGAACATAAGTTTGCTATGTTAAAATAAAAACAATTGCTTGAATTATTTGTCTCGTGTGGAATATAAGTATTTTGAAAATTTCCCGTAAATTGCATAACTTTATATAAATTGCGTTCAATTTGAATTTCTCTCTCACTCTCGTCTCACGCTTGCAACATGCAACTATTCGCTGTGTGGCACAATGCGGTATTTGTTTAGCTAACAAACCAGGCAGCTGAGAGGCTGTTGCAGCGCCGTATCTGTCCGGAGGGCAGCTAACTTTATATAGATTTGGTTTTTCCTACTTTTTTTTTTTTGTTTTTTGTTATGTGTTCCCCCCTAGGAGCCTGCTGTGAATTGTTAGCCAAAGAGCAAACGGCAGTCGTTTGCCAAAAATCAAATGCAATCAGCGAAAACAAATAATGGCATAACGTGCCGTATTCCCAAACATTGAGAGTGGTACGTGTGTGGATGTTAAATGCAAATACAAACCCACCCTCCCATGTCCGACAATTCTATAAGCAAACACAAACAGGCACACACACACACACACTTGCGCGAATATAGACAAGTGCATTTAATGCAGTCGAGCTAATAAATATTAAAAGCTATTTCCTACATATCGACGCGGCTTTAATGTAATAGGAAAATAATGGAAAAATAGCCCTAGAAGAAAAAAATATTAATACAAAATTTAACTATAGAATGTGCAATTGTGAGAATGAATAAAAATGCCATTTCCACAATATGTAAATACTACAGCCAACATTACAAATACACAACTGTGGAAGTGTATCAAAAGTGTATTAAACGAAATGCAGTTCCTGATTTATGTGAATCAGTGTTGAATATATATCGGAGAGTTTACATCAAGACTAATAAAGGATTGGAAGTATTCATGATATAAAAAAACAAATTCAATTAAATAAAGGTGAAACATAAATATTAAAAAACATTGAATTCGCATTTTCGTAAATTTTTGCATTCAATTTTAATAAAATTCGCAGCTCAAGATCAATGAATAAAGATCACAGATCAAACCAACTGAGAAGTTTCTTATCTTGTGCAAGTTGAAAACATATGCACAGAAACGGAATAAATACTCTTAAATATACTTAAATCGCGCAATATATATTTTTGTATGTGGTTTTGTAGTATTTACAGTCACAGCCACGTCAACTCCCGCTTCCCTGCTGACTCTACCAACAACAATATTTATCTGTGTGTTTGTGCTTTCATTTCGCTGCAACTGGGATTTACTCTTTTTTGTCCTCATCAGAGTCCCGTTGCCAGTACGTGGACAGCCGAAACGCGTAAATTTAAATTAGCAGCAGCATGAGAGTGAAACACTCAAACACACACACACGTATGTGTGTATGTGCGTTGGTCTGTGTATATATGAAATTACGCATACGCCACGTTGCACCACATTTTGACTACTTCATTACCATGTTTAATCAGATCATTGCGTGTGGCAACGACAGCAGCAACTGCGGCCTCATCTGCTGCGGAGGTCAGTTCATCAGTCTGCCCCACGTATCCCCCCGCTCCCCCTACCCGGCATCCATCTCCCTCGGATTCTGTTTACACATTTGCTGCCGTTGCTGTTGCTGCTGCTGCTGCTGCTGCTGTTGTTGCTGCAATCATTTAAATGTTGTGCATTAATATTTCACACACACATCGCACGCACTTTTGGCCAACGGCCTATTGCTATCTTTATTTAACTATGGCTATCTCTTTCATAGACTCCGCTTCCAGCTATTCTCGACTGGGTTTAGTTTTTAGTGTTTTAAATAACAATTTGCTTTTGCATAAATTTACGCATGTTTCTGCACAAAACTTTGTTGCCTTTTTCACATAATTTGTATAGCTTTCATTGTTTTTAGCTATCGTTGTTGTTGTTGTTGTTGTTGTTGCTTTTATTGCTATTGTTATTGTTTTGACGCGTTGCTGCTGTTGTACATTGCTCGTAAAGTGCAATAAAGGGGGAGGATTAAAGTGAGAGATATATTTAGAGAGACAGAGAAAGTAAGAGGTAGCCATATTGGGTTTTGTTGCGCATTTAGGAATTGAATGGTTTTTATTAAAGCCAAATTTGCATTTATTTTAAAGTGCATTGTGAAAAATATAATATGGAAAATAGAGTATTATCTATTTAAATTGTTGGTTCAAAATAGTTCGAATACGGTACATAAAATATTCACAATATAAGGATTAAATAAATAAAGTGCCTCTCTTTTTGTTATTGATAAATGCAATTACCTACAACTATTGGACATATACTTAGTAAAAATTACTTGTTTCATTGAATGACAGACTGTTAAAGTTTAAATTATATTCGATTATAATACAATATCAATCGATAAATCATAGAAACAACTGCTCGCTGTCAATGTATTTAGAGCTTATACTATTAAATAGAGTTCATAAACACATGTTGATGTTCACATTAAGATTGATCGATAACTATCGATCAAAAATTATGATATCATCAAACACGCATGATTTTCATTATATAACTTTGCCTTAATTAAGTCAATATCTTAGTCCATATTAACAAAAAAAAAACTCTCGCCTAAATATCGATTGTATTGTGTAATCGATAACAGCTTTAATTATGTTTACACCGTAATGACGTAAACCAACACTCATTATGGACTTTAACAACAGTCCCGAGCGAGGCGTCATGTTGCGTGCATAACTATCTTAGCTGGCCATCTCTCTCGCTCTCTATATCTTTCTCTCTTTCTCTCTTTGTGTTCTTGCTGTGATTTATGCACATCAATAAAACAGCGCGAACAACAACACATACATAAATTACACAGTACACACACACACAAAAGGCAAATACAAATATTTGCCTAATTTCAAGAACAAGAGCAAACAATAGAGATTACCAAAATAGATATAGAGCTATAGATACAGAGTCAGATATTATATGTGTGTATGTGTGCACAGTCTTGAAAGCAATTGCAAAAGGCCAGCAACGTTTTTGACAACAGACAAAACCGCAAAACAAAAGTTATGGCCTCTGCTGCTGACAAGAGCAGCGGCGGTTGGATTTAGATAATAGGGTAGTCGGGTGGCATAAGGGTGGAGTTGAACATAATTAGCATCGGGCGCTTTAATTGATAGTTAAAACAAACGCCAAACAATCCACACACACACTTACGCACATACACGCCTGCAAAACTTTGCTCTTTGCTTGTTTATTAATGTCTGTTGTTGTTTGTTGCAGTTGTTGCAGCTAGTTGTTGTTGTCAGTTGTCTGCTGTCTGACATGTCAGGCTGCTTATTTAGCTCATTTATTTTGAATGGCAGCTTTGGCAAGTGGCTGCACTTGCGGCCAGAACCAGCAGCAGACGCAGCAGACATCAGCAGTCTGGCTGGCAGCATTAATTTCAAAGCTATAAATGGCTTAAATTACGCTCCAAAACACACACACACAAACACACACACACATGCGCTTGCACACACACTGCACACATTTAGGCGTCTGCAGTTTATCTTTGGCCCGGCTGACTGCGTATCTTATCGCATTCCCGTGTATCTTTTGAGTGCCTCTCGCACGTTGCGGTTGCCTGCTGCAAATTTATTAGCTGCCATTTAAATTGGCCCACAATTGACATGACACCCACCCACCCACACACACATACACACACAGACGCACACACACACACTGCGGTTTGCATGCAGCACCTGCAGAATTTTCATATACAGCTCGGCGTATCTTTGTATATGTATCTGTATGTGTAGCTGTATCTGTATCCGCGTCTGCGCCTGTATCTTTGTATCTTATAGCTGCAGCAGATTAATTGTTTTCGCATGCATAAAACCTCTAAACTTCAGCTAGAAAACAGCCAAAAGATTTGCATAAAGTTTTGTGCATTATGCAATTTATCCAAAGTGCCTAAATGAAGACCAGAAAACGCTGTCAATTAGAGTCAATGACAAGCAGACAGGGGCGGAGGCAGCGGCTGCCAGAGGAGTGTCAAACGTACACACACACACACAAACACACACATATACGCATGTGCATATATGAACGTAACTAATTAGCTGTCAAAACAGAATAATATCAACTGGATTTAAACAGCAGACACACAAAATTTGAATGGCAAATAAAGCAGCAACTGTATTATGTACAATTTGTTTAATCAAAGAAGGGGCGGACGGGGGCAGAGTGGAGGCGCAATGAAAAAAGCAAAACGAGCCTCACACACATGCTAACAACCTGTGCAATGCCAACACATACACACAAACAGACACGCAGGCAGGCAGCAAAGTCAACACAAGAGATACACACACAAACACACACACACACAGCAGCAGCTGTATCTGTGGCTATGCTCGTCTGCATCTGCATTAGTATCTGTATCTGTATCTGTATCTGTATCCATATGAGGCAAAGTCAAAAAGTTTTTGGGCTCTGCCGAATTTTTAGCCACAGACTTGTTCAATTACTCTTTCTCTCTCTGGCACTCGTTATCTGTCTCTGTCTTGCTCTGTGTGCATAATCGAGCGGATACAATCATTTTAATAGACACGCCGGTGTTATAATTTATATGCAAGCATATCCGTTCCCAGGCAATGCTCTGCCAGCCTTTCTGTCCAGTTGCCAACCACATTTTCTATGCCATTTGCATATCTGTGGCAATATTGTTGTTGATTTTTGTTGTTGTTGCTGCTCATTCCCTTTGTGTGAGTGTGTGTGACTTTTGCTGGCTATTATTGTGTTAATTTGCAGGTTGATGTTGCCAGGACTAGCCAAAAGGGGGAGTGGCTGCTGTCCATATGTGTATGCATAGAATTTGTTTGGGCCATATGACAACTGGCAAAAAGTTTTTATTGTTGCCATTTTGCGCGCTATAATTCAAAGAACAATGTGAAATATTTGTCGCTTGTTGGCTGCTCTTTGTGCTCGTTCTTTAAGGCAGGGAATGGGGGAGATGGCTATCAACAAATTGCTGTGTGCGTTTGAGTGTGGGTGATTGGTAATAAAAATGGCAACAGAAAACAACACCAATTGAGATATGAGCCTCCAGAAAGAGAGCTTCAATATAATTATAACTAAATATCATTGTTTTATTACCAAAACAAGCTACTGTTTATTGTAATTATATTATGATTTTCATTAAAAAATTTTAAGCTGGTATTCAACAAATCTTTTAAATTTTAAAAAACTTAAATCAAATCCGTTTGGTAGCATAAATTATTTTAAATTTTAAAAAATTTAAATAAAATCCGTTTGGTAACATAAATTATTAATAATTTATGAAAATAATAAAAACGCAAATAAATATGTCATAAACTTAAAATGCAAATAAGCGGCAACTTAACATTATTAATTCACATTTGCAGCAACAATTAAAATGATGAATAAATAAATAATACAAGACACAAACAAATAAAAAAAATATAAGCATATATAAAAGTATGGCTATATAATTTAATTAACAATAAAATATATGGCCGCAAGAAGTGTGGAAAAAATGTGAAAACAATGAGCAAAATATTGCTGTCCAAATGGCGTCAACATAATAAATGTGAGCAATTACAACAACAGCAACTACACAATAAAAAATAATATTTAATTGGAATTGAAATCGAATGATGCAAAAATAAAAAAAAAAAAAACAATTATATCACAAATTTAAATAAAAATAAATTTAAAGGCGCGCGGGTGCAGCTATTTTTGGAGATGGTGGAGGGTGGTTCGCGTGAGGTGTGGGCGTAGACGAGAGGGGTGTAATTGTTGAGGGCAGCGTGTGCTCTGACCAATATAATTATTATGCACAGAGCTGGCAACGTCGACGTTGCAATGAGAGATAAATATCAGCGATTAATTTGAAATTTATTGCAGGCATTTAATAATTTATTAGTGCGAGAGGTGCGCAGGCAGTATATATACTATATATTGTTGTTGTTGTTGCGGCAGCAACTTCTTGCTAGCCGTATGTTGCGCATACGCCACATTGGCCAACGCAGCCCTTTGGCTTGTCAGCGCAGCGTGAAATGCAATGTTTTGTTGTTCCGCACGTGCGTGCGTGCGTGTGTGTTTGTGTGTGTGTGTGTGTGTGCAACACTGGTGTGCATAAAACAATTGCATTTAAATTGCATGCCGTTGTTTGACTTTTGGGCTGCTTGTGCAAGTTTCACTGCCCATGGCCCATAAATAAAACGTAAACAACTTAATTTGCGGAGCATTCGATCCAATGTCGAGAGAGGCAACAAGAGAGGGAGAAAGAGAGAGAGAAAGTGGGCTAGCGTATCGGAAATTTAAAGCTATGCGTAGGTTTCAATGTTTAATAAACAGGCACTGAAACCTCTTAGAAGCTATCGAGTAGGCTGTTTATTTCAGTTTATCAGATCAATTGATCAATTTTGTTTCTAAATATGTGTAAAAGTATCTCTTAATAAATTACAAATTGTCTACATATTCAATAAGTAAAATTATCTACAAAATTGTGAACACTGTTTACCACAGTCCATAAATTAAGTTTTAATTATCGTTGCTAATTTAAGGCTAATCATATAATTTTCAAGCTGACGCTTTCTATTGCCGCAAATCCACTCAAAGAGGAGAAATCCGCATCAGCTTCAACCGTTTCACATCCATAGATTTAAAAACAAAACTTTTTAATTAAAACTTTTTTCCTGCGCTGCACTCTTTTTTATACTTTTTTCTTCTGCTTGCGCGTTTTTCGTGAGTTTTCTCTCTTTTTCGCACACAAAATTTTTTGTTGATGTTGATGTTATGTTGTTGTTGTTGTTGTTCTTTTTGTCGGTGTCTTTATTGTATTTATTTTTTATGCGTCTTTTGGCTGGCACTTGTCTGACGCTGCCGTTTGCGTCTGCTGCGGGGTTCCCCGTTCTCCATTTGCAACCGTTCGCTTCCTCCCTTGCCGACATTTGCATTCTCTGCCTTTTGGGAGCGACCGCAAAGAGCAGCAACTTGTTGTTGTTTTCGTTGTTGTTGTTGTTGCTGTGGTGGTGGCAACAATTAAAAGTGCGCCACAGTGCGACACAATTTTTTTTTTTTTGGTGGCGTGGGCGTGGCAACAACATCAGCACTTAATGTCACATTTCATTTGGCGCACAAGAGCAAGAACAAAACGATAAAAAAAAACTGCTGAACCGGGCCAACGGTTATTATTGTTGCTGCTGTGGCTGCTGCTGCTGTTGTTAACAACAACAACAACAACCACAACAACAAGTGCTTGCAAGTACTTTTGCGGCTAATAAAGAAAATGTGTTGCATACCTTGCGGCTGCCGAAGCAAAATAAATAAAGCAAGTGTATAAGTTGCGATCGGAGAAATTTGCATCTTATGCTGAGCAAAAATTTAGGAATAACTAGTGTTGGAAAATGTGAATTGGGAAAAATTACAAAATTTCACTAGATATGCGTTGCGTAAACAATGTTGAGCGCCGTCAGTGTTGAAAATCTGAATTACGCTTTTAAAAAATATTCTCTAACTTTTATTTTTGTTCACATTATTTATTATAATAAATATGTAGTTTTCAGTTTGTTGTGTGCGAATTTAGTTTTCATATTATTTGCATACTCTTCTTTAACACAAACAAATTTCAAGCATCATTCTCAATTCATATTTCATCAAGTTGGGCAAACTCTGTTCCATCATCGACAATTGACAGTCTGTCTGGCGTCCAGTTGGTTGAGGACTGCCGCTTGGCTAGCCGCGAGTCCTGCTGCCAAACTTTACAAAGAAGTGCAAAATTAAATTACTCACTAATTACGCACAAATCCATCAGAATTAACCACAATTAACTAAACTTTGTTGCAACAATTTTCTTGGGTTTTGTGTCCTTGCGGCTGCCGCGGCTGCCGTTCAGCTGCCTCCTGCAGAGAGTCCTCGCGGTGCTCGCTTCATTTCAATTATTCAATTTTACACCTTGTGGCATTTCGCACCGAGCAAAAAATACACATAAACACACACACACACACAGATACATTGCGTCAGGCAGCCTGCCAAGAAATGCCAGCGAATTTGGCAGCCCAACGCTTGAAGTTGGAAGTTAAGAGACTTGTCCTCAGTCCCCCTCTTCTCCCTGGTTCTTGTCGCATTAATCGCACGCGGCTAAAGGACCAAGTTTTGTAACCGCCTGCTCCCCGTAGCCCCATCCACTACAGAAAAACGCAAAGAAAGGAACCGGCAGAAGGGGCATAGAGGCGGAACGAGGTACAGAGCTACTGAGCATCTGGAATTTACAGCAGCGCTAAATGAAAAATTGCGGAATGCTTCACGGCGCTTAAAGCAAACGGGCGGACAGCCTTTCCTTCAACTATGTCCTGGCTATGCAAGTAAGAACTGCGGTCACTCTGCTTGCAATAAGCAACTGCGTGTCCCTCTTCCCCCTCTCCTTCGCACTTTGTTGTGGGCGTAGCTGTGTGCGGTAACTACAGGAGGCAACAACAACGCCTAATGACAATTGGAATCCTGCAGCGTAATGCGCTTAATGCAATATTTTGTTTTTTCATCTCCTTGTAGATTATCAAAGGCACTTAAATGGAACTACTTGAAATTGAAGAGAATGCGGACAATTTATAAGGCTAGAATATTAAAAGCTGTTACGGTTTTTCAGGAACTTGAATTGATTGAAGGTTTTGGAAATTAGTTATTTAATTTTGTCTAACTATTAAAAATCAGTTAAAATTTGGATTCTAAACTAAAGCTGAAACAAATTAGTAATATATTGTTTGATAAGAACATTTTACTGCAAAAAAATCTTTGAATCTTTGGAAACAGCCCAAATGAGTAATAGAATAAATAAAATATTATTTGATATTGCAACATTGTTCGTTTGCCAATGCCAATATTAAAAGCTTCACTTAAAATATTTCTAATTCAATGTTTTAATTTGAGTCCAAATCGAATGCAAACAAAAATTTACTTGACACTTTTACCTGAGAAATAGCTTAGATCGAAAAAAATAACCTTCTGAATTGCCCAAAGCCATTAAAAATATTTATAAATACAAATTGCAAATACATATCTCTATTTCGGTTGCCAATTACACATGAAAATCATTTAAATTGTAGACACAAAAATTTATTTATAAACAAAACGAAAAAGACGAAAATTTAAGCCACAAATTGTCGTGTTGTCTTTCGTTTTCACTCGATTTGACACCCGCTGCCACTACCTAAACCCTCTGGCTGTTGGCCAAGAAATTTGACTTTTGAGAAACTATAATTTGACACGAATTTATTTTGTAAAATATTTCTTTGTGCAGAAACGAGAATTTTGTTTATTTTTTTTCGCTTTTTATTTTTGTGCTTTTGCCTGCAGCATCTTCATTTGAGTTTTTCGAATGTGCAACGGCCTCAAAATGAAATTAGGCAACAATTTAACTGAGCGTGGCAAATGTTTATAAACTAAACGAACAGCCATGCAAATATGTAAATGCAATGTAAGCATTTTATAATTAAATTTCATAGGCGGATGCTTCAGTGTTGGATAGCGTGTGCTACTTAGTTGGATGGGGCGGGGCGGGTGAACGGGGCGGTTTTCGACTTATAATTTAGTACGCACAAAATCAGTGGCAAAAATTGCACAACGATTAAATAAATGCGTTTTCCGCGCAAAATTTAAATGATTGCGCTTTGCGAAATTAACTCATTATAAAATTAATTAAACAATTGATTGGAGCCACACAACGCCAGCCAAATGTGACTGTAATTGCAATTTCTATGTGCCAGATGTTTATACACACACTCACACACAAATTTTCCTCTATAACCAACGGAAATTGCACTCAACATAGGCCTAAAGGGGCGGGTGCATAGACAAACGGAAGTTTGCGTTTGTGCGGGAGTGCGTGCGTGTGGGTGTGTTTGCAATGAGTTTTCAGTTTTCAGATCGCCAGCAGCGAAACCGAACAACAAACGAGGCAACAGCAACAGAAACAACAACAACAACAACAACAACGCGTAATGCGTGTGCGGCCTGGCAAATAAAAAATTATTTAACAAAAAAAAACCCATACAATAATAGAATCAATTTGTAGTAAACCACATGAGACACATGAAAAACGCAATAAAAACGCACAGCAGTTGCCTCAATTTTCACTATCTTCGTTGTTGTTGCCGCCGCTACTGTTGCTGCTTTGTGGTCGCTTTTGGGGGAGATTTAAATTGTTGCATACTTTAGAGCGGAGTTGGCTGGAAAGGGCCTTAGATAAAATCTATTTTGAATTTAATAAATTCAGTGAAAATTAAAATTACTGAAATATTTTGTTGGCTTAAGCCCTGGTGAATAAGTTAATGTCAGTGTTGTAGAATGACAAACAGGCTGAGTGCAGAGATTGAGTAGCTTAGTGTTCCGACAGACTAAAAGTAAATTTTTGTAAAAGCGCACTGCGGTAAATTTAACATTTGCATAAATATGAAAATTGAAAAATTTACATCAATTTCAACTCAGATCAATGTGTTGATTTTGCTGAACTAAGTTGAATTCAGATTATATGTAATTAGGTGTTCAATCAACTTATGACAACATGATATATTTATGTATAATATTTTAGTTAAATAAATGTAAAGAAAGCATTTTCTAGTCAATTTTAAATTAAATGTGTAAAAATATGTTTTTTTTAAACAAATAATTCACTTTTCAACTTAAACTGGACTTCTTGTTTATAAACCAACTGCTGTCAGTTTTTGGTATACATTTGAAAATGTCATGCACATTTATTTAACGAACACAACATGCACAAAATGTAGCAACAAATGTCGCTTAATTGTTGCAACTGTCTGTCAGCCTGAAGAACATTTGCGAGTCGTCGTCGCCACTGTTTGACAGACAAAAAAAAACATATTTATATATATATTTTATGCAAGACAAAAAAGTTGCCAAGTTTCATTTTTTCGAACTTTGCTTTTTTGTTACCAAAAAATAAAACTCTGCCGTGGCTTTTGCATTTAAAACTCTTTCTGAAAATGGCGCCGCTGGCAGCGCAAAGCCGTTGACATAGACATAAAGCTGACTGTGTATAAGCATGAGTGTGTGCATGTGTTGGTCGTTGTATATGGTTAAGTATCCCACTCACATGCACAGCGGAGACTCGGCAACTTTGCGCACAAACGTGACAGCCGCAGCTTGAAGCAGGTACAACCAAGTCAGAAATACCAATGATAGACTGAGAGTTACCCTCGAAATTAAATTTTGGCATATATTCGGACAATAGATAAAAGTTTTTTTTTCCATTATTTTGGAAATTTAAAAAAAATATATGCAACAAATATTATAAGTTTGCTCTCCTCTTTTATATATGTATATACCTATCGCGCAATTTAGTTAAAGGGTATGAACAAAAAAAAATTACTTTCACAGGCCAAAGCAGTTGAGAAGGAGCTTTGTGACAACCGGGGTCGGGAGGCAGACGTAGAGCGATATGGCGCGTGTTGTGCGCGTTTTTAAACGCGTCGCTCAATTGTGTTCTGCTTTGCCACCTGTCGCAACGTGTGCCAACGTGTAGAAAACACGGGCACAGTGCGACGAGCAAAGCAAATAAGCCACCTCTTATTGTTGTTGTTGTTGTTTTTATCACGTTGTATTTGCTGTTGTTGTCGTTGTGTCGCTTGAAGCGTACTTACGCCACATACTCTCTCACGTTGTGTGTATTGTGAATTGTGAATTGTGTGTGTGTGTGCGGCAATCCTTTGTCTATAATTTTCATTTTGTCAGCGCATTTTGTAACTTAATTAGCATTTTTATAAATACAATTTTTGCTCTCCAGCCATTTGGTTTTTTGTGTAGCCATTTTTTTTTTGTTTCATTTTTGTTTTGTTATTTGAGCGTCTGCTGCCGCTGTCAAAAAGTGTCAGTTATCATATTTTGCTGTTATTGTTGTTGTTGTTGTTGCTGCTGCTGCTTTTAATTAAGTGTAAATTAATATGAACAGCACAACAATAAGAACAGCACATTGTAAATCATAACAAATGGAGCCTTTTGGCATGTAAGTGGCCCATTTTGGGGATGCGGCAAAGGATACGCATTTAAGGTGAAGAAGGCAGCAATATTTTATATATGCATAAAAGCATATTTATTATGTGATGATAAAATTTAGGCAACTTAACCATAATGAAAAGATGGTTTAATTCTAAAAAGTTTTAATCTTAATAGGTCTGAAATTTGTTTTCTACGTATTGACAAAAAATGTCACATTTCACACATGTTCCGCTTACGTGTTCCAAGCGCTGATAATCACATATCAGTTAATAATAAGTTAATAACAATATGATTCATCTAGATTCATCAGTTGAGAACTATCCCTATATGGGAACACTAACCTATATATTAAAAAAATTTAACATGATTTTCAAACAAAAAATTTTATTTTTAAACTGCAATGTAGGATTCATTTAGACACCGAACCATGAACAAAAAGACAATCCTTTTGAAAATCGGTTGAGTTTTGACAAAGTTACGACTGTACCATTGATTGATTGACCCAATTTTATGTTTTAACTAAAGCCACTGAACTATGTAAAGGCAACTTTGAAATGAGGATAAATGAAGAGGATTCATTATCTACCGAATATTTCAATTCGCCAATTACTGAATGTAATATCTAATATCTATCAAATATTTTGCCTAATACTTTAATATATATATATTTTTGAAAGATTTAAGATTATATACTAAATGTAAGCCTACTTTCATGTTTTACTGCCTTTCACAAGTGTTGCAATTAAATATTTTGTTACATTATTTTGTCACTTGCTTATAAGCTGTAATTTAATAAAATATCCTGTGAAAATTTCATTAAAATTCCTTGTGCAATTTATTTAATAATTTTAACAAAAATTTAAGCTGCTTGCTACGCAATTTGAAGCTTGTTAACATGACATGACAAGAGACACACACACAAGGCACACGCACACGCACACACGCACACACAAAGTACACACACACACGATTTTGTTGTCTTATGCAGACACCCCGAGAAAAGCATCCTTGGAGAGCGGCTGGCTGACACTTGTCTGTTCTGCTCGGTCTGTCCTGTTTGTTCTATTTTCTTGTTATTGCTGTTGCTGCTGCTGCTGGCATTGCATAAATGCCTTTTAAGTCGCTTTAATCTCCTTACATTTCAAGTTGTTTGCTGTTACTGCATAATTAATTAGTGAAAATAGCAAAGCAAAAATAAAAGTACAGCAAAGATGCGAGAGAAGCTAAAGCAACCAAACTTGGCAGCTTTTGATGAGTGCTGCAAGTGCTGCTGCAAAGTGTTGTACACAGAAACACACACACACACACTCACACACAACAACACTTGCCACTTGTATTTTGCTGTTGCCCTTTTTGGCCTGCTCTATCATCAGTTTTGTTGTTCACACTTTCGCGTTTCAACTTCTTTTTTTAGCTGCTTATTTTAATGAACCCTCTTTGCCAGCTGTCAAGTGCTGTCTATCACCCCATGCGACCAATGCGGCGTATGCGTGATATATATTATCAAAGGTGGTATTTTGCAAAAGGCACTTGTGGCATGCTACTTACGAATTACATGTTGTGTAAATAGTTGAAGTTAACTTCACATACCTGCAAACAAACAAGAAAGAGAAAGTCACATTAATTAAATATTGAAATTAATTGAATTAAATTGTATAAGCTCTTTATATTAAAGTTAATTGTATAATATGTTGCACAAGAGTTTAGTTTCAAGTACAACGACAGTGAAGAGTCTGTTAAAATAGAGTATGTACTTATTTACGCCACTTTTAACAATTACCTAAAGATCCAAACCGCAACAGATTGGATTAACAAGATTACACAGAATTCTCTTTTGTTCGATGAATGGGTTCTCAAAAAATGAATGTATAAAAAGCATAGTTATAGTTTATAATATAAAAGAACCATACAATATATAAATCCCTTTAAATTCACCTTTGCATTAATTTCCATAGTTTAAAAAGCCAACATATTTTTAACTTTTTATGTCATGGTATTTCGAAATATGTATCCATTAAAGTCTCTAAGGGCTGATTCACCTGAATCAGACCACTGAGAACAATTTCAGAGCATTTTATCGCACTGGCTTATTTTACATACTCTAATAATGATTTTATAATCCAATCGTGCCACAAGCTTCCATTGCGAACGCCTTGCTACACCCAGAGTTAACATCGCACAACCCTAATGACCCACAAATTGTAAAGCTATCAAGTTGCTCACATTTGATAAACACCTTAACATTTCCCCTTTCCACAATCTCGACTTAATTTACAGGCTGAATCTTAGCCGCCCGTCGCTGGTAATGGCCAACCTTATTCTTGGCCCCAAAATGCCAACGCAGCCCTTTTCACCCCCCGGCAAATCTCTTTTCGCTTCTCCATTGGCTTCTTTGCTGCTGTCATCAGCATCAACTCTTCTTGGCTGCCTTTTGCATTTGGGCTTAAGAGCCAACGCTGAGCTTGAAGCGCACTTAATGTGCACCTCACACACACACACACACACTCACAATTTCCTGCTCTCCCTTTCTCTAGTTCTCTCTTAGCCGCGCACTTTAAAATGTAACAAGAAAATTGGTAATTGCTGCAGGTCACACGCCGCTGCTGTCAGCAACGACTTGCGGCACGCCCACAGACGCCCCAAATGCCACACTCACACACACACACCCACACACACAGGCACACACATACAGGAAAGCACCGCAGGAGCCGCAACAACATCTTTGGGGCCATTAACGCCAACAGCCACAGCAGCAACAACAACAACAGCAACAGCAACAAGAACAACAACGTTGGCTTAGCGAGTTACATTAATGTCATTTCAGGTAGACTTCAGCTGAAATTCAGTTGGCGCCATTGCATACTTGCGGGCGCACTTTAAAGTTGTTCAACTTTTGCCCCGCCCAGGTGTCAATCATCAAATTTGATATGCCCCACTGCCACTGGCACACCCCCGCTGACCTCCTTACCCTCAAATCACAACAGGCACTTCAAAAAAACTTGTGAAACTTACGAAACTGTCATAAAAAGAATCCAAGCTTGTTAGCATTCAGCATACCCTGTACCGGGCACACAGAAAAACTATTCAAAGACTGTTGTTTAAAGCCGGATCTTAGGAAAAAATGAATTATTATTTCTCTTGTTCAAAAAATGTTTAGTTTATAATTATGTTAAATTTACAACCCTAATATGGAAGCAAGAATAAAAGCTATAATTTTTTTTTCTATTTGATTCTCACAAAACACTCACTAAAAAATTCGGAATACACCCCTTTAAAGCACTTACTTCCGAAACAATCAAATACAATGAGTGCAAAAAAGATTCAACACAAAAAAAAAAACAGAAAACTTTTGGGCGCACACTTTAAAACACATTTCGAATGCCACAAAATGGCAACGAGAAGAACTGCGGCATTGTCTTAATGTGCCCGCCAGCCAGTCAAACAAAATAACAAACAAACACAAAAAAAAAAAAGAAGTGAGGAAAATAAAGTGCCGAAAACGGAAAAGTACTTGAAATTCATGCGAAACGCACAGCTTGATGGGCAGATTGGCCGCGGAGAACGGGCCAAATGGAATCTCAGCTTGGACATGGCTGCATTTGGTTTTTATGCGCCCTGTTCCGTTGGCGGTAATTTAGTTTGATGGGCGTGTCACAGGCGCCGCCCAATGGCAATAACAAAACTTCGGCACATGTTGCATTTGCTCGATTTGGATCTGCTGCCAATCCCCCCCAATCACTTCTTTCTCTCCCCCTCCATCAATGCGCACATTTATTGGCCAGCGCGAAAGTTCGCAGCTAGTTGAGGATTATGTACGGATTCGAGAACTCCCGTTGAGTTTTATGTGTTTGTAATTAGTTTTTTGTCCGTCAGAGGGCGAAACCCAACGGAAATGAAATTGCTTGCAATCATTTTTCAAAATAGTAAATGGAATATTTTCCAAATTTGAAATTAGCGCCAGAGATAATAATAAACAACAGCAGGCGAGCGTCTGCGAATGACCTCCGTTAAGATGTTTTTGCATTGGGGTTGCCTCGAAAGGAATTAGGCAAATTGCGTTGTGGGGAGGAAGGAGGAAGGAGGGAGGAGTGACTCACTCCTTCGAGTCGGCCATTTATAAAATGTGCGTACAGCAATTTCGCTGAGTTTGTTGGTTTCTTGAGCTCTGGATAATTTTAATGAATTTCGACGTCTTAAAGCAAAATAATGTTGTCTACTTTGAGGGGCCTATACGAGAAAGGAGCGAAGGAAGCAAAGCCTTAAGCCGGAAATTAGTGTGAGAAAGTGCTAAGCAAAGAATTTTTTAAAAATATGTGATTTAAATCGGATAAAAAAAGTCAAGTGAAAGCAGAGCAATTTAAAGTTTATCGATTAATTAAACAAAACCATTTTAAAAATTTAATGTTGCAATATTATTGATATTTTGGTACCGAACTTTATTTACACAAAACGCACATCAAAGAAATAATAAATATATTTTTATTCGCTACGAATTTTGTAAATTAATGTATTTGACAATTTACTTTTAAGCTTTTAAATAAAATTTAAATATTTTCAAAAGAAATTGCTAGAACAATTAAAACAAATTGGAAAACATATATTTTTTTAATTTATTTTGGGCTTTTTATATTTTGTCTGTGCATAATATAATTATATGCTTCGCTTTTAAAACTCTCAATGAAGCTTAGCAGCTACCAAACCCTGCTTACAGTTGATAAAGAGCACACACACACACAAACACACACACATACACACACGTAGACGCTACGTGGCATACATAATCATCATTATCATTAAATGACATTATGTAAATAAAACCGAAATGGGAAACACTGTCGCGCAGATTTGGCCAACTTTTCAATAGCATTACAAGACAAAATGGAAAAAAAAGTTAAAAACAAGTCACCAGGCAACAGGACAGCAGAAGACGCCTAATAAACTTCGGCGTGCTCATAAAGATGCGCTGACAATTCCCGCAAGGCAGAAGCAACGCATACATAGGGACATAGGCACATAGGGATATATATTGGTTTAAGCGTGTGAGCCGCGAGCGAGCAGACGCCAAACAAAAAAAGTGGAGAAAGCTGCTCTTGCTGCTGCCGCTCAGGTTCTAAGCAACAGCTCCAAATACGGCAAGATTACGCATACGCCGTGTGTGCTCGCTTGTATCTGATGGAGATGCAGTAGGTGTGGAAGCGCCCGCTGAACAAGGACCAACCAAATACTTAACAACTAAGAACATAGCAATCGAGTATATACGACTGCCAAATACACGTTTCCAATTTTTCGGTTTGATTTTTTTAAACAATCAAGAAACTGTCTTCCAACTTTGAAAAAAAAAATCCCTCTAAAAACTTGCAGATATTAATGAGGATATATATTTCAAATTTCACTGAACAAACCCAATATGCTCTTTTCACTTTAAGAAGGAGTATAATTACAAGCAGGTTGCAGCAGCCAGCAAGGTGAGGGCTCCAAGTGATGTCGACAAGCGTTGAGGTGGACAGTTTCAGTTGTCACTGCTTCTTAATTTTTTTTATTTATTTATTTTTTTGTGGGTTTTCCTTGTGGCTCTTAAATGCCTCGCTGCGCGCAATGAATTTGTTATGAATTTATGTAGCGTTGGCAGCACTGGGAAAGGGGGGGGCGTGGCAGGCAAATGAAAGTAATAAGTTCCATGTGGCTGCCTACGCCACTTGCAAGTGCGCCGCGGCGAGGGGCGGGCAGCAAACGTGCGACAAAGCGGCAATGATTATGCGCCGCGTAAGACAACAGGCAACAGACAGGAGAGGGCGCAGGTTAACTCCAATTTGCTAGGGCACATAATGCCGACAATGCTGACAATGTCGTTTGTACCAAAAAAGCAACACCCCCCGGATACACACACACACACACAGACACAGACACACACCCGCAACCCCTATTGGCGTGCTGTGGGCGCGAAAAACATTTTCTATTTGGCATTGCTTTCGTTTTCAATTTGGATGCCGCCGGTTTTACTTGTTTTCTGTCCTCCGCATCATCATCGTCAACGTCTTTGTCTTTGCCAGCGGCAGCGACAGCGGATGGGTGGGGGGCGGGCAGGCGGTGTCGTCGAGGGATGGCGGACAGAGTCCTGGTACATGGGACACTGCGGGCAGATGCGCTGTGCTTTTCTCGGCTTTCCGTGAAAAACAATAAATATTAAAATAAAATTTGTTATGCGAGACAAGCAGACACGCCAGATAAAGGCGCCAGAGGGCCCAAACAGGGGTGGGGGGAAGAAAGGGTGGGGCCGTCGCGAACAAATGTCGCGAGGTTGTCTTTCTGGTAAACGCTTTAAGCGGACTGACAGTAATTTTACATGTAATTTGAATGCTGCTCTGAATTACAGGTGGACCGCTGCCGGCAACAGGGTAGTTGAAATTGTTAAAAGATATTTATTGGCTTAGTTACTTAGGCACTGAGTGGAAGTCCAATAAAAATTTAACTGCAAATTGCAGTTTACAACACTCAAAATTTTACACACTGTAAAAGATATTTGGCTATAAGTGTTAAATTCGCCAAAATGAGCGAAAGCCATTAGGGGTGCTCTGGACAACCGGTTAAGCGGATTAACTGGTTACCTGGCGAGGCAATTAAATGTAATCTGTGATGAACGTGTGCACAAACAGCCATAATTGTTATATAAATAATATTGCGACTAATTAAAAAAGTTTAAAGCCAGCATGTTTTTGTATGCAAACTTCTTTTGGCTGACAACACGATAAATAATTAATTAAATATTATTCTTTCTTTTCTTAAAATGTTTTTATTTTATTATTTTTTTAGTTTTCTTTGAGTTTTTGGAGTAAAAATTTTACCAAAATGCTAGAATTAAATCTAAGGTTGAATTAAAAAATTTTTTATATTATAAGTTTTGGGGAACGAACCATTTTCGAGTTAAAAATACGACAACTATTAATAATAAAACATACCAGATATTTAAAATTAAGCCACAACAAAAACCAGAGTTAATAAAAATGAACATTCAGATCCAATTAAAAGCATACTTTTTGCTGTCTGAAAACCAAATTCAGAGTTTAAATAAATTTATAGGAACTATCCGAAAAAGAATACCTTTTTACTTAAAGTGACACATTTAATCGAAGAACAATTTAAACTTTAGAACTCTTGTTGTTCAAAATTTGTAGTCAAGTGCTAAGACGTAATCTTGAATTGCAGCTCAATTACAGAGCAAGATATTCCGCCCCCTCAACACAATTCAAGTATTACAAAAACTGTTTGCACAGCGTCGACACGCCACACTAAGATACACCTCAGCTACACACACACACACACGCACACAAAACAGATACTTGAGCTGCGGATACAGAGTCGACTGGCAGACGGGCAACTAGCTGGTCTTGCTATGACGACGCTGTTTATAATTTTATCAACTTGTATAAATATGACAAATCGCTTTATGACTTCTCACGCAGAGAAAGCTAGCCAAAAGCAAAGAAGCAGCAGCAGCAGCAGGAGCAACTGGAGCAGATGCAGGATGGCGCCACGCTGATATGGAAACCCACAACAGCTGGCCAGGAGAGATGGCAGCCGGAGGCAGCTTCTGAAGGCAGCAGACACGCAAGAAATGCTGTACATACAACTAAAATAATCAAGAAAAATGTTTTGCACTAAATCAGCGGCATAGCAGGGACCCACACAGTGTGTATAAGTGAGAGAGAGAAAGAGAGAGAGTACGTAGTCTGGGCTGGATAGGGCGCCAAAGGTTGCCCAGTCGAGTGTGCGTTCGGTATCATGGCAGCAAGGAAATGAAAACCGCAGGCGTCACTCTATGGCCACTTCCCCAGCGTCTTTTAACTTGGCTGACACTTTTTTCATTTTTCCCGGTTTTCTTCTATTTAATTTTTTTATTTTTATGTTACCGCTACGCTGTTGTCTCTGCCACTGCAGTACGCGGCGTATACGCAACGTCAACGCGCAGCTTATGCGCTTTTCCGCTTTTCCGCTGGCCGGCCTCAACACGCGAATTCCGACAGCTGCAGCTGTCGTTGGGAAACTGTGAAGCACATTTGCTTGATGTTATCGGTGCCGCTAATGTATATTTTTTGCCCGGCTTTTCTTTACTTTCACCCAAGTAATTTGCATAATTATTGTTGTCTCTGCTTTTATTACGCGTGTGTGTGTGTGTGAGTGTGCCTTGCTAAATTGAGCGTTAAATTTGTTGCTTAAATATTTGAGCCAAACTTAATTAGTCTTTCTGTAAAGAATTCCTTAACAGCGTGAAATATAGAAATATTTCCAGGAAGGACTATAATAGGTACAAAGGACTATAATAGGTACATCATATCGAAAAACATAATACAAGATTTCAACACAAACACAAATAATTTTTAGCTAGAAATTTACAACAATTAATAAAAATACTTATGTATTTTCAGTGAATTATTTGCATGGAATGTGCTTTTGATCTTTCTTTCAACATTACCGATCACTTTTTACATTCACAACTCAATTTGCTTTTTTAAGAAAACAACCCTATTTAAAGACCAAAAAAAAAAACCATATTAAATTTGTTGCTGATATATATATTTTGGTAATACAATTAACTGTAATGGACATAACAAATTAACGATTCAGCCGTTTTAGTTGTCATTTCGCCTGTTTTTCAGGGGCTTCCTGAATCAATACAATTGCTAATAAATAAGCAGATTAAGTTCTTGTCAGATTAATTATAGCCAAGCTAAATTTGTGTTAAGTGATAGCTAAAATATTTCGATATATTTCAAATTGTGTCAAGCATTTTGTTTGGCCATAAATAGAAAAAAGTATTGACAAAAATGCATTTATATGCAAAATGTAAACTCTTTAGATATTTATATACATTTATAGTAAAGGCATTATATTTTTTGACATCTTATTTGCCTAACTAAATCGGCAAAAAAAACTCATTAGAATCTCAAGAACTTATCCCCACACTTATCCATTTGATGTCAATTTACAGTTCGGTTTTTGTTCGAGCTTTCACCAGGGCCGTTGTCATCTAATTGCCATGTCTGCGTCATAGTCATGACTACAGTTACAGTTACACAGTAAACGTCTTGATAAGTCTGCGCCGTCTCAAGCTCATCCCCAGCCGCGTCGTGAGCAAGGGGAGTCCGGGGGTGGCCTGTTACATCATTTTGTCACTAATCCGGCAATAAGATTGTTTAATTTTGCGCTAAACTTAACGCTTCTTTCATTTTTTCCCCACTTTTATGCTCATTTACGAAATGAAAAGAGTATATTAGGTTCGTGGATTTGACTTTAAGGTTGGAAATTCGATGAAATCGTTATATCTCCAATTTTTTGTTTTAAAGGTAGGAAGATGAATTTTTTCATACTGATTTCTGATGATTTTTTCAGCCTTTAGATTGTCTTCAGTTGTTATTTTACTCTTGACGAGTATTGGGCAGTCGGTTACAGCCGACTGTAGCGTTCTACTTGTTTATGTTTCGTTCCTGTTTGCTGTTATTTTGCTGCCTTGGCACGTTCGACTCTCTGGGTGTGTGTGTGTGTGTTTGTTTATCTGCCCCATCCAGCATCAGTTTTGGGTATCTCCCTCACCCATCCCCCCGCACCCACCCTGTTCGCTACCCCTGCTGCTCTATGCAAATTGTGGCACACCTGCCGAGAAGCAGCAGCAGGAGAATCGCATTTGGGGTCTCATGTGCATTGGCATACATTACCCCCTGGTAAATGTTACAATCTAGTTGGGTAGCTGCCCTCTTGCCCCCTCCCCCTCCCCCCTTGGCGATGCTTTGTGTCTTGGGCAAAGCCCCTGTAAAATGCTTTATTTGCACAAAAGCGTGCGCGCCCAGGCTACACATCCTCAGCGTGTGTCCTTATGTGTGTGTGTATGTGTGTGTGTGTGTTTGCCTCATTTCGTTTGATTTTGTGCTCTGCGACTGCTGCTGCTGCTGCTGCTGTTGCTGCTCCACTTGGTTCCACTTCGCTGCCAGGCAGGCTGATACTTTTTATAGATTGCCGCCAGTTGCTGCGTCTTTTGCCTTTTGTGTGATAATAAATTTGCTTTGGTCTAAGGCAACAACTGGGGGATTGCAGCTACACAGTTCCTTTACATACCACATACTCCCTCCCAGCATCCCTCCCTCCCTCCCTCCCTCAGTCGACACCAGCTCCACCCTACCGTCAGCTTTGTCTGCTGTTGCCTTTCATTTTGTGCCTTTTCCTTTCTTTTGCGTTCATTCTTTCTCTTTTTTAGGTATTTTTATGCAAACAATACTCGAGTGTATGCAAATATTTGAGTTTTAAGTGTGTTTGCAGCACACACACACACAAGCACATACAAATACACACACACAAACACTCGCACCCTGTGTGCAAAATTAAAAACCGACACAAATGAAGCAAAATGATAGGACTGCAAAAAGTCTTCAGTCTTCAGCCTTTCAGCTCGGCTTGTTCATTTTGTTTCAATAAATGTGAAAATTATTAAATTAAGTAACTGCCTTCCGCAGTGCTCTCTTCCCTTTTCCACTTACCCTATTCATCCTTAGCATATGTGCCACACACACACACATTCACATTCACATTCACATGGGTGTGCCCAGCGAAAGTGGTTTTATGTTTATAAGCAAATAAATTACTGTGTAAATAGGTTAAATTCTCTCGCATGAGCATTGGAATGTGCGCCGCCATCAGCCCCTCAGAGCCCCCCTCGGGGCCAGCCCTCAGGGCACAAAATATTCCAAAACTGGCGTCAGCTGCACATGAGAATTTACTCTTGGAATTTCAGAGTGCGGGTGTGTATGTGTGTGTGTGTGTGTACGGCAGGGGTCTATCTTAAGGGACCTGTCTTTCAATTCCGTGACGTTTAATGTGACAATTAAATTTAATTTTGAGCGAGTCCTAAATTATTTTTGGCTTAAGAACTGGCTGTCACGAGGACCCCAAGGATCTGTCAACAAAAGAGGCAAATCTCAGACAATTAAGTGGGAAAAGAGAGAAGCTCAGTTTTTACTTTGAGCAGGCCTAAAAATAGACAAGGGTTATTCGGAAAGAAGAAGATAAACACAAAAGTAAATAAATGATTCTTTCTGTGGGATAATAAAACTGAAGATGAATACTACGCAGGACTCTGTATTCCATTTATATCAAATTTTAATGTTTAAATAAAATTTCTTTTTCTCCTTTTTATTTATTATAAATATCAGCTTTTTTTAAGAAACTTAAAGTTTCGACTATATTATTTTAAAGTTGTTCGCAATTTGCAACTACTTTGAAGACATTTCACATATGTTGGCCACCAGAAAAGTTCGGTTTCCTTCAAGCGCTTTTCTGCTGTTTTCCAGCTTGACACTTGCGACATGTCATCAGAGTGGAAAATGATAAATTTTGGTGTCCGTTTCTTATTATATTTTGGTCTTGCAATGAGAAATTATTAAATAAAAGTGCAGAAATAATTACAAAAAAATGTGACAAGACAAATAGCAGCAAAAGTTGCCGAAATTAAAGGAAAGTAATTAAAAAGTGCGATTAAAATCAGATGGCGAAGAGGGTGGAACACAAGGGGTGGAGGAAGTGCAAATTAAAATGAAACGAACTTGCGCAAATTGTTGACGCTTTCCATTAAGCTTAAAGCTCAGAGCTAGACGCTGTCAGCGCTGCGCTATGAAGTCGACGAAAGGATTTAAGCCAAAAATAATGATAATAATAATAATTATGAGTGAGAGACAGATTGTCACAAGTTGTCAAAATGAATGTGCACAAGGCGTAATAAGCACGAGCTGGGAGAAGGTTGCGCCCCGGGTTTGAGGTGGGACAGTGGCGATAAAGCTGGAAATGCGAATGCTGATGGATGGTTCGATGTTGTTGTTGTTGTTCTTATTGTTGTTGTTGTTGTTGGTGGTGGTGTTGCCGTAAGGAAGCTGCCCGCAGATTGTTGAACAATATGCGATTGTGGCATGAAATTACGTTGTTAAATTATTGTAAATAAATATGATTTATTTCATATTCAAGTAATATTAATAAGTAAGTAATAATCAGTCCAACTTTTTTTGTTATTAGAAATTGTTCATAAATTTAATTAAATATTATCTGTAACAAAATTGTATATACTTAATAATAAATAATATTAAATGAAAGTAGAAACAATTTGGGTTAGTAAACAGTCCTAAATTCATGCTGATTATCCCATTTAACGTACAATAAATATTTTCACCACCTCACTTTACAAATGTTACCCATTCTTTTTAATATAATACTTAATATAGAAGGGGTATATTTGATTAATGTACGTATTCTGTTATATTAACTATTCCCAGGTGAAGCCAAACATTCAAAAGGCAGTTCAAATCAAATTACTTTACATTATTCTAAGCGTTGCACAGTTTCCATATGCGACCAAATTAGTTCTCAGGCACACATACACACACACACACACACGCACACGCACATAAAGATGCGCAGCTGTTGACATTTATGATGCGAGCTACGTTTACGTTTCTGCACAAGCACAGCACACTTGAGCCGTAGCTCAAGACGCACACACACTTCATATATTACTCATACGCAGCATAGGCCAAATTGTTTTCAATGAAGGTGCTCAACCCGCAAGAGAACTCGGTCTGACACTTGAGGCTGTCTGCCTGGCTATAACCAGGTGTGTGAGTGTCTGTGTGTGTTGATGTGAGTGCTCGTGCGAGTGTTTTTATGCCACTCAAGTGTAAGGTAAACAAACACAGACACAATGCCGCGCCAGGTCTGAGGAAAGGCGTAGCAAAATGTAAGCAAAGGACACATTTGCCTGCCGCGCAAACTATTATAAATGTTGACAATAATGGCTTTTTAAGCCCATTTCCCCGGCACTCAACCAGTGTGTGCGTGCGCGTGTGTGAGATGAACATAAATGTCATTTAAATTAATGCACGAATTAAAATGCCTCGCTTCAAGCCACATGTCGCAAACGCTGCTTAGATAATCGCCTCGCAAAGCAGGAAATCGTTTTGTAACCACAATCAATTATCAGCTGGCAGAAACGCAAATTACGTTCCAAACCGAAACTACTCACAAAGAAAGAAAAGCAAAAAACAGAAATAATTCGCATTCATAATTTTACCTATCTTGGCTATAATCATGTGGCCAAAACAAATTGCCAGCCTGTTTTTAATTGCTCAGCACAACTTGCGCCAGTTCAGGCAACGCGTGCGAAAAGAGAGAGAGGAAAAAATCTGCCAGTTGCTGGCAGAAATCGAAATCGAGGAGCAGCTAATCCATAATCTCTAGTCAAAAGCAAAAGCCACAGCCAGCGTATGCAAATCATGTTTGACAGTGGAAAATGACAAAAAAAAAAGAAGAAAATCGCGCACCACACACAAATAAAATCCACCAGACACTCTATTGCAACAGTGTGTGTGTGTATCTTTGATACATGACTCTTTATGCTGAGATTATAATGCCGCTGATTGTTTAATCGCTTGGAAAGTGATTGAAAAGTTGGTCATAAGTCGACGTCACGAGTAAAGATAGCAGCAGGGTGTATGTGTGTGAGTGTGAGTGTGTGTGTATGAGTGTGTGAAGTGCGGCAGTATGTGAGGCAGTCAAGTGTGACCAGCATGGCAGGCAATCTATATTTACCATATGCTAAGAGATGGGGGCTTTTCAGCCAGTTGATCAGAAACAAGCACAAAGGTTTTGGAAACTGTCAATTTACAAAAAGTAAAAGCACTTAATAATACGCTTGCCTAGTAGCTACCCTATAATTTTGAAACTTGGAAATTAAATATGGATTTATTTTTTAATTTACCAGAACATTAAACAATGTCTGATATTTACAAATATTTTATAAAATATTTTTTATCCAATTGTAATTTTATCCAGTAATGAGCTAACATTATTTATAAAATCGGATACAATTCTTGCATTTAGTAACTAGTTTCGAGACTAAATGTAAGTACGCGGCATATTTATTTAAATATTCAAAAGTTGAAACCTTTCCAAATGATTATTTATGCAAATATATGAAGAAACCTATGGTAAACATTCAAAATACATTCACATCAGCTTTATGTTTTACGACACAATGCAAAATGCAACTCTGTTTGTATAGTTACTTAGCAGCCAGCTAAGCTGGGCACTAAAGCTGCCTGCTACAAAAGCGCACACTCGCACAATCAAATCGCAAGTGCAGCTCATGACGCACTTGTGGATCAAAAAAAAAAAAGTCGAATCGAGTAGACAAAATCAATAAGCCAACATTTAAGTAAGCCGCTGTCACAACAATGCGCAGCTAATGCGACTTGGGCCACCCACACAATAACAGTGAGTGATATAAATATGCGCACATCTTCGCTGGCAGCGACTGTGCGGCGCCACATTGATGTTCGGAAGGGGAGCTAGATATATAGCCTGGCATAGTTATAAACAGTAAAACTGTCTAAAAACTGCTGGCACAATTCAAAAAGGATAAAAATCTCGCCCCAGCGACAGCCGTAAATCATGGACAAAAAACGTTGACTCGAGTTCCATTTCAATTTTTATTGTTGTCGTCACTCTGCTTGCTCCTTCCTCTTTATCTCTCTCTCTCTTTCTCACTCTAGTTCATTCTCTCTCTCTCTCTCTCTCTCTGCCGCTACTTTGTCACTTTTGCCTACTTTGCTGCGGCAGTAAACATACCGAAAATGCTTTTTGAATTGTAATTTTTTTTCGCTTTTTCCCGAACATTTTTTTCCTACTCAGCTGCTGTTGCTGACGTTTGTCGCTTTTGTAGCTACCCATTCCTCGAAGCTAGCTCACTGCCTCTGATAAGCGTGATTGAATTGATTTTTCTATTTTTCTATATATACACGTATAGATATATATGTATATATATATATATTGTTTATTTTTTATTTTTGTGTTGCGCCACTTTGCTGATGGATATCAATTGAAATGCTTAAACAGTCGCTTTGCGCATTTTCAATTTTAAGCAAATAAGAAGAAATAAAATATATAACACATCTACATCGAAATATATATATACATATATACAAAAAATATATATTTGTATATATTATTGCTTTTAGCTAGGAAAACTTGAATTGTGCTGTCAATGCTTTAGTGTACTAACATATTGATTTCACACACACACACACACATTCTCAACGTTCGTCCTTTTTTCTAGTCCTACGAAAATTGTTGTTGCTATTCTGTGGCTCGGCCTCTAAGCAACCATAGCGGAAGTAATCCATTGATTGCGCATCTTTAGCTAGAGCCTTGTCCTATGCACACATATCCATATAACCATGTGCACACGTATGTATGTGTGTGTGTGTGTCTGTATCAATGTGTTATCACATTGGATTTGTGCTCTGCGGCACGTGTAGAAATTGTTTGTCATCGGGCTGATGAGTGTGCTTAAAATGATATTGATATGGATATGAATGCTTTCTATAGTATTTGATAAAGGTAATCACCTACTTGTGGTATATTTCAAAGTTTATACAAAATATGTTTTCAAATAAAGTTTAACACTTGATATTTTAAAGCAAGAAATAAAATTTTTCAAGCCAAATTGTCGAAGAAATTTTCATTTAATTTTTAATATAATATATGAATGCTTGAATAATAAGGTTATTAAATTTTTTAAAAATTATGGAAATGTATTTTTAATTGTGGCAATTATGTAAAATTTTTGATATTTAAGAGTATATATATATATATAATATTTATATGACAACAATTCAAAGAATTAAAAGTTTGTATGAAATATGAGAATTTTAATATATTTCATTACATTTTCATAAAAAGAATTTTTTAATAATAAATCTTGTTTCTAAACTTAAACTATGTCCCAAATTTGCAAACCTTACAATTCTGGAAACTAAAATTTCGACTTGGCGATGAGCTCATCATCGTCAAGAAGCAATAAGAACAACAACAAAGTTGTAGTTTTCCTGCCAATCACACACATAGGCACACACACACACACGCACACGCACACACACACACACACACACACACACAGAGACGCTCACACAGCGCCAGCTTTTTTGGTTGCTTTTCTCATAATATGCAAATTGAATGGGGAAAAGCGACAATTTCCCTGGCCTGTAGCCACGTAGAGCCCCTGGCCTCTATTGTGTGCATTGTCGCTCAGCAAACAAAATTCAAACACTTATTCAAACATTTATCGATTTCGTTGTTGATTAGCATTTTTGTGATGCGATTGCTCGCTTTTCATTAGAACCGAAGACCAAAACAAACAACAATCAAGAGCACCCCGATGAGAGTGTTTCTTGGGGCAGGGTGCAGGGGAGGGGGGCGCCCACCTGTCTAGGGATCTTTTGTAATTTGATGCGCTTGTCTTGTCCCTCAACTATTAAGTAAATTGAAAAATCTCTCCCTTGAACGTATTTCCTTTATTTTTCTGTATGTTTTTTTTTTTCTTTCGATTTTTCGGAGTCAAAATTTTTCACAAACTGAGGCGAAGTAAAGTTGAGTTCTAAATTACACTAATGGACACCGAAATGTAACCGAGCAAAGTTTTCGGATGAACTGCATTTGGGGATTGGTCATGGCATTTGTGGGCAGAGATCTGGACATCATCATGATGATGATGATGGTGATTATTATCATCAAATAGACGTTGCTGAGAGAGAGAGAGAGTACACTAAATAGCTGCGCTGCAAGTGTTGCCACAAAATGTGTGCACAAGCAAACTTTTGACCATAAATTATGGCATTTATTCAAAGGCAAACCCGGGCAGCTGCAGACAGACATCACTGTTCAGAGATACCACACACACACACACACATATATATATATACATATATATATATATATGTATTTAGTGCTTTAGAACGTCTGTTGAATGTCCTGGCAGGCTGAAAGCGCCCACTCCGACCCTTGATTCATTGATTAGCCCTAAAACTGAACTCACAATTGACAGGCAGCTTTTGGCTGCGATTCGAGTTCTATTTCTGTTTCTGGAATTGAAGTTTCGACCGCTTTGAAATTGAGTTTCTCATCAACTGCAGTTGCAGTTGCCGGTGCGGGCTGGGCGGGGCGGGGCGGTACGAGTTGAGCCTGCGGGCCTCGTGCAGGGCTCATTTCACAATGGCAGCCAAGGCCTCAACATGTCAACAACAACAACAACAAGAAGAACAACAACAACAGCGGCAACAAAAGGCGCTGCATAAAAAGCGCAAGTTGCGCCAATGGCGCGTGCAACTTGAAGGCGCCTGCCGCATGCCGCAGCTTCATTAAAATTGCAGCAGCAATGGAGCAAATAGAAGGAGGGGACCCCACAGTTGGAGCAATAGGACACGCTGAATGTAGAAGGGCCTAACGATGTCAGCACACAATGGAACCGCGTGCGAGTGTGTGTGTGTGTGTGTGTGTGTGTGTGTGTGTTTGGGCTTATATGAGCTTTTGATTGTGTGGGTGGAAGCCTGCAGAAAAAGGCAATAGAAAATTCCACAATATACCCGCAGCATTCGAACGAGCGGCAGATATGGAAGAAGAGAGAAAGAGCGGAAGGCGGAGCTCGAATAAGAAGGCGACATCCTAGCACAGTCCAAGACATTACTGCACAGTGGAGCAAATTTAATAAGCAATTTTTAAAACATTTTTAAGTTTTCGGTTATCAATTCAATAAGCGTCTCAATTATAAATCCGTTATTCTATACTTGTAAGTCGTAAGTAATCGCTTTGTTTGAAGAATTTTAATAATTTTAAGCATTAAACAATGTATACATAATAATAAAACATATATATAATTTTTTATATATATTTTTATTTATATAAAATTCAATTTTAAATTGCTTAGTTGACTAATTCGTAGATTTATTTCAATTTTAATTAAAAGGTAAAATTTGTCCCCTGCACACAGCTTGAAAAAATTTAACTAATACTTTGCACATGTTGACCACTGTGCCACAAGGCCAAGACGCCAGCGACAACTCGCGTGACCTGAATTATTGGTGGCATATTGCCACTCATTGACTTTGCCGCAACGCTAGTGGCAAAAGAAAATGCTGCAGTCTGAGATACAGCGCCAGCGAGCGAAAGAGATGGACTCGGAGAAAGAGACAGAGAACGGGAGAGCGAGCAGACAGTAGAAACTAGTGGCATAGCCTGAACTTAAAGCACTCTTGACAAACAATTTGCGACGTTTTAATCAATTTCTGTTCAAAAATTTAACAGTGAAGACAATGAGAGCCTGAAAGGCAGTCAGCAGGCGGCAACCAGGACGACAAGGCTGACAATTGTTTGTTGAGTTTGTCAAGTGTAAAAAGTCGAAGACGGCGTTGAAAATGCAACAGGAGCAGCTACCGATTTGCGCTCCTCTCGTGGATGTTGCTGCTGTTGCAGCTGCATTTGGTGGTGCCTTGGCTCCTGCCTGCTGCCTCTATATCCTTACGAATGTGCCGCTGCTGCTTTGTTTGTTTGTCTCGCTTTATTTCTCGCACCGCTTGCCGCAGTTGTCGACATTGCGGTTTAATAATGTGTAAAGTCAAAGTTATTTGATATGCCCAAACACACACACACACAGACAGACAGACAGACAGACATATGTCCCGGCTTTCTTCTCGTTGGCACTTTGTCATTGCATACAAACACACACACACACACACACACATGCACAACTCGTCGCTTGCTATTCTTCTTTAAATTTATTGGGTTTTCTGTCTGCCATTATTTGTTAGACACTCCTTCTCCGCTCTATGCCACGTTTCATTTCATTTCATTTCGTTTCATGCCATTCCATTCCGTTCGCTCGCGCTCATCGTGCCGCTCCGCAAAATTGAAAATAAATTGAATGACGTTTTTATTGATCCCGATTTTCGTTCAGCGCTCGAAGCGTATTCCCTTTTGCTTCTTCTTTCTCTACCACTAAATTTACCCATTTTGACGCTTAGCTGTCATTGGAACGAAGGGAGTGGACGGGGGCAGGTGCTAGACTGTCTGACAATGAGTTGATGCGGTTGGGAAGGCTTAAAGCTGCGCAAACTTTAAATAATTCTTGCAACTTTTCCAATATAGCTGAATATATGCTTAGTTTTTTAGGAGGTTTTCAAAAATTATCTTTCCTTTTTCCTTGACAGTATATTTAATTAATAACGAATATTAGAAAATGTTTCCAGAATGTTTCTTGCTAAAATAATATTTTGTTTAAATTAATATTTCAATAATGAATATTTTAAAATTATTTTGATCATTATAATTTAATTTTGTGACAACACATGTGTCTAACATATTTATTTAGTATATTTAATATACTTTCCTGTCACTCTTTTGCCTTTTGTGGAATTTTCAACTCAAATATTCCAATTAATTTATCGTTGAGTTTTATTTCTTCTATTACAATATCTTGAGTCTATTTGCAATTCTTTGCAGCTAATCCAATTTGAATCGAGAACATTATACGAATAATCCATTAGACAGTCGCACAAAGCGAGCGCCCAACAACTTTTTGGGAAGCTCTTCAACGGCTTGACAGCCCCCCCGCTTCCAACTCTTTGGCGATGCCAGCACATGTCCGTTTGACTGACAATCATATGAATATATAATACATCACATGAAATGAATTTTGGACAAATCCAATGGAAATCAAAATTGTTGACAGGCGAAAGCCTGCAAAAGTTATCTGTCCTGTTGCCTTCAACTTATTTTCATATGCACTTTTGACACTTTTGTGCGAGCTAGTGCATTAACGCCCACGGGCGTGGCAGCATACGATAACTTTGCTAGCTCCTCCAAAAAAAAAAAAAAAGAAGTGGGGAAAGAAGAGGAAAACTTGTGACATTTCTCTGCGATAAGTTTTTGCAAAGCTGCAGCTGAAGTCGGCGCATTTATATTCATCGTGGACGGGCATTAGTTTTTATTTGCTTGGGCAAGTTTTTTGCACCCTTATGCGATATGAAGAAAATAAATGCAAAAGGGGTTGTGTGTGGCATGAAGGGGGGGACGGGTGGGGAGCTGCAGCCAAATTTGTTTGTTGGTCAGGGCGCAGCGAGAAGGAAGTTCGAGGAGTCTGAAGTCAGACGGCAATTTGTCAGGCTCGTGACTGTGTTTAGCTTGTCGCACCCCCTCGCAGCAAGCCCCGCATCCGGCATCCGGCATCCCGCACCACGCGTCTGTTGCTTCATTTGTTGGCTTAAGTAACTTAACAACTTTACGCTTGCAGCTCGCGTACGCGACGTCCTCCTCTTGTTTATATTGATAATGTGCCATTTATTTTATTTAAGACATGCCATGCCCGCTCGATTTGCCGCCGCTGTCGCTGCTGCTGCTGCTGCTGCTGTTGTTGGTTGCTGCTGCAGCAGTCACGTTCCGGTCGCAGGACGCCGGAAGCAGCCAGGACGAATGAATTGTGTAGGTTTCAGCAACTGCGAAATGACTGCACACATGTGTGCAAGCACCTTCCTGCCTTCTTCCTCCCACATAGCAGTTACTTTTGCTACGCAAGGACATGCCACAACTGGCTGCTGCATAATGCATTAAGTGCTGCAGCCGCAGCTTCTGCAGCCACCTCCTGACAACCAGCTGCTGAGTTATTGACTTGAAGTTTGTTGCGGAATTTGAAAGTGCAACGTGTGTAAGGCATAACAAATTAGCGGGCGTCTCCTCTGTCTGTATGTGTGTGTGTTTGTGTGTGTGTGCGTATGTGTGTGCGTGTGAGAGCAACGGCCACTTGAACACAGATTTTCGTACAGCTTAAGAGGTAGCTGCTATGCCAGGGATTATGTCGGATTGCTCGTAGCAACCAGACATGTGTCAAGCAGCAGCAAAACGAAGTTTTAAGTTGCCATTTTATTTCATTAATTTAGTGAAATTGGTCATTGTGCAGCGGACAAAAGCTGTTTATAATAAACAGAAACTAACAGAGTTGCATTGTGCTCAGTTACAAGTTAGTTGTAAGTGCATGTTAAACTTGCATTGTAAGCCAAGACTGCAAATTTGGTTTGTAACTGAAGAGGCTATTTCTGAAGTTGCATTAATAATAATCAGCGACAAGTTATTTACATATGTTAAACATTATTCACCATAAATAGTATTTGTTAAATTTCATATTCCATATTAAATAATTTCTTTAAATTATTAAATTTGTTCGATGAAAATTACTAGCGATTTCCTAGTTTCACTTGACTTTTTATTGAGCATTCGATGAACTCATCGACACAGCTACAAAATTGCTTTTATATTATGAGTTAAAAGTATTTTTTAGTTGCGCTCACGGAATTTGCAATATCTTTTGGTTTAGCTGACAGCCACACAAAGTTTTGCTTACTTTCTTTCTTTCAATTCAGTCACTCGGTCGTTCATTCATTCATTTTGGCTTTACTGCTGTCATTCAGGGCACACTTTAACCAAACTATTGAGGCAAGTCGAGAGCTCTCCATTGCGCCATTGTGCGCTCTATTTCGCCACTAGTTGGCAGCTTTGAGATGGACTCGCAAAAAAATATATTATTTTTTTTATTTAAATTGGATATTCAATTTTTTTTTGAACGGAGTTTTATCTTTTTATTGTTTACGACAAATATATTGTGAATTTTGTATGGCTTTGTGTTGATTTCACTGCTGCTGCTTATTATCGATTTCAATGCCATTCTGGTTTAATGGCAAATTGGTTTCGCCAAAAGCAAACTTTTCAAGAAATAGTGCAGAGAGCAGTTAAAAATACATGTATAATTAAAAATAATTTGATGACATTGAATTTCGGGCGAGAGACCGTGATGGCAAGTTGAGAGTCAGTTCCTGTTGTCTTTAAAATTTAATTACCAAAGTATTTCCGACTGACACGAGCCGCAGGCGGCCGGAAATTCGCGCGTCAACTGCAAAATGGAATAGAAATAAACAGCGCGGCGAATAACTAAAACAAAATAGCCTCAAAGCGGCGCGCACATTGTTTGGATTTACTTTCTGGGCAAGCGAGCAGCCCCTCAACACCCGATTCCCCAACCCCCCTGCAAGGCTCCATTTTGTCGCTTGGCTTTGTGGCGGAAGAGTTGCCATTTTCATTTTCTTTTGCAGCGCTCCATATTCTTCTTTTTTTTTCATCTTATTATACTTTTTTTTTATTTTGTATTTATTTTTTTGTATTTTCTGCCCCAGCTCATAATTTGCATGGCATGAAACTTGACTTTTGTTGGCCGACAAGTGCCGTGGGGAGGGGGCAGCGTGGAGCGTGGAAAATATGTTGCAGCGGCAGTGTTGAGAACATAATAGAAAAATAAGGTGCCACACAATATGGCCGAGAGCTTTACAGTTGGTTAAGTAGCAAAAGCGCGCGAAAGGCGAAAGGACGCAAAAATGCGGCCAAGCCAGCCGGATAAAGTGGCACCGAAACCAGCCAAAGGCACGAAGCTGGCGAAGAGGACGGCGCCCGAGCATGGCGTGAAAATTGTTGTGACAAGAAAATTATAAACCGGAAAATGTTTTATGTTGTGGCCATGGCGATTTTTACTCCTTGCGAGTGCGCCATTCTTTTTCTGCACGTTTTTTTTTAGCTTGTGTGTGTGCCGTTTTCAGCTGGCTCTTTGTGGTCAAATTAAATTGAGAGGAAATTAACAGTAAAATGATGCCAATTTATTTATAAAAGGGTCAACTTTTCGTTGAACAATTTGCCAAAACAGCAAAGCATAATCTGGGCAATAACGGATAAGGGATATGCTAAAAGGAGAGCAGCTCTTTGGTCGATTAGTTGAGAATTTTCTGAATAAAGTTTGAGGATGATGTCAATTTGTTACAAATAAAAATAAACTTTGTGAGAAACGGATAAAATCGGATAAAACCTGATAAGTCATTTAAAGCATACTTTGCCTTATTAAAACTAATAAACATTTAATAAATGCATAAAAAGAATCTAACTAGCACCGGATAACCATGAATACAATATTTACGGTCGGTTAACAGCATTAGGAGCACAACAATCTGCCATTGACCCAGTTTGCGACATATATTTTATTGAAACGAACGCAACTAAAAAGCTTTCCTGTGACATGCCGCACCACCCACCTCTCACCAGACTTGGGAACCCCAAGCAAATGCCATTAGAAAGTCTACAATGCGGCAACTTAACTATAAATTAGTGTCGTGGCCACATGGAAAATGTTGCACATACACCCACCCACACACACACACACACAGGTATGAGGCCCGTAGGCCTCTTGTCCTTAAACTGGTTGGCATCCATTATATGCTGGTTACTTGCACGTTTAAGTTCGTTATACATTTAAACCCAACATGCCGCATGCCTCCCGTTTTGTGTGTCAAGCACACACACATACACACACACACACACCCCTTCTCTGGGGAAAAAAGAGGTGAAAATGAGTACAAACACACTCAGCTACAATTACAGCACTCAAAGCCTGGAAACATAAAACAAAAAATAGGAGAAGAAAATTGTTCACGTCATGCTGCTGGGCAAAAAAAAAAAAAAAAAGAAGAAAAAAAACTCGCTCAGCGAACCAAATTGCTCGGCAACTTTACTGCATAGTTAATTAATAGGATAACACAATTAATTTGTGGGCAATGAATGTCTGAGCTTTATTTGCCAGCTGCCTAGCGGGCAAAAACTCTTGCCCCAATGGGATATACTGACAACTCCTCCATATACATACACATATCTGTGTATGTGTGTGTTGGCATGTCCTTTCGCTTTTTATTCGCATTTTGAGCCTGCAGCTGTTACAGGCTATTCGAGGCGGACTCATTTTTTGCCCAGTATCAGAAAGTAGCTTATCACTCGCCACAGCTGTGGCCTGGACCAAGTAATTGCCACAGGTTTAAGAGATTTCTAGGGTAGAGGATGAGCTTAAGTTAAGTTTTCAAACCTAAATATAATATAAAGATAGTCAACTCTGGCATTCGATTCAAAAGACACAAATTTAATTGTTGCAAAGACTGAAAATTGTGTAAACTATCAGTTTAAAATATGAAGTTTCTTTTTCAACGGATAAGTCGGATAAAATTTTAAATATTTATGGAAATATACATAGTACTTATATATATATATATATATATATTTTGTACAGAAAACTTATAAACTTATATTTCAGAAAAAAGATATATATACATATATTTATAATTTTAAGGAATCTGACAATTTTTATTAAAGCGCTTGTTAAAACAAACAGCCAGCGAATAAAAAAAAGACGAGTAGAAGGGAAACAGCGGAACAAGGACTGCTTAAAGGACCTCAGCCTTAACTGTGGCAGTGGCTCAATTAAGGGCGCTGCTCGTGAGGACAGGCGTGAAAAGTACAAAAACAAAAGCACACCCCAACAACAACAACAACAACAACAAGCTCCTTACAAGCATGAGTTTTAACTATTGTTTGCACACTCGACGCGGGATAGACGCAAGCTGAATGGGTCGGGCCGGGGGACGAGGTGAGCTTAGGGGCTGCCCAACTTTAAGGCTCGACTCCACGCTTTGGGGTTTTGTTAAAATAACAAAAGCGGCCGCCGCAGCCGTTAACCAAACAAGTGGCAAATGGCTGACGCCTAAAAAAGGCGACTGTGAAAATTTTCCAAAAACGTAATTTTTTATGCTGTCACAAATTTGACGATGATGATGCTGATGATGAGCATAATAATGCTGATAATGACGTTCGACGGCGGCTTTTTGTCAGCATTAAGCAAGTACTCTATATATAAAATACTTCACTTTATGTTGCCACTCTACATAGTTGTTGTCGTTGTTTGTGTTGCCAACATTGTTGTGCACACACACAAACAAACACACAAACAGTGTATGCGAGAAAGAGAGAAACAAAAAGTTTAATAAACCAAACAAGAACAACAAGCGGGGCAACTTAATTTTTCCACATAGCCCACGACATTGTCAAGGTATTGTCGCCCTTTGTTTTCCCTCCCGTTGTTGTTGTAGTTGTTGTTGTTGCTGCTGGGGATGTCAAGCTGAGTGAAAAAATGCTGAAGAACGGAAAAAATTATTTTTAAAAAGGATACAAAAAAAAACTGTGGCTTTGACGCTTTTGTTTTTGTGCGTTGCTTTACAATTTTTTTGCCGAGCTAATTTTCCGCGTTTCAGAGGCGAAAATTCAATATTGAATGGCGAAAAAGGGACGCCAGAAAATATGCTTTGATTTTGTGTTGGGCAACGTCAAAAGAGCTTAGAAACAAGTGACATATGGCAAGAGGAAGCGTGTTCCTGAAACTGATCAACAGATTGCAATTTTTTGTTGAGTTTCAATCAAAAAATTGGATGGCAACAATTTTAAAAGACACAAAAGCTTAGATTGTAGGAAAAAGGAGTAATATAAATGCTACAAATTTTATTTTTATAAAAAATATAATATAATATAATATTTAAATGTAAGTATAAATATAGTTATATTAGGTTTACCTTGTAGTTATCCATGTCTAAGAGTTGCGAGGCCTAAAACCACTCAAATTGTATTATTTATTATTCCGTTTGGAAGTTTACTTTGCACTTGATTTAATAATTATGATCTACACACGATTCATACGTTTTCGTTTTAATTCTGAAACAATTGATTCATTTTCGATTCGTTCATTCTTTTATACGATTTATTCAAAGAACTTGGCAAGGTCTCTCTGGCGCTAAGCACACCCTCTATAAGAAGCACAGGCACACCACATTCGCAAGCGCAGAGACAAAAGCTGCAGCCGGGCCTAAGGATAAGGCGCAAGCTTTCAAAGGCTCTCTCAGTTCTAGGGTCAAAAGCGCAGAATGCAGGCAAGTGGGCAGCAGCAGAGACAGAGAGAGAGAGAGAGAGAAAGGGAGACAGAGAGACAGCTACTAAACTTCAACTATATGTAGATTTAAGCACAGAGTACATATAAAAAATAAAAAAAAATTTTAAAAAAAGGTAAAAGCACAAAAGCACATACAACAAAAGCGCGACAAGATCAGTTTTTATTAAGGGGGCTGGCCCTTAAATGCAGTGGTTTTTTTTTTGGTTGGTTGGGTGGATTGGCGGCCCATTGTGGTTGGGGTAGAGTACTAAAGCCATGATGGATTAAAGTAAAATATAAAAGCTTACAAGCTACATTCCATACATAGACACGATAGAAGCAGAGTGGTAATGGGTTCATGTGGATTTGGATTTGGGGTATTGTAAGGTTTCTCTATATATATATATGTATGTATATACGGTTGGGTTAATACTGACCTTGATACTGTCATAGCAAGCGGTAACCTTGCCGTTCTGAACCTCAACATTGGCCGGCGGATGGGCGAACTTGCACTCCGTATCCTGGCGCGAGCATTTGTTGCGCTGAAACTCGCGACACACTTCCAGCTGCAGCCAGCGCGAGTCCTTGCCATTGAGCAGGCTGTTCATATTAACAACGTTGGCCATCGCAGCGGCAATTCTTCAGTATTACAATATATATATATGTATATATATAACTATATATAGTTTTTCTCTTTTGTAAGCTGGGGAGACTTTATAGATAGCTAAGCTGGCGACTAGAAATGTTGCGCGTTTTACTTTATGACGTTGGCTTTTGTTTTTTTTGTTTTTTTTTTTGTTTTGTTTTTAAGATAAACAGCTCTTAGCACAGATCAGCACCTATATATATAAGGTATACATATATATATGTTTAGCATAGATGGTAGCGTTTTGTATGAGTTCTTGTTGTAGCGTTTACACTTGCTGTTGGTATTTATTTATTTTTTTGGTTTACAAAGCTTGGGGATAGCTGATAGCTTGGGGTACTTGAAGCCTTTCTTGGCTAAGAGTTGTATTGTTTAATTTTGCTTCGAACGAACGTTTATATAAATACGCTTTAACTTTATTTAGTTTAGCAGTTTTTTGTTTTTATATATATATTTTTGTTTTTTGTTTTGTGTAAGCTTTTCTTTATTGAGCATACGCTGATTTTACATTATCTGAAATGAGAATAAAAAAGAGAAATAGACGTTTAGGTGTATACCAAAAATTTGGTTAACGCTGCATTTTGGATAGTTGTGTTGCACAAATCATTTCGAAATTGACCAACACACGCGCTTTGGCAAGACAGAAACAGAGAGATAGAGAGATGTGACAGAGACTGACAGAAAGACAGAGCAGTTGTTATGATGAGTCAGTGAATGTGTATGTGTGTGTGTATGCGTGTGCGTGTGCGTGTGTGTATGTTATACTGATCGAATTTTTGGTTAGTAGCGCGCAAATCTGAGCTTTAGTTAGTTTTCAATGTGGGGATGCAATGAGCTGAATAAGTGTAAAGTGCATAAAAATAAATACAATCAATTCAAGATTCAATGTAGAATATTGATTTAAAATTTAAACTTTATTTAACATTTATGATTTTAAAACTTTTCTAATTACTTTGAATCAATTTGAAACCTTTAACTAACTTTGTAATCAATTATTTTTCGAATTTTATTGTAATTTCATTTGTTCAAATATTGATCGAATGTTAAACTGACTGTTTTACTATTTTATTCCCAAATTTTAATTCGGATCTTTATTTAAAAATTTCTTGATCTTTTATCTTAAGCTGACTCTCACAGCATTTTAATATTACTTCATGTGAATAAATAATAATATCTAGCAACAAAAAATTAAAATTGTGAAGTGTAAAAAAAATGGGTATAATGAAGAAATTATATTTAATTGTAAGTTTCATTATATAATCACTAGGATAATTGTATGTGTTTTTGTGGCAATTATGGTAGAAATAAATTTATATATATATATGTTGATATAGAGCGTGAGCAGCAACAGCATCATCCGCATTGCAGCCAAATATGCCAGGCAGGCAAACAGGCAACAGCCGCAGCTACAGAGTTGCCACATAAATAAATGGCTTTTATTTTTTTTGTGTGTGTATTTAAGACTCGTTGCGCTCTATTGTACAGCGAGAAAAACCAAACCAAGCACGGCCCATAACAGCAGCAATGCACATTGACAAACTACAAATAAAGTGCGCCAAGTTTTTCCATGTACAAGAGATTATCATATATAGCATATAGTACTTATATTTGGTATCATTTTTGGTTACCCAGCGGCATTTTTTTTTCAGCGTAAAGTAAGTACGTAAAAACAAAAATACCAACTAAAAATAATATTTCTTAGTTTATGATAGCGTAAGCAACATACAAATAGAGAGACAGAGAGGGAGAGACACTTGTCTACACGAAAGTAGAGCTAGTTTAGGGCATTTTTATATGATAAGATATATCAATATATATTTGATTTATTGCGCGGCAAATCTTCTATATTAAATATATATATATATTTACTATATTTTTATTAATTATCGTGCTGACTACGCGTCCTTAGGAAAGCGAATAAAAAATTAAACGCACTTACCGATTCAAATTGCTTTTTTGTTTTGTGATATGGATTTTCTTTATGAATATTACATAATGTCTATAAATATTACTGTAAAAAAGGTTGAATAAACGTAGACCGGGCTCTTTATATTAACAATTAATCGTATAAATGTATATATTCATAAATATATTATAGTAATGAGCAATGTTTATAAAGTTAGTCAAACTGAGAAATATAAATTGCAAAATGTTAAAATGATTCAATCATCGATGACGCCACACAAATTTCATTTGCTGCCATTTGTTTTATTGTCTGCTTTGATTGTTTTCTCTGTTGTTTTAACATTTAATTTCTTGTTGTTGTCTTTGTGCGGTTGACAATCTTATCTTATCTGCCGCCTCGCGAATGAATCAAACTTTTCATTCAAGCCCCAACGAAAGTTAAGTTAATCAGGGTGCTGTGTTCTGTTGCAACGTTCAGAAATGCCGAAAGCAAATGTCAAAGTTCTGAACCAATACTTTTTTTATCTATATAGAATATTTTAAGGTTGGGTATATAAACATAACTTTCTTTGCGTAAATTAAAGTAAATTAACCGAACATATTAATTTGTATTTGAGCTTTCATCTTTAGAGTTAACAAATAAATAAACACGAAAACGAATACGAATGTCAGGCGTAACCAGGAGTTGGCAGTAATCGATCATGATTTCAGATAATCAACTTGAAATCGATATAAATTAAAACTATACATTTTTCATTCTAAGTTTTAAAAAAGTATTTATCAAAATTATTTAATTTGTTTTTTTTTTAATTAAATATTTCTTTAAAATGGGTATTCTTTATATATTCTGATTTCTCTACAGGTTTTTTTTATACTTTAGAATAGATATAAAACAGAATTTAGTGTTTAGAATAGTTTAATTTTTAATATTGTATACAAGTTTATTTCGTTTCAAATATTTATTGAGCAGCATTTGCAATAGGTAAAACAGTTTTTGGTTAGCTACCAAACGCCATATACATACATACATATATATGGCTATCTGGCCTTTCAGAGATATCAATTTGTGTGGCATACACACACACACACACATTCAGATATGAATGCCAATACATTTGCAGTACATTATCTTTGGTTATTTTTAAAAAGATAAAAACCAAAAACAAAAGCTAAAAAACGCATTTATAATTTTATAATACTTTTTTAGTTTTTCTATATTTCTTAAATTGTTGCTTGGCCGGCGGATAGATGTGTGTGTGTATATATATATATATATATATATATATATTTATATATTTATGTTGAAGCTTGCATGATGTCAGCTGCAAATTGCTTTTCCGTATTTCAAGTTGATATCCAAAATAAATAATTAAGCGTAACGAAAGAAAAAAACACGCGGGAAGAAGCAGAATATAAAGTGTAAATTCTAACTTAATTTATGAGTTGATTTTTAGACGAAACACGTCTGCTGTGGCCTGTGTGGGCCGTGGCTAATGTTTATGGCGTGTATTTAAATAATTCCCGTTCAACTTCTTCTTCTTCTTATGCTTTTTTAACTGAAAAACTGAAAACTGAAAACTGTTGCTGATCGCACTGACACAGCAGAAATATAAAAATCAGAAAAATAAAAATAGAGAAACTTTTAAACAACGCAGTCGGCGCCCACACAAATAGAACCAGCAGAGCGGACGTGTTGAGCATCAAATATATATATATATATATATATTGTTATATGTGTATAAATATATATATATAAAGATATGGATACGGATTCAGATTCAGATACAGCCACAACTAGAGATACAGAGCTAATGCCAGGCATGTCATTGACGCAGTTTTGGATACTCGAAAATTTATGGGCAGCCGAGCGTGTGTGTGTGTGTGTGTGTGTGTGCATGTGGAAAACGCTTACAAAAATAAACTTGCCTACAACTATGTAGTGGCCAATGAAATGTATTTAACAAATGTGGGCCAAGAATAATCGAAGAAGGTTTTCAATGATATCGATGACTCGATGACATTAACATCCGCTGACCTACAAACAACCTTCGGGCGAGCTCGTTAATTTGCAATACAAAGTCGTATATACACTTATATAAGGATATTAATTTATTGCTAATTGCGCCTGCACTGCGATTAAAAAAAGATTAATAAATTAACCGGAGGCACAAGACTAAACAATAAAAAGTTACTTAAAAATAAAAACGAAACGGCAAGATGCAAATTGCTTTATACGCGAAGACTAAGGAAAAAGATACAAAACCACAAAAAAAAAACAGACCAAACAAGTTCAACAAGTTTTAAGTCTTGTATTAAATTTTGGTAACACCATTTTTTTTTTACTTTTCTTTTGTTTTGCTGCTTGTTTCTTCTTTTTTCTTTTGAAGGTTAAATAGAGAGAGAGAGAGAGAAAGAGTAAATAGAGAGTGACGGAGGCTGCTGCTCTAAAGAGCAGCTGAAACTGAAATCGAAAACTGTTAATTTTTATAGCTGTTAACACAAACTCACTAAATATTTGCATTCACATACTTTTATTCATATTCATTCGTATTTATGTAAGCTGTACCAACACCAAAAAAAAAAAGAAGAAGAACAAATAAAACAACAGCTGCTGCGTCTGTTGAAATGAGTCGAAAAAATTGTTCCACATGCGAGAACAATTACCCGGTAATAGGTGCAAATGGGTTCCACATATATTTCAAAAGCTGACGACAAACAAAAAAATTGGCAACAGACCCTTGAAAATCTGTCTACAGATTAACTTTATAATAAGTTTAAGCTAAAGCATTTAATAAACAAATCGAAAAGAAAACATTTGCATTGAATGAAAACTGTCCGATGGGATTTTTCTTTAGTTGCGGCCACTTTTCATAAATTTGTTAATTAATTTCACATTTATCAATCGATAAGAAATTTTACTCTCATATACTAAGTATTTAGCTTGACATAGGAAATATGGATGCTCTACAGCATTAAAAGGTAATATATGTTTTCTATATGCCATGAAAGTTCCTCAATAAGACTCTATCGATAAATCGATAATAAATCAATAATCGAAAAATAATTTATGAAAAGCATGTTTATAATATGTTCATTTTTGCTGACTAAATCAATCGAAAGAATTTTTGTGTATATTCTATATATATATATTCTAAATTAAATACATTTGATTCTTAAACATTAAATTTAAATTATTATCGATTAATATTGTCACCAATAGGAAGCGCTATCGATACAAGTTGGACTTAGAATAAAAGAAGTACAACTCTTAAACGAATTTTCCCATTCAATTAGCTATTTCAGGCGTGCCGCTTAACCCACATGCCCCACTTTTTATAGCGCCCATGGAATCGAGAGCGCTCCGCTGATAAGAGCACAGTCGACGGCGATGACGACGTCGCAGTTCACAGCTTGCTGTGAAATGTCACTCATATACATATGTGTGCTGAAATATATCATAGTGTTTATTTTTTTTTTGTTTTCTCTTTATTTTTTTAGATATGCGACGCACTCTGTAAGTCGTGTTTTGTATTTTTAGTAAATGGTTCGTATATAGGTTCTCGCCAAGTGATTAGCAGCCGACTTCAGGCAACCGAAAGCTGACTAACAAAATGCAATTGTGAGTTTCTATATTGCCCGTATGGCCTCGTACACCGTTGTTCAGAGTTGGCTATTTTTAAAACCCTCACATTATCGGCGGCCGCAATAGAAACGAGAAACCAACCAGGGCAAATGTTGCCCTGTGGCAGCTCCAGGGGCAACTCGAATTCGAATGCGAGTGCAACACGCTGCCGCTGGAAGCCGTAGCAAGGCGCACGGCAACGGTCAGTAACCGCTTTGTTGCAACATTATACAACATAAGCCCCACCACCACCACCACCACCCAACGACCAACCCTCCCCTGACACATATAGTATATATATATATATTGAACAACACAAAAAAAAAAGGTGAAAGAGAAAAAAAATATAACGCAAAAAGCTCAAACAATGAAGCCCCAAGTGGAAAGGGTGAGCCAACTCGATGCGGCTTCGATTGTTGCTATCAATAAATGCGATTAGATAAAAGTTAAATACCAGAGCTTATATGGCTGCCCGCCCCATCCCCTAGCTCAGCCCTGCAATGATAAGCGTTTGCAAATGCAGGAAGAAACAAACAAGAAAATGACCAGAAATAAATGACAAAGATGACTCAATAGCCCTTAACCTAATCATCATCGCAATCATAAACATTATTTCATTATTTTATTAAAGTGAGATTTGTAGAAGTTAGATAAAAATTTGGACTTGACTTCAAGCTAATTAATTGACTCTGTCATAGTTTGACGTGCATAATTAATTTCGCATTTCTCATTGCGTGGGCTTCTTAAAAGCCGTCGACGTCTATTTGTTGGCTAGACAATCACATCTCTCTCTCTCTCTCTCTCTCTCTATTTTTGGGGCGAGAGCGCCGTACATCAATTGAATTTTTCATGCTGCTGTAACAAATGCTTTTAGTCAGCTTTAAATATGGTCGGAATATGTCATTTAGCCAAAGTGTCAAGTTACGAACTGAAGCGACTCAGTCTATACCCTATATATGGTACGGGGGACCTCATAAAACGTGCCAAAAGCGTAAACAATGTTGGAACGAAGCGTTAAGCGTTATTGGAAATGCAAACGCTGCAATATGATTCAGCGCTCTGCTCTGGAAATCTTAATGATGTTGATATGGAATAGCCAAATTGTGCGGGTAGATCGAATTATTTTATCGGCACTTGTCGGACTGAACTCTCGAGCACAACATAAATTAAATCAAATATCACACAAGCATGAAATCGAAATTATTAAAAATTTTAAAATGAATAAAGAAAGAAAAAAGAAAGTTCGTTCGTTATTATTAATTTTTTTTTAATACTTCAAACGGTATAAATTCAAGGAAACGTAAATTCACAGAAAAAATCCCGTTTAATACTACAAGAAGTTTTAATTCTAGGAATCGTTGCTAAAATTTCACTTTTGAAAAATCTGTAAACCTAAAATTCCAGTATTTAATTAAATATAAATTCCTAGTATATTTTAGCTTTTAACGTTGCACCCTTGAATTTATCAGAATTTTTATAAACATTTACAGAGAACAATTATGATCTTTGCAGCAAAGACTTTATTGATATTCAGTGACTGTTACCTTTTAATCTTTTTTAAAGAAATATGTTATTATCAAACTGTGGCAATAACTAATCAGCTGTCAAAATTTGCTTGGTAGTTCCCAATAATTATGCGTAGATAAACTTAAGCAGTTCCACTCCAATCAAATATAATCTAATCTGAAAGCGGCTCTTTTATATCTTTGCAATTTTGCAATTAAATCAAGAAGACACTTTTCTTAATTTCCTAATTGCTCAAATTTCTGTCACGTTTCTTTTTCTTCTCTTTTTGAAATGAACAACAACTAGTAAAAAACGTATTTCTTGCGGCCGCTAATTACGTCAGAGTCTAAAATCTGTATATATTTTTGTAGGCGAACAATATTCGTCTGAGAGAGCAGAGCAATCGAACAAGAGGAAGATGAAAAAAAAAAAATAAATAAAATTTCATAAATGCCAACGGCTAAGCAGCTTTTCAAAGAGGGCAGAGAGAGCAAAGCGCTTCTCTCTCGCAGCCTCTCTCTCTCTTTCTGGTCTTATGAAACATGCACTCGTATAATAAATTTTGGCATCTTCATAAACTTGTGCTTATCTTAAAATACTCACACACACACACACACACAATCACTCACACACGAACTAAATATTGAAATTTGTAGCATGAACAATTTTTAAATACATTTTTGCCGTAATTAATTTCGCTTTTAAAAAAAAAAAATGTGTTATGCTTTCTAAATAATTTCTGAATAGTGAAAATATCTCAAAGTGAGAATGGAAAATTATAATTAAAATTTTGCTAAGTGCATTTGATAAATGCGTCGCACAGCAAATGAAATTGAAATAAACTTTGAACTAATTTGCTTAAGCAGCCTGCAGACAGCAGCAGCAGCAGTCCGACCACGCCCACAACGCCCATCTCCACTCCCCCGGCCGTCGACGCTTTAAGAAAAGGTTAAACAATCAATTTCGCTTTCAATTGATCTCAATTTAGCATGAAACGGGGAACGGGGTACGACTGGGCACAGTGGCCCAGCCAAGGGTTAATGCTTATGTAAATGAGCAGCAGCAGCAGCATCTGTTGTTGTTGTTGTTATTATTGTTGTTGCTCTGCTGCTGTTGCATTTGGCTGCCAAAAATTTCATGCACGAAATACTTATTTTTGGTGCCGACGTTTCCAAAATGCAGCCCGAAATGGGGGGAATCGCTGCAGGGCGCGGAGGGGGGTAGGGCACGTCGGTACGTTTGTTAGCTGGTACAGCCAGTGGGGCTTTGGGACACTGCGATGCTATGCACAGCTGCAGATACATCCAAAAGTGTACAACAGCTGCCGGCGGTCTTTGGGCCCAAAGGCCGAAGATGCGAATGGGCAAAAGCGAAGAGGAGAACGCGTTGAAATATATTTTTCATACACATACTATATATAGACTTATTTTAAAAGTCAATAAAATAGAAAATTTACACATTACTTTCTATATTTTTAACACAATTTAAATTATATAATATTTATAAAATATAATTATAAATATAACTTCTCCAGCTGTATGAAATATAATTTTTCTTGTTTGTTTTTTTTTTCATGCTTTCAACCCATTTGCTGTTGCGTCGTTTAGAGGCGAAAATTTGTGATATTTTTAGAAAACGGCGAGCACATGTTTCAAAATATCAAAAACGAAAAAAAATGTATAAAATAAAATTCAAGAAGCAGCAGCCACCAAATTTTTTGATAGAAAACAAAATGTTTATGTGCCGCAAAGAAAGAAAACAGACAATGCCGAACATTGATATTAAACGAATGCAGTTCCAAAGCATAGCACGGATATCGAGCAGATATATACAAACAATTTAATTAGCTATTTTTTTTTTAGTAGTAATCGCTTTTCGTAGTTTCTGCATGGACTTTTTCCAATTAAATCAACATTTGATGATATCACCGTGCCGCTCCAATTAATTTTAGACTTTAATTAAAACATCAAATTCATTGCGAAATATTAACAAAGAAGAAGAAGAAGCAGCACTTGAAAGGAGGGGAAAATTAGTCTAGGAATTAATGTATAACTAAGCAGCATAACTGCACTTTGGCCATTGCGTTTGCCATGAAACTTTCAATATAATTGGACAAAGTTGCAATGCGAAACAAACATGTGAATTCGCTTTCATGAGTGCATTGCGCAAGGCAATTGGCGAAAATCAAGCCAACAACTTTTATATCATTTTAAAAAAAAGCTAATCGAAAACATTTCCTTCAAGTTGTGTAATTATTTTTTGTTACATTTTGTGCTGTTCTTCGGATTGCAAGCGTAATTAGTTTTTGCAAGTGTAGGTTGCGGCGAAAAAAATCAATTAAATATCTTCAGCTTTTTTCTATAGCACAAGTTATTCCAAGTAATATTTTACAGAATATATAACATTATTTCATAGAAAAAATACACTTCTTTTCTTGTTTCGACTCTTAGCTATTTTTAAATGTGTTTAATTAAATTTATCCTTTTTTATTTCTTCATTTTATTTCTACCCAAGTAACTTGTCGGAATATATTACATTCATTTACCAGGAATTTTATGTAGAAGTTATGCAGTTCTTTGTAAGAAAGAAAATGTATTTTATTTATTTTGGTATCGATTATGTGGTTAGAAGCTATCGTTTTATTCGGTAAGATGATAAAATAATATTATATTTCTTTTTCTTGCGAATTTTAAATATTTCTATAAAATACGAGAAATTCTGCGGGTAAGTCGAATTTATACATATATCGAGAGCAAAAACAAAGAACATTTAAAAACAGTGTTAAAGAAAATTTAAATACGATAACAATACTGGTTTTTGAAATAAATTAATTCGTACGAATTTAAAATATAAATTAATTCGACACCTTTTTATTATGTATTATTATATGATCTGAATATAAATAAAAATTTCCTCTAATTTTAGTTGCTTACTAGAAATACCCCTGTTTGACAGAGTTTATAGTTCAAATTGTTCAAATTGCAATTTCAAATGTCGTCGCTGGCACTTGAAAATCCCACAAAATGTGTCCAATGACTTTCAAGATTTGCTCGGGGGAAGACAAAACGAATGAAGTAAAATTTGTATGGAGCGCTTCATAGTAAAGCTATCGATATTTATGTATTGATGTCGTTATGAGGAGGGAGGTGAACAGAGGAAGGGCCGGCCGGTGTAAACGAAGAGACGCAAAAAAAAAGCCACAAATGCGAATGCTGGGCAATATACCATATTTTTTTGAGTGAGTGTCTGAGTTTACCATGACTTTTTGGGCGAAAAATCGAATCGATTAGTCATGCCAAGTACTCCGACTTGAGAGTTTTGGTCTCGGCCTCACCTCTCACATTTTAGTTGAGTTTACTTTTTGTTGTTCATGTTTTTTTATTTATTTATTTTTTGTTTTTTTTTTTGGTTTCAGTTTTTGGGGTTCATTTGGTGTTTTGGTTTTTTGTTTAAAGCGAATGACTTGTCAGTGGCGTTCGAAAGGCGAATATCGCCATTCAACGGAGACAGCAATTTATGTGGCATTTTCCGAGCGATTGCTCGGCTCATTTATTAAATTTTGACAGCTGCTTCGACGGGGAACGGGAAGTGGAAGTTTAAAAAAAAACGAAACAAAACAAAACAAAACAAAAAACAGCAAAAAAAAGTGTCAAATATACAAAATGCTTCAAAGTTTTGCTTTCTTTGAATTCAATTTGGCACAGCGCAAAGAAATTGTAAACAATATAAATTACAACAAATTATAATGAAAAGCAGAAATCAAATGGAAAATGAAAATACAGTAAAACTGAAAGCAAAAACACAAAAAACAACAACTGTAGCGCTGCAAATTACAACTGGAAAAACGCATAAATTTAATGTTTACGACTTCAAGTTGCGGCAGAGGCCACTCGAATCGCCGCCAGAGAACCAGAAACAGAACCAAATCTACAACGCGAGCTCGACAACAGAGGCCGCCGGCTTAGCAAAAAAAAAAAAAAAACGTGACTTTTCATAACAAAAAATAAAAACAAAAAAAAAATATATATATATATAAAAAAAAAATAACAGCAACAAAGTGAAATATCTGCCGCTCAAATCTCGCGCAAAATAAAAAGGGAGTGAAAAACGAATTTGTAGCCTGGGCCTTGCGAGGCATTACTTGGGAATAAAAATAGCTAAATTTGCATTAAATTTAAGCATGATTTGTGCGTACGTTTACGTGGGCGTGTGTGGGTGTGAATGTGGGTGTGGGTGTGTGTGGCCAACTTAAAATTCAGCTCAGTTTGTAGAGCGCTTCACAATCCAAGTTATAGACTTAAATAGAACTTGCATGATTAATTAACAATAAGGTTCATAAACTTTGAAAGATGACTTCATAGAAGTAAACTTTTTACACTTTTTATATACAATATTTATTGTGCTTGACTTTGGCCTCAACGCAACAATACTTAATACCATCTATGTGTGTGTGTGTGTGTGTATATATATAGGATTTTTTTTGCTGATAAACTACATTTTAATGGCTCACACAGTTCATTAGCCCCCGCCAAAAGACTGTGTATTGCTTCGGGCCAGAAAGCTTTTATTTTACACATATCTATAAGAAATTATTGCCCTGAAGGTAAGCAAATTAACTGAAACGATTTTCAAAATATAACAAAACGATGAAGACAAATATAAAAATAAAATGGAGAACTGAACTGAACGAAACTATCTAAAAATAAACTCAAATAAACTGCAGGAAAAACATGTGTTTTTCAAAGAATGAAAAGATGAAATTGAAAATTTAATATTTTTGATATAAAACATATATTGTACAAAACAAAATATTTTTTTGAAGCCCTAGTTTTTTATTTAAAAAATCAAGAAATTTATATATGTCAAACACATTTAAACTTTGAAAATTTCAATACAGGTTTAAAAATATTCTAAAAAAAAACTTATTGGATAAAATTTGAATTGAATTGAATTTTGTCAAAAACATTTTCTTTTTGAATTCTTATTTTGTACTGATTTCCAAAAATCGTTTAGATACCAATGAACTGTATACAATAATTCTAAATTCTAAAACTTGGCTTCTTTTGTTTGTTTATAAGGTAAAAAAAGGTGCCAACAAAATACTTAACAAATTCAATTTTTAATAAAAAAAATTGGTCATATTTCCTTGATTCTGTGAAATTAACCAGATACATTCGCATATGTATTTAACCTTATTTTTAGCACTTTTCGCCACAATAATAATTTTTGATTCGATCAACTCAGTGAAAAGCTCAAATACAAATTAAGGCTGACATAGATTAGAATCGGGCAGCTTTTGGATAGTGCTTAACGTAACGGTTCTATATAACTATATTTCTAAATACATATGTATATAACTTATGGATAGATAAACACCTTTTGCTGCAGCAGATGATGCTTGCTGTTCTCTCTTTTCCTTTCTTTGCTTTTCTTTTCTTTTGGCTTGTCGCTGAATTTGTTTGTTTATTGGGCTGCTGTTGTGATTGTTGTTGCACACGAGACTCGCGCGTTGTTTTTGTGTTATTACTTTTTAAACTTCTTTTGCGTTATTTGCTTACACGCGCGCACAGCTGAGCGTGACAGGGACAGGGCGACAGTTAGAGCGAGAGCGAGAACGAACAAAGAAAGACGCGTTTTTTTTGGGCAGCTTTTTGTTTTTGTTTTAGTTGTTGTTGCTTATTTCTGCCGCTTGCGGTTTTTGCTGACTTTGCAGTTGTCGTGTTGTTGCAGCCGCTGTTGTTGCTGTTACTGCGCTGCTTTGGCTGCTGCTGCTGCTGCTGTAGTTTGACGTGACGTCATTAAAATGCCGGCAAAAACATAAAACAATGCGCCGAGCTTGAAACACGATTTTTCGTTGCTTTTTCTTTAACACTTCAAACTATTCGTTTTCTTTCTCTTTTGCTTTTCAACTGACATTAAAGACAAAATGAAGCGAGACACACGCACACACACGCAAACATGCACGGATAGCGATAGAGAGAGAGCGAGAGGCACGCACAAACACACACACGGTCGCACACACGTGTGGAGCGGCAGCAGACGTCAAAATTGACAGGCAACAAAAGCAACAACTAAAAGTCGCTGCTGTTGTTGTTGTTGATAAAAAACACACACAAAATTCTTCGCGTTATTTTTTTGTTGACAGCTGTTTGTTGTTATTGTTGTTGTTGTTGTCGCTGTTGAAACGCGCGCGATTTGTCATAAAATTGTTAATAATGTTGCATAATTTAAAGCCTATTTTTAACTGTTTTTTCTTTACTATTTTTTATTTATTTTCTGTTTGGGTTTTTTTTTACGTATTTTACTCAACACTTTTTTGGATTTATTTTTTTTTTTTTTAATACTACGGGCAAGGCAACTCTGCACGATTTATAAATTTTTATAGCTTTCTTAGATTTCTGTATTTATTGTAAACATCTATTTTGAATTAGTTGCGTTTGTTGTTGCTGCTGCGTTTGTAGCTCTCATGCACAGAAATTCTAAAAATTTATCAACAAAGTGCGCCGCACACGTCCGCCTTGCTCGGTGTTGTTTTTGCTTCTGTTCATACGCTGTTATGGCGCTGTTATGCACCAAAAATTCCAATCGGCAGCCAAGGCAGCGACAGCGACGGCGACAGCAAGCGAACAGCCGCTCTCTGGCGCTAACGCTCTCTTTCGCTCACTCTCTCTGCATGCTGCTGTCGCTGTCGTTATTGTTGTTGGTCGGTCTGCAGCGAGTCCAGCGGCAACGGCACGGCAGCGGCTGTTGCTCTTATTGGTTTATTTTGCTGGAGTTTTTTTTGTTAGTAACATTTTGCCTGTGCGAGAGCGCAAGTGTTGAGTTAAGAGCGCACAAATGCTGAGTGTGTTCACATTGAGCGCAAACTTAATTTTGGAGTGCGCTCTTTTGACAGGAGTTGCGCGTGAGTGGGTTTTTAACTGCGGCCCATTTGACAAAAACCAAAGGGTTAAGTAGCCAAAATTGAACACAAAGGAGCTCAAAGGAACAGCACAAACGAGTTCAATTGAGTAAGAGTTGAGCCAAGGATAAATAGTTAAATAACTTATTTATTATTATGTGGTCACACTAAAGTTTTTCTTGAAATTGGAAAGCCCTCAAAGTCACCTTCAAAATGGTTCAATATTTCAATATATTCTCGAAAAATGCACTCATAAATAGTTTTTTTTTCATCTATATATTTATAGCCAATGTAATGTTTTCTTTCACTTTGACATTTCGATGAGCGCCAAAAATAGCAAGAAAAAACTAGTAAGAAGCGAAGTGTTTGACTAGGATATACCCTGTGCTCAGTTTAATTGCTTGTCGATTGATCTTTACGAAACTTGCAGCCAAGATTTTAAAACTATAAAAATATCTAATATATAATATTTGTATACCTACCAATTTGGATATGCTCAATCGATAATTTCGATTTTAGGAACTCATATACCTTCAATAAAATTCAATGTGTACAGGGCACAAAAGCTGTAAGTACCGTTTATTTCAAACATTTTGGTGCATACAAATTTTGACATTTCTGTGCCATAAATTTCGTTACACACACACACACACACACACACACACACAATAGAGAGAGAGATAGGGAGAGAGACACCCCCTCAGAGAATAGGCCAAGGCGAGCCATAAAAAGGCATAAACATGTATTTATTTGTGTTTTATAAAAAGTGAATGTAAATTGATTAGAAAAGCAACAACAACAGCAGCAGCTGTTAACTAACAGAACAAGAAAACCCGCACACACGTTACCAAAGGCAACAACAACTACAACAACAGCGCAACGTGAAAGCAAACGTAGAAGAAAATACTTGAAGAGAGGCCGAGTCAGGAGAGAGAGAGAGAGGAAGAGAGTGCGAACGAGATCGCAACGCCCCCGCAATGCCTATTTAACACTCGCCGCTGTTGTTGTTGTTGTTGTTGTTGTTGCTGCTGTTCTTGTTTCTAAGTTTCTTGCGTCTGTGTTCGTGCTTGAAGTTCTCTGTGTGCGCGAGAGAGTTATTTATAAAAACGTTTGGAAATGGAAGTTTGCCGACCACATGGAAGCTGGAACGCCAAAGCAGCGTTCGGCTGCTGCTCGAGGGCAAGTGAAAGGTTGCGCTTTTGTTGCTGTTGTTGCTGTTGTCAAAGAAGCGAAGCTCACATGCAGCTTCACACACACACACACGCATGCACACACTCGCATACACCTCTGCACTCATTCATTATGCAAAAGCAAAGCAGAAGAAAACGGCAAAGAGCAGACGATTTTTACTTATCCCACTTTTGCAGTTGGGCACATGCCATGAAAGCACACACACACACACATGTAAACTGGAGTATGGCGAAGCAACTGAAAAGTTTTCAATGCAAACACACACACACAGACACATGGGAAGCTGCTTGGCCAGGCAGCAAAGAGTTCGAAATCAAAATCGAGATCATTTCGCTGGCTTAGAAACAACTAAAAATAATTTGCAAGATGTGCTTTCTGGTCTGACTGGCTATTAACTGGTTTGTTTGGGCAAATTCTTAATGAGTTTCATTTTTTTTTTGTGACACATTTTATTCCAAATAGGGTGCAAAATGCAGTGTGTGTTTTTTTTTTAGATAAGTAAAATGCGGTCTTTAAATTTATTTGAGAAAGTAAATTTAATTAAAGTTTTGTTGAAAATATTTCAAAATGTCATTTTTTGTTTTAGATAAACTGATATAAACAAGTTCTCCTAGTTAAATTGTTTGTTTTATAATATAGTTTGATTTTTTTATTAATTAAAAACTACTAAAAAAATCTATAAATTATTATCTGGAAATTATTATTTTTCGTGTTTAGCATTTAATTTAATATTTAAATTATTATCTAATATACTAAAAATACTTCTAATTAAAAATAAATACACAAATATTTACATAAATTATCTTAAATTACCCAGAGAAATTATCAACTATTATTAGAAGTGTTTGGTTTCCATTTGATGACTCGCGGGGAATTCCCACAGCGGATTCTTCGTCAGAATTGAAGAAAATAAAAAAATAGACGCCCACAAGACACTTGCCAAGATCGTTTAGTGCACATTTGTCGGCTGTGTCGGCTGCGGTTAGCTGTGGGTAGCTCAGGGGGTCAGTTGTAGATACAGATGCAAAGATACACCAACACACACACACACACAAACAGACTCCGCGCACACTTCACAATGAGACAAAAGCGGCGACTTGCGAGATTGTTAAACCGGTTTCAGGCAAAATCAAAAGTTGCGCAGACGCAGACGTCGCCGTCGCAGTCGCGGTCGCGGTCGCGTTCGCAGCTGACCGAACTGAAGTTGGGCGAAGTTGAGCACAAAAAGCAAAGTTAAAGTTTCGCCCGGTGATCGCTGTGGATGCTGTGGCAGCCGTGGCAGCAGCAGCACAAAAGTAAATCACTCGAGTGCCGACCGAACGCGATTGGAACTCGTTTTGCGCTGCACCTTTTGTGTTGTTGTTCCTGTTCCAAGAACGTGTTCAAGGCTTTGCCAGGGTGTGTCTGTGCGCGTGCCTCTGTGTGTGTGAAAAGGAAAAGGAGGTCGCAAAAGGTAGCGCGAAAAGATGAAAAAAAATCGAACGCACAGGGATTGGCGCACGAGGGAATGAGTAAAATAATAAGAATGAGAGCGCAGCAAAGGCAACGCCTCTCAACCTTACCGATGTCTAATTAGCATCTAACGGCACAATGTGAGTGATATTCAAATAAGAATGAGTCTTCATTAGGTGACGGCGCACACGCGATGCCAAAGAGACCGGCGAACAATTTAGCGCACGTTAAACACAAAAGCCAAATGCCACCGCAAACCAGTTTACAGAAAGCGAGCGAGAGCGCAGAATGGGCCCCAAAAGAATTAATAACAAGCTGCGCCAGACCAGACGCCGATGACGTCGTCCTCGTTGATTATATGCATATGCACACAAACACACGTACACATACGCAAACACACGCACACAGACTGGTATTAGTGCATTTGTGAGTCAGCCTCCAGACGCACCTAGATCAGAGTTAACAGCTAGACAGGCAGTCATGCGCTCTCTGGCTCTCCCTCTCTCGCTCGCTCTCTCTCTGTTAAGACACCTACGCACATGTGCGCACAGTTAACTGGAGAGTCCAATTGGAACTGCGCAGATCACAGATCAGCAAATGACAAAAGTTGCGCTCTCTTCGCACTGCACAGCAGCCACCACATTGAGTGACATTTTGGTCGTTCGCTCTTGAGTCGCTTACACAGCGCGAGCTGTTTGCGTGTGAGAGCCGTGTGGGGTGGTTGTTCTAAAGTGTTCCCAGTTTTGTGCGAGTGTTTTTCAGTGCTAATGAGTGAGCATTTTAGTGACAGATTGTGTTCTGAGCAGGAATTTTACAGTTATGTCTAGCATACTTTAAGGTGCAGGCAATTTTAGAGGTTAAAGATTGAATTTAACAAAGAATATTTTTCTTTATTAATTTATAAATCAAAATAATATAATCGAAATTAATTGAAAGTTTTATTATTATTTTTATCTTATCTATAAAAATAATTATTTATTTTATAGAAATTTGATTAAATTCCTTATCTTCAAATAAATTGTTTTCCATTTGACTTCAAGTTTGATTTTTCTTCACTTTTCCTTTGCATTCGCTTTTCAGCTTGCACTGCGCCCACTCCCAAAACTGATTTCAATTATAGCCAATTAAGCGAGAAAGGACTCCAAAAAAAGTGCAACTACACTTGCAACATTAACGGGAAAAAAAAGATGCTACCAGCTGCAGACAATCAATAGCACTAAACCAATCGCAATCACCCTCCTCCCGCCCCCTACCCACCTGGCATCCGCTGTGTTTGCACCTTGACTGCACTTTTGGACGCCCGCCGGCAGCAGGATGCGAAGTTTTTATCCACTTTCGGCGGCTCCTGCCCCGCATTGAAATGCGCCAAATGTTAAACAACACAAACAAATAAATTAGTGTTCAATCAGCGTAATTTCTTCGACGCACCCCGCACACCGCCGCAGACGCCTCAAGCCGCCAAGCGCTTTTGTTTTCGCCGTCTTTTTTGGGGCGGGGATGTGAGATTTTGTTAACTTGGCTCGATTGCAGTTCCACAGCGCTGTTGCGATTGACTATCCAAACTTGGCACCCACTGTGCATCAGTAAGTTGTAAGTAATTAAGGCAGCAAGAAGAAGAAGAAGAAGAAGTAGAAGAAGAAGAGGGTGCAGTGGAAGCAGAAACAGACAAAAGCTGCCTCGAAACAGGCGAAATTTTCGGTAATTTGGTTAATTTGAATTCAAGTGCAGTTTGCCAACGGGCGTGTAAAATGGGAGGGCAGTTACCGTTAACCGTAGTTGGTTAAAAGGTGATTTCGGCTTGAGTCCCAATATAATTGTCAATAAGTTTTAATTGTTTGCACTTGTGAGTTACTCGAAGCATTCACAAAGTTAAGTTGAAAAAGTTTTCGAATTAATATCCAAAAACGATGACTTTTGAAAAGGATTAGGCACCGAAAATTATTTGTTTTTTCTATCGATAGTTCTTGCAAAGTAAGTGTGTATTAAATTAATTTTAATCGATATGTACCACAGTTACTATCGATATAATAAACACATTAAACAACAAGCTATCGATAGTTATCAATCAAAAACATAATTAAACTTTATCACTTATATTTTATATCGCGCTACCGTTACTAAATCGATAACGTCGATATAATATTTTGAAGCTATTTTACCGATAGAATATCTAACGTTGCCAGTGTTGCATAATTATTGAGAGTTGTTTCATTCACTGCGCTGTGATATAAAATATGATATTAAAAATTATCGATAATAACACATCGCTGGAATTATCGAAGCAATATGTGGCGAGCATACTTATAAAAACTATTACTAATTTAAAGGAGATTTATTGTGTCAGGTAGTGCCTGACTAAATGTGTGCAGATCGATAAAAGTCGGAGACGATCTGCCTGAGAACAAAAGTTTATTAAAGTCTGATTCGACTCTGTTAGTTAACAGTATTCGTTTTACAGCATTCAAACAGAGCAGAGACTAAACATGAATGTTTATGTAAATGTTTGCATTGACTGTTAAATTAAATGTTCAATATATATATTTATATATATTCCTTTATTTTTTAAATATAAAACTAAAAATCAATTAATAAAATTTAAAGCAAAGTTTAAAAAAAACAACCGTTTGAAGCAATTTGTTAAAGGGAAACACGCAACAAGCCAAAGCGAAGCATAAATAAAAATAAAGCACAAAGTGCCAGTTAAAACAAACTGGTCGAAAGCAGCCCACCTGGCACGCCCACACGCCAACAGTAGTTGGCCATGTCTGCGGCTAGCCATGTGCGTATGTGTGTATATGTGTGTGTGTGTGTGTGTGTGGGGATGTTTCGCTTTTAAGCTGCCAAATCCGACAATTAAATTATTGCATGACAAAACATGCGCCGCAAAAATATTCAAAACGCGCCAAAAACAGGATGTAAACAACAATGGACATAAGGACGATGGGCCAAAGCACACGACAGGATGCAAAAAAAACCCCAAAACACACAAACACTAACAACAACAACAACAACAACATTGCGAACAACTAGCATAAAAAACTACCCGAACCGAAACAAATTCATCTTCCGCAAAAAGAGTAACACAAAAAAAGAAACCAGCTGAGTAAATCGTAAAAAATGAAAATGCCCAACAACACCCACACCAACACGCATGTGGCCAGAAAAATGTCCCCATTGCCAGTAGGGAAAGCGTCACAGGCTACCGGAAAATGACGCGTTAGAAAAAAAGACAAAGAAAATACAGAAAAAATAAAAGAAAAACACACAATTTTTTCCACGGATTGCCGCAGACAAAAATACCCTTTCATTGGTTTTAAATAAATAGTTAAGAATATTTTATGTTTGTTTAATAAAATAAATTTTAAATAAAATAAATATTTGAAAGCATTATCAAAACGATTATATTATAATATTTACTAAATTTGTGATCAATTGATAATAGTTTCTTTTGCGATCGCTTTCGCTAAACAAATCCCAAATTAGTTTGAAAGGGTATCAAAAGTGTGTCCTGCCGTTGTCCTCGGCCGAGCATGCCAGACATGCATTTGGCTCATGGCAATAATTTGAAATTCGATTACCATAACCAAGTACTCGGAAAACACAAACAGCGAAGGCGAAGTGGGCGGTGGTGGGGGAGGGGTGCACAGCCGATACGGAAACAAGCATCAAGAGATACACGTGAAAAGCCAAGAAGAACAAAATATATTTTCTGCTGCCTGCGCTGTTTGTATGCTGTGTGTGTGTGTGTGTGTGTGCCTGCGGCAAAAACTGCAAATGGCGAAAACGTTCGTTAAAAGGTTGCCAGACTTTTGGGGGACGCGGCCAAAACTGTGGCCAAAAAGCGAAAACGGGAATATATCAGAATTTTGAACAAACAAGTTGCAAAAAACAAACAAAGAAAAAAATCTGTTTGTGTGTGCGCCAAACTATGACAGAAAACGCACACACAAATGACACACACAGTGTGCATGTGTGTGTGTGTGTGTGTGTGTGTGTGTGTGTGTGTTTTGGACATCGCTACCAAAATGCAGTTGGCCTCGAGTCCAAGTGAAAAAACTGCCGCCTGTCCTTTAACACACTCCAAAACTCAATTTCCAGTCGAAGTCAAAAGGTTCTTTGTGGGGCAATGAGGGCGTGAAGGGGGCGTGAAGGGGACCTGGTAGCTGGCCAAATATGCCGTTTGATAATTTGCAAAATGGATTTGCAAATAGCGCAAAATGTGGCAGACCGAACGCTTCAAATCGTCTTCAACTTCATCGTTTGAGAACGCAATCGATTCGAGTAGTCGCCAGTGTGGCCTAATTTTTGAGGGAATTAAATTTTCTGGTATTTCCTGCCGGTAGCTAATTAAATAATTTAATAAGGCATCTTTGCATTTTTGAATAATAATAATAAATAATAATAATAATATGCTAATATTGTTGTCTATTATTTTGATATGATTTCATTGCATATAATATTTTTACATTATTTTTACAAAAAAACTTATTTTTTTTGGAAGTCTGAACAATGCTGGACATAAAAGCAATATTGTTAAAAATTGTTAAAAATTAATTATTGTATATATATATTATATATTTGAATATAAAATTGCTGAATTTGAATATTAAATTGTTACTTTAATATTTTTCTTACTATCTAATAATGTATGAACGAAAAAAATATATATTGGATAGAATCTTTTTTCTATAGTAAAAAAATGTAGTTTACTGACTAGACTTCAGCTCTTTGTGCATATTATTTACGCGGTCTTTCTGCGTCAGGGCCAATCATCTGCAAGTCATGAATATTGAGTACCCTGTCACAGTCTGGGGTGGGGCTGGGGTGGTGACTTGCAACCTAATAAGCGCTGTAATCACCTGTCCCCACCGGTGGCCAATCACCTGCAGCCGCTGCCGTTGCATTATAATTAATAATCAACAGCAGCTTAAAGATTTTAATTAAAATCAACAACAGACACGTGGAGTCAGTTTTTCTTGTCCGCTGCCGGAATCCGGAATCCGGCGTACGGTGTACGGTGTACGGTGTCCGGCGTGCAGGGCTCCTTTATCTCCGATATTGTCAACACTATGGCAACGCAGGGCGCCACCCGCTCGATTTCTTTTAATTTAGCCGCAGTGACCTGCATCGAAATGCTTTCGTGGGGGCGGCCACATTTATACACTGTGCGAAAACTCGTTTCATATCCAAGTTTGATTGGAATATAAATCATTGATTTTTTGAGAAGAAGAAGACGAAGAAAAATAAACTCCATTTGTTTTTTTAACCACTGAATTTAAGTGTTATAAGACGATCTTGAATTATGAAAAATATTATCAGATTTTTTGAATTTCAGGACTTTTCGCTGAGTGTATTGGCTTATACCCTAAACCGTCACCCGTATAGTGTATCTCGATATCTGCTAAAGCTGCTGTTACTCCAATTTTAGTTGCACTTCGTTTCGTTTCTGTTTTCAGCTACATTCTTTTCTTTTATTCCGTTTTCTATTTTATTTTGTTACTTTGGCAAGTTTCAGTTTCAGGTGCAATTACTTGGCGCACCTGAAGTGGAAGTCGGGCCAAAGGTTAGCGACTATTTGTTTGTTTGTTGTTGCGGTTCTCACTGTGTGTGTGTCTGTGTGTGTGTGTGTATATGTGGACAACGGTTTTAAGTTTGCACCACTGCCCCGCCCAATTGCAGCAAACATTTTACGCTATTTTTCTTTTTCTTTTTTTTTTATATTTTTCCGCTTTTCTGTTGACTTTGCGCTTTCTATTTACGCTTTACTGTTGTTTGTTGAATTCCAACTGCAATTATGTGAATTTTTACCGTGCACAGCATAAAACAATTTCCCCCTCCCCCATCCGGCGCCAACCCAACAGATTCCTGCTTAAAGATACACGAAAAATCTATCTATAGAAAAATATAAGTTAGCCTGCAGCCGCGGGGCAGCAAGTTCTGGTCAAGCTCAAAGTTAAACAGCAGGGCGAAAGTAAACTCTGCCTGGAAGTCAACCAATACACACACAAACTGAAACGACGAAGAAAGCGAACGGGAGTTAAAGAAGAGACAAACTAGGCACAATTTAAGCTGAGGTTATAATAAGATTGCATTTCACGAAATTAGTTAATTGGAGTTCAAGTCAAGAAAAACAATGAACTTAATTGTCAAGAATTTAATTTAATTTTTATCAAATCTAAGTAATGATATTCCGTAGCTTTCATATTTTCAACTCTCAAAATTTTTTCAAAACTGAACCATGTTTGATGGCGTTTTTATCATTATTTGTCCTATAGATTGAATCTACATTTAAGTTTTATGCATTTTTGAAAATAGTTTTATTTTATATTTATAATCGGATTATTTTTTTTTGCAAAAACGTAACATTTGATTGGTTTGTCTTTTTTTAAAAAATGTTCAAATATTCAGTAGGCTCTGGTGTCGAAATCGTCTATTTGGCGTTCAAAGATATGCTACAGCTTCAGTTTTCAGTTAGTTTTGTAAGAAAGGAGACGATAAATAAAATTTTATATTATTTTGCTGTATTTTTGTAATAACAATTCCGTAATTTTTCAAAAATATGGCTGACACATCAAACAACCCGAACAGCGTGAGTAGAAAGACAAAATAATTTGTATCCCGAATGCGCATCAAATAGAAGCCGCTTCAGGATAATCTGAATGGGAGTCAACCAGACACCACGGATGTGGAGCCGATGCCAGTCGCCGCTGAAGAGCCATCGTCAGGGCAGCCGCAACCGGAGCCGGATATGGCGGCAGAGGCTGATGTTGCGGGCAAGCCTTCTGCCAAGAGGATGCCTCGTTTGCGGGCGAGGAAGTCGCTTAAGCAGAGCATCATTCGACGGATCTGCAAAGTTCCGTCAGAGGCCAGCTCGATGGAGCCCAACGGTGACGCCGAAGTGGTCTACACCAACTCACAGTTCGGCCAGATGGCCGATCCTTGCATCCGATCCGCTTGCAACTCGTGCACCTTGGCACGACCACGCCGTGGCTTCAATCCCAAAGGCAAAACCAGCGCCAAGGTCAAGTCCAAGTCGAAGACCAGATCGATCTCGAAGCGCTCGTCGACGGTAAACAAGCGCAGGCTGCAAATGTGCCGCGTGAAGCAACAGCGCGAAAACAGCAGCAATCGGCGTTTTGTGGCAAAATCTTTGCTAAATATCGAACAGACCCAAAACATACCCATCTCCAAGGGCTGCATCACGACGGGGCGCCACTGCCTCTGCACCGAGGTGAACGGTCAGATCTACAAGCTAATGGACTTGCCAACCAACATATTCGACGAAGACTCTTTGATCATCACCGTGAACAGTCGGCCGCAGCCAACGAAGCCGCGATGGGCCACCAAGCGCAATATTGGCAAGCGCCCTGCCAATGGCCCTAAGTAAAATTAGAGTTAGAGTTCCGTTCAGGCGACAAGTACGATACGTGAGATAATAAAAATATTTTCAATTAAGGCCAGACACAAAATCAACTGCGTTCTTCTTACTTGGAAAGTGTTGGGTTCAATCTGCTGTTGTTCTATCAATCTGCATGCTCGTTCGAATTTCTGAATTTTTTTCGCTAATCAAATTTTGAAAATAAATTCTCGTGAATACCCGTGTCAAGAAAATCAGACAAATATTCTTATTGCTAATATATTCACAACTGTCAAAATTAACAGTTTAAAATGGAACAAAGTTTAGGATAGCTCATAATGTTAAATATTGCTTAAGGATTTTCTAATTTTCATTAGCTGTGATTAATGTGTGAACTTATAACTTATAACTCAAAAGCAGTTTCATCTCTTAGAAAACAGTTTCTGGTGCATTTTCTACCTTAATTTCGGGTTTTCTTTTCACGTTTACACTTTTTTTTGGTTTTTGCTGGTCTTGCGTCCGCTTCCGGTGCGACAGACCCGCCCGCCGCCTGTCACGTAGACTTTCAGTTTGCTTTGAGTTTTCAGTTACAAGATTTGGCCAGCGAAGCAATCACCAAATAAAAAGCGAATGCTGGACAGTTGCTGAGCTGAGTTTCAATTTTCACTTAAAACAAAGTTGGCACACGTCGAAGAGGAAGCAACGAAAACAATAACAAACACACACATGACCAGGGAAACGGCAAACCAGATATTACAAGTACCAGGGACGGGTAATGGGGGGGGCGAAAAAAAAATTACACAGCACAAGGAATTTTTGGGGGCGCTCAGGCGTTAACAAAGCGCGCCTAACATTGTTGTTTTTGTTGTGTTTGTAATCAGAGCAAAGTAGCGGCAGACAGATGCTTCACCGCCAACCCCCCCGCCCAATTACCACTGACAAAAAAAACCCCTTTATGCGCCGACAAACGAGGACTTACGTGATTTGGCCAGCGTGTTTGGCATTGCAACAAATCACGGTTCGAGTCAAGGCAACTGCAACAACAACTTAAATGCAACAACAAATACAACAAAAGAAGAACAAGAGAGCAAAGAACAAATAACATGCACCGATTTTTTAATGCCCTAACAATAATTAAGTTGTGCAATCTAAATCAGCTTTTGATCTGAAAATAAAATAATGTTATTTTAGAGAAAGCTACTTTCCATTTAAATTTGATTAAAGTTTGCATTAAGCCAGTTTTGGCTGCTAAATTATAAATCCTTATAAAATCGTTTTTTTTTCTGTACTTTGCATGCAGAAAATATTCTCCAAAGCAAAAATAAAAATATTTAATTTACGCTCTTTTAAAGAGGACTTTAAAAAAATGTTTCAACAAAATTGCAATACCCACTGCAAGAGTATAATCTTGGTAAAAACTAAACTAAAAAAAAAACACTGAAATGGGGTAGCCAAATATTTTTATGTGTTAGCTTTGTGCTGATGAACACAAAAGCAAATAAAAAGCTAAAAGTTTGCGGCTCACGTGACATTTGTTTTGGCAACTGTTTCCTTTCATTGCTTCATTGTTGGCAAAGCGACAGAACGTACCTGCAATGCACAAGAAAAGAACTTGGTTACGGTCTAAATCGTATATATGTATATATATATATATATATATATATATATATATTAAAGTATATACGTATACACATCAAATGTGTTATTAGTAGTTCATATATTTGGGATTGATGATGAACATGATAGTTTCTAATATAATGTTTCATTATCATAAACTTTACCTTATCATAATTTAGCTAAGCCAAAATTTCAATTTATTTTCAAGAAATATGGAAATATTGAAATATTTTGTATTTTAAAGAATATAAAATATATTTTCCTATTCCATTAAGTACATTTATAAATTCAATTTTTCCAAGCCATACACAGAACGAGTTTAAAATTTGTATTTTTTTTTTTTCGATATCTTTGCCCGATTTCAAGTCTTGGTTTTTTTTAGAGGAGAGATATCTTTTTAGGAATTCAAAATAATAAACAATGCAATTATTTTTGTTATGCTTATATAGTTTTAAGCAGTTGGATTTTTCGCTTGAATATTTCGATGCGGTTCACCAATGCGGCTCGTCACGGCCATAGTTATCGCCGTAGCCAAACCAGCCGTCGGTGTAAAGTGTCGCCTTTCGTGTTGCCGGGGCTGTTGTTGGTTTCTTTGTTGTTTTAAAGTGCGAATCCCACCACTTTCTGAAAGCGCCCTTCTGCTGTGACCCCACATTATACTTGATGCGTCGGCATTCATCCAATCGTATGTTCTTCTTATAGCCAGTATCACAATTCGGACTGCGTAGAGCTATTTGAAGCTGACAGCCGCCCGCCTCCCCCATCCACACATAGCCCGGTGCACATGGCGTCAACGCTGCTTCCAAATCCCCAATGATCGCTTCCTCCAAACTGCCCATCGGCACGCTGTTCGTCAGCCAAAGATCCGCTTGCGGCACCACATCAAGTGGCACCGGCAGAGCCAGTCCATTCACATTCTCCATTGATTCTCAACTGAATCTACATATTGGCTTGAGTCCCGTTCAATAACCATGACAATTAGGTTCCAGTTGATTCATTTGCGCGTTGCTAACACAATCATAGAAACAATTTCGTTATATATATATATATATATAAATATATAAACACAACTTTTGAATTGAATTGATGAAGTTTTTTGTAAGTGGACACAATTTTTCGGCTCCATTTTTAGAGGAGAGCACACATGATATATATATATATACATATATATATATATATACACATGTGAACAAATTTTTGGGAAATATATTTGCAATATATACATCGATTTCGATTTTTTTTATAATTTTAAATTAATGTTTAATTACATTTATATTTGGTATACATTCATGTATATAAATAATGGCGCTTAGCCCTTTTGCTTTTTAATTGTTGTCTGTTTCTGTTTTTTAGGTTTCTCCGTTGTTTGGTTTGGTCCTTGTGCTTCTAGGCTCCACTCCAAATCGGTTCGATCGTTTTCAACTAGATTGACTGCCCATTGACCACTTCTAGGCGACTTCCTGGTTTTATCACCAGCAAGTGGCTTATCATCTTGAGGTAATTCATGTTGCTTATCAGCTTCCTCACCGGCAACAACCTCAGGTGGATTATTATCAGCACCACCGCCAACAACCTCAGGTGGATTATTATCAGCACCAGTTAATTCTAAAGAATTGTGCTCCTCTGAGCTCTGATAATCTGGAAGATTTAAAATGTTTTCTACTGTAGTCTTTTTATTCTCTCCCTTTTTCTTAGAGCCTTTTGTTGGAGGCACGTATTGCGTTGTACGCTGGGTCGTCGTATACGGAAAAATGAAGGCGAACATCTTCCGGAAAGTGCCTGGCTGTTGGCCTTCTTGATATTTCGTGCGCGTGCATTTACGAGTGACAGGATTATATTTGTAACCATATTTACAACCAGCCGATCTCGAACGCATTGAAATCAAAGGTATATCAGGCTCAAGCGAAAGTCTAGAGCCAACAGTTGGATTCCAGGCATCTAAAGGCTTGATCGTTATCGAATTCATCCTATCTTCCAAAACCGGATCACTAAACGATATTAAATGGCCTCTTACCTCGGCCATTTCAATACAACTGCATTGCTAAACGTGATTATTACGGCTTTTTTTCTTTGATTGAACAGTTATGCAACAGACTATGAAATCGTGCAAGTTAAAGCTGGAATCGGGTGTAACCGAATGGGTTGTACCTATTCGCAGTATAATTTATTTTAAACCAAATATAATTTTATAAAAATTTATAAATTTATAAAAATGTGTTGTGAAAAGAAACTTTTTAAAATTAAAGTTGAACATTAACAGCGCTCGTTTAGTTAGCGAATTGCACAACATATATTTAAAGTAAACAGAGAGTAAGCAGCCTCTGTTCCCATCCCATTTTTAGGGTTCTGCTGGCTGTAAAGGTGTTTAAAGTGCCTGATTTTGTTGGCAGCAATAAATTCAATTTTCTGGCTAAATAATCGCTGTAATTAAGAGATGCCCACGCACAGATACACATGCATTAGAGCACACACACACAGAAACGGCAAATCAAACAAACAAAATGCCATTACCAGCGCCAGCCTGCTCCTGTTCCAGCTCCTGCCAGTTCCTGTGTCGTTTTCTGTGGTTGCTTCTGGATATGCCCATCGTGGGGCTCTAAATTTTGCCGAAGGGTCGTCGCTTAAAATACCTGCAAAAATGTTCGCATGCCATTAAATTGGGCAACACACGCGTTAATGGCTGTCTCTTTATCTGTGTGTGTGTGTGTGTGTGTGTGTGCGTGTGTGTGTTCGTCTGTTTGTGTCTAGTGGTTGCCAAGTGGGGGGAGGTAAGCGGGCTGTTTAGTGGGGCATTGAAACCCCGCCCGGGCTGTGCTGGCATTTCATCATTGCCTTTGCCAGGCAGCTTCTGAGTGTGCTTTTAATGAGTGAAATGAAGTAGACTACTTGTCGAATACGAACCGAATGAGCGGGTGAGAAGAGTGGCACAATAACGCGAGGGCTGTACATAGAGTTATAGTGCGTGTATTTAATACAGAGCCGATGGCCGATATTGCTATATAAAGCACAACAATTTATAATATGATTTATTTTAGATTGATTTAGCTTCTGCAGAAAGACAGCATAGAAAATATATGTTTTAATATTTGTTGATTTATTTATTGTTTTTGAATCAAAATATTGGATGATCAACGGAAGGTTGTATAATTAAAAATGTTCGAAGATATTTAGTGCATTTTTGTTTTATTTTCTTGTATAACCGAAAAGTTCTCAAGCAGCTCTCGCATTGATTTAGGTTGCTATGCACGCGCAGCACACGGCGTATGCGTAATTTGCGTATACCAAAAACCTATTTTCCATAACGCGCCTAATCAATGGTCGGATCCGATAATGCCAAACAACTGGAAGAGGTCTACATAGAATTGACCGAAAAGTTCAAAGGCAAACTCAAATCAAAACGAACAAATCGTATAACTTTGTCTACGCAAAGGGAAGCGATTGACAATAGAAAGCTGAGGGCTTTGCAGTTGCGAAAGCCACTAGAGGAGCGTTGACACTTGACCGAAGGATGGCGAAGTCCTTTACCGTTTTCAATGAACATTTGGCAAAGTTACCTTAACCTTCAGCTGACGTCGTCTTCCTATGATTGTTGTTGTTTGCTTGTCGCAGTGTCAAACGGCAGACAGCGCCAAAAGTGTCGCCTTACAGCAGTTGAGGATTGTTGCAGTTACTCTCTCCATGTCCGCTGATAACGGTTTATCCGCTGCAGCAGTTTAAATTCTCCCAACACTTTCATCTAAGTTGGCATCAAGTTGCCGACTTGACTTTCATCATCATCAAAGCTCAAAATAAAATGAATGAAAAAATAACAACAAGAAAAACGAAGAAAAACAGTCAACATGATAATGAGGTTGCTGTTGATAATGATGATGATGATGATGATGCCGGCCCTTGCCACTTTCATTTTTGAGCATTTAATTATTTGAAAAATACGCAGCCCCGTTTTAAATTACCGAGCTGCAGCATCCGATTGCCTTTCACTGAGCAGGTGGAAACCCAGGAAATAAGCTCAAGATTTAAACCAAGCAGTGAAAGCAGATTGCTCTTATTAAACAGTTAGCAGATTGCATAACTCCGTTTAAATAGGTAGCAAATAATTTATGAGTTAAACATTTTAAAGTAATTTTCAGGGATAATCATAATAATTTATAATTGCGAAAACAGCAATGAAATAACAGGTTTATAAAAGAAATATTTTGATTTCCAGATGGAAATACCACTACAAATTCAATGTGCACTTTTCCAATGTCAAATTGTTTCTGCTAAGAGTCAATTGCTTCTTCTTCTTGAACATAAAAAAAGTCATAACTTTTTACTAACGATTTGAGGCAAACACACACACATTCATAATGGTGTTCTGCACACGCACACCAAGTTGAAATCCTTAGGGCGCAGCGTATCTGACACAGAGTGTCCATCAGTTTTTATCTACGTTTGGTGCAAAGCAATTGCAACATGTTGCAGGCAGCAAGAGCATATTGCTGTTTGTTATGTCAGCTGTTGCAGCTACTTCTAGAAATTCCCCAGAGAAAGAGAGAGCGAGAGAGAGAGAGAGAAAAACGTGAAGGCGTTTGCTGGCATATGACATGATTTTTAAGTTCTGATTCGGCATCAACTTCAGCTCAAGAACTTGCCGCAGGACGTCAGCGTCGGCAACTGCATGCAAACAGCAACAACTGCAGCAGCAGAAAGAGAGAAACTTTGCTTATCGGCGTTGTAGCCGCAAACTCGAAACCATTGCCCAGAATTTCAGCCACAGAAACAAATCCCCTCCCCTACCTCAACAGCGTGGCAACGTCTTCAGGCGTTTCTTCTCCAGCTTCTTCCTTTTTTTTTGTTGTAACTTGTCTGCGAGTGGTGCACGTCCTTGTCCTGCGCCTGCATTCAGCAGCCAGCTGGTTCCTGGCTGCGATTTCTACACACGCGGCGCTCCTCGTCGCGTTGTTGTTTGTGCGTGTTGCATTTTATTTGTTGCACAAAATTGGGTTTTAGTGGATTTTATGGCAAATGATTTTTGCCGCTGCCGTTACGCTTGCATAAACTTTAATTTAATTTCGCAACACACCGAACGCAACACAAAACTTGCCCAAAGTGAAATGGATGCACAACAAAAAAAAAAAAAAATCAACACACAAACAAAAAGGCAGAACTGTTGGCATAAAGTAAATAAAACAAGTCTTATGTGGCAGACGGCGATTGGTAAAATGCTTTATGTACTTTTAGCAACAGGATTTTCCATTTTGAAGTGTTGCAAATGTTGCAAATGAATGCTGGCAGCCTTCAAAATACCACAAAAAAGCGGACGTACGTGTTGTAAAGAACGCTTTGTCCTAGCAGGTGGTCTTTGGTATGTTTTAAGTTTTAGATCTTACAGTTCCGTCAAGAATAGCTATCTAATATTTGTTAAATCATTTTGCACCCATGGTTTTTTTATTTATCAAAAAAAAAGAAACTTTTTTAAAACGCATAAAACTTAATATAAGAATTTAAATTTTGGCATGCTTTTTTACCAAAAATTTTACCTTAAAATCGTTCGTATGAACTCAATTTGCATATATTCTCGTTTGTGCCCGCGTCAGATTATGTGTTAAGCATTTTCGGGGTGCGCCCACTGGGCAAGATTTCTCCCCCCAAACATCAGAAAACAATTTGTTAGCCCTCCCCCTTCCGCATATTTGCACAATTTTAAAGCTTGCGTCAATAAATTTGGTACGTAGATAGCCGGTGATCTTTCCTCATTATATTATTAAAAAAATATTATTTTAAAAAATTCAATAAAACTCAAATGTAGAATCAATACAATAATGACCAAAATGCCATTAAACACGAAATTATATTGAGTTTTGACAAAGTTATGGGAGTTCGAAATATGGGACCTTTTGTTAATTTTGGCATGAATTTTTACCACTAATTTGAATACCTTAAAATCGATCCTAATGTTTTTTTATTAATTGCAACCACTAAAAAATATAAATTAGCAATTTTAAACAAACTTTTTTGTCAAATATGAGTAAAACGGGAATTTTGACAAAAAAAAAATAAAAAATTTTTTTTTAAAAATGCATTAAACTTAAATGTGGAATCAATCCATACGAAAAATAATCATCAAGGTATCAAAATCGGGTGATCTTCGACAAAGTTATGGGATTACGTGTCCAAATACCCTTTCCACTTTTGACCAAAAAGTCAACAAACTTACTAAATATTTATTCGAATTCTTAAAATGAATTTAATTTAATCTGCACACAAATAAATTCTTTGGCTTGCTTTAACAAAACATGGGCCATCAATGCAAAGTTAACACACTCGCTCGCACACGGAGAAAATCAGATGTTGTGACATTTTAGAAATGCACAAAAGTGCAATTGAGTTGAAAGACGTGCCAAAGGGTCTGCCAGCTTTGGCTGTGGGAAAAGTCATAAAAATGGCACTCGCACATGCACAGGTGAAAAATTATGGCGTAAAATTCATATTTGATGACTTTTTGATTGCCAGCCCGAAAGCAGTTTTCAGTTGTTGCCGCAGCATCAGCATCAGCATCAGCCTCAGCCACAACTTCAACCTTAGTGTGCAAGGCGCTGCCACATAATGCAACGAAAAGTGCTTTCAATGGCGCCATTGTCAACGTTTCTCGTTCTCCGCATTATCATCATAATCATCATCATCATCATCATCATCATTGTGATTATCAAGAGCAGTTGTAGTTGTCGCTGTTGATCCAAAGCAATGCCAAGCACCGGGATTAAGTTGAAGCCGGATTTGGGCCAAGCACTTCACCTGGCCGCTCAGCCATCACACAAAACTGACATCAAACTGTACGTGTGTGTGTGTGTGTGTGTGTGTGCAACACTGCACTGCCTTTCATTTTTCAATTGGTATTTTTGTGTCGGTTTGTGCACCTTCGGCTGCTATTGCTCTCTGCCTTAATGATGGGTGTGTTGGAATTTCAATTGTGTCGCAAAGGTTTCATGATAAAAAAAAATACCCACAGGGCGTATGCGTGATGTGCGCATTTTTACTTTAATAATCGAGTGGCAAAAGCGCCACTGCGTTTAGTGTATTGCCAAGAAACGTGGTACGCATGGAAGACGAAGTCTTCAAGCCCATTAAGTAATATATGTTTCTGATCATTTTCGCTTGTTTCTACTCCAAGTCGTTTCTCGGCATTTGAATTTGCAGAGCTTCATCATTTTGCTGTGCTACAGTCGTTATTTTCTGTCGTATTTCTGTTTTTCTCTTCTTTTTTTTAAACATTTTTAAATATTTTTTATTATAAACAAGAATGCTATTTATTTAGTTTTGGTGTCAAATTATATATATATATATATATATATGCTTGCGTATCGGGTAAATTCGCTTAAGACGTAATTTTATGAATGCCATACTTTAGTATGGCTTGTTTTACCTGCATATGAATTTAAATCCTTGGCAATTCAGAAATAATTGTGCCATGTTTCTTCTCGTTGTTGCTTTTTATTCTTATTCAGATAGCCTGCTAATTTCAATTAAAGGGCAGAGAGCGAATTGCGTTTCCAAATACCCCAGAGATGTTGATGGGTAGGCAGGCAATGTTGATGACACTAATGCCTACACACACGCACACACACACGCAAACTTGCAGGACATACAGCACGCCCATGTCAATGTGTTAATGACTCGACGGCATTGCATAAAACGTGGCGCTAATTTGCATTGTTGTTGGACTCCCAACAGTCTCACAATGTGCGTATGTGTGTGGGTGTGTTTGTGTGTGTGTGTGTGTGTGGAGTGGCTGCTGTCAACGCCCGCCGGCTCTTGTGTGTAATGATTTGTGCCAGTTTTTTTGTTCCTTTCCTATGGCGCCTGTGCCTGCCATCCCTTGACTTATGCCGCACAATTTATAAAAACTTTGCGCCCAACATTTTACGCGCAATTTTTTAAACGAACCCTTCCCCCCGTAATACCACATTTTTACCCACTCCATACTCGCACTTACACACATTTTGTTACTTGTTGACCTTAATTACATAGCACTGAAGTATGCCAGCTTTGAAAAGGTCATTAATTTAAAATATTTAAAACTATGCAGCCTAAATTTGTGTCATAAGGAAGCTTATCTGTAAGGAAATGTAAAATGGTACAATATATAAGTCACTGCTTATTTCAACAATTTTGGTATTGAAGTTAAAAAAAATAAATTTTTAAATAAAAATGAAATTCATTTATTATTGTAAGGTTTAGCTAAGTGAACAGTTGCGTAATTTTTGTTTCCCTTTTCATTATAGAAATCCCTTTTAATGTACAATTTTTTGGTGGGATCAATGTGGTTTCAAACTGATTAGCAGTTTAATTTAATCTAAGGCCGATAGAAAACAATCGATTGTATGACGAACCACCTTGGCGCAGACCACAGCAATAAATGGGAGCATCTTTTACACTGAATTTTACTGAATTGGCGCTGGCTCTGACTTTCTTAAGCCTGGGCAGGGTATTGGCCTGGGTATAACAATTTCAGCTATTTTTTTATATTTGTATTCGCCATTTGGCGATTTTACAACTTTGCTGGCGCCTGCCTTATGCCAAACCCAAACCAACTGTGGCGCGCTCGTCATCAACGCAGTCGCTGTCACTGCCGGCGCCAAGTTGGGCAAATCCCGGCCAGACGCGGTCGCTGGGCGCAGGATGTGTGTTGGTGTCGCGTGCGGTGCTCGTGACGGCAGTCGCCAAAATGGCGTTGCGTGCTGCCGCGAAATGTTTGTTAAAAATTTCTACGAGCTAACTAAATAAACTACGAGTAACTTGTATACATATGTATATGCACACATATACACACAATTAAATATACATATATATATGTATATATATATATATATTGGCTACACGACGCAATTTGTATGCGTCACTGCCGGGTTCGAAGGCAGGGCCAAGTAAAAATCATAAAAGATTTATGGCGCTTTCAAGGCAAAGACGCGGAGACAACACGGAGACATTTGCAAGGCATAAAAACCGAACCTTATGACAGAAAACTGCGTGCGAAAAGTGCTTTGTGCTCCATATTTGGCTCCCTCAAAAACTTGGTGGCCCTAATGCGAAATGCGAGCAAAGTTGATTACTAAAATCGCAATAGATAAAGTTGAGCAGTGAATGGCCATAAATCGAAATGAATTCCTGAGCCAGGGCAGTTGAGGTGATGACTATTATTGGCTAATGAGGCACGCGTGTGCCTTAGTCATGCAATGACATTCTAAATCTGGTCAGGACACAACACTTTAACCAAACCACGGAGCTCTCAGCCAGCCAAAATACATCCAAGTGTATGCAAAAGTGCTGTGAGGAACCTCAAATTGTGAGCTTAACTTGATTAACAATCTATTCAAATCTATAAAAATCCTTTTCTAAAATTTTTGCTACTTTGAAATATTTATGAAAAAAATAAATAAATAATTAAAAGTATATAATAAAATAAAATATATATGGAGTATATTGTTTTTGGGTATGTTTTTTTCTTTCATTTTTCTCATTGTTTAACAGTTCTTTTTTAAAACGTTTTTTTTCTTCTTAGATATATGTGAGCTATATATAAAATGTGATATTTCAAACATTAACTGTCAATGAAGAACGCTAAACATGACAATTGAATCGATGACCCCATCCTGCTGCCAGCGAACATGCGACAAATCCATCATCATCCTGCCACCGAGTACCCGGTTACATTTTTAAGGCGGCTAGTTGGAAATTTACTGGCTGCCTGGTAATTAAACTTTTGCCGGAAAAGACGCCAGCTCAATAAATTAAGCACACATTGGCCAAAGTTCATGAATTAAATGCAACTGCCTTAGGCCCATTGCAATTTTTGTTGTTTGGTCTTAGGAGCTGCAGCAGCAGCAGAGAACAATTATGCGCACAGAAGATGCAAAATCAGAATACAATTAAGATCAGCTCAACTAAGCAATACTCTGAAAATGGAGCTGTTTCTTCATATATAATTAATAATAATAATAATAAGAATAATAATATTGTGTATATATGTATTAATACAAAGTGGTTAAAATATCTATAAAGACAGATTGCAGGCTGGTCCCAACAGGTGTTTTTCCACTTGTTTTAAATTGCATCGGAACTCCTGAAATACCAATTTATATGTTTTCCATGATTTTGTCATTTTAAATTATTTAAATTATTTTCTTTATTACTTTAACAAAGAACATCGTTTTTTTATTGATATAGACGTATTTTACTAAAACTCCGCATCCGTTAATACTCTTTCTTGCTCCGCATATTTCCATTCCAATTTGCTCGCACAGGGTGCACAGAAAAGGAGGTGGCATCGAGCATAATTTACCACGCCGGAAGTCGCCACGGATGCTGGAAGTTAAATGCGGCGACTGTACCAACTAGTACATCTTCCCCAGCCCCTGCTGCAACTGACCCCACTTTGTAGCGCCCATAAGTAGGCAACAGTAAGCGCGAAGTTGCCTTTTGTTTTTGTCCGCGCTTGGGCGCTTTTTTAACGCGTTCCTTTTCGGCTCCTGGCACAAAATTTTATTGTTACATAAAGTTTCCAATTCAACAATGAAAATAGGCAAAGTGCGGGAGGGCGAGAGAGGGCTGTGAGTTAGACTCCTCCACTGCCAGTGGCCCGACTAGCATTGTTCCCGTTGCTCTGCCTGCCACAGTTGTTGGCTCTGCCACTGTAAAAAAGTTTACACCCACTGAGCACGCCCATTGCAACGCCTCCAAAGTTTTGGGCGCCCAATTGCCAATACATTAAAACAATGCAGTTTCACTGTAATTGTGCCACAGTACGGCACAAAATCTGCCTGAATCGCATTCACTTTTGTTTTCCTAAGTCCTTTTGGCGTTTTCAACAATCCCGAGGCAGAAAGAACGGGCGTTATGTTGATGCAACACCAAATGCCAAATGAAGACTTGTAGATATGAAAGATTCTAAGCATAAGATTTGTTGCACACATTATGCAACTTACAAAGGGCACAGTGGTACAAATTCACGAAATTGTTATCAACTTTGATCTAACTGCGATTGTTTAAACTATTGTTCAGAGGTCAAATTAAGGGAATTCGCATCGGTTAGTTCAGAAGATTATAATCTCTATATGGCTATAAAATGAACACTATAAGTTTTGTTTGTCCCATTGTACTTGAACAAAATTCATCTCTTACAATAAACTTAGTAACCCAATCATTCGAAATTTAGAGTCCTATGACTTTGTTCCGTAAATCTTATTATTCGTTGAATAGAGCTCGCACAGTAAACATCATTAAAATTTAACATAGAAATTCATATTATAATAATAAGGCAAGTGAAGTTTAAATTGAACAATTTGTGACGTAATTTTTTGTAATTTTTGTTTCCACATTCAATAGCATTGAAAAATGGTTGAAGGAGAAGAAGGCGCCGAGGCTGCTACCCCTGCACCTACCACTGAAGAACCAGTGAAGACAACAACTGCAGGTGTGGATTTTGTTCATGGAAACGCTTGGCTAACTGCGGGTGCAGTTATAGTCTACTCGACTTGGGCTTTGTGGGTCAAGCTGCGTAATATGAGGATGGACAAGACGGTCAAGAAGGATTCGTGCCAAGAGGCTGAGCCGGAGAGCGGACATTACGAGACGGCGGCCCTTCAATAGCAGGTCGCCAACATTCAGTTCACACGTCTGGAAAGTAGACGAGATTGGGGATATAAACTAAACAAATTTGAAGAGACGGAAGACACTTTGTGGAGTTGCAATGCTTGCGATTTTGGGGGTCGCATAGCAATTGTAACGCTATATCCTCTATCTATACACATACACACACACACACACACACACACACACACACACACACACACACACACACACACACACACACACACACACACACACACACACACACACACACACACACATCTACATTTATATATGTATATCTTAAATTTTGCTGTTGCCTAATTGTACAATTTTCGTTCGTTTGTGCTACGATGACAAGTAAGGTGCATGGAAAAATAAAATGCCAACGTTAAAATTTTGCATTTTTAACCAATGGAAATAATGTGTATTAAAAAATATCCTTCATCTTGAATTGATTGTAAAGTTTTCACCTTTATATATTTCAGGTAAAATTTAATTCGTATCATTTTTATGGGCACTTTATGTTAGGTTTATGTAACGAGCAGAAAAAATATATACATAGTTTGCATTAGAAACCCTCTACCCATGGTGTTTCCGACGAGTTCCCTAGGCAGAGTACGTATCTTCTCTAAGAGCTTAAAGTAATTTCTTTTTCCCCTTTTGCGCATATTTTACTTGCGTTCTGTTTCTGTGTGCAGTTCCTTGGAGCTGGTAAATCAGCACTCTTTAATAATAGTATTGTAAGAGACAAGACCAAGACCCTACAGTTAGAACTTTTTAAATATATATTGATTTAAACAGGAAGTGCTTAACAGTTATACGGTCCTTCAGTTAAAAGCGAATTTTCATCATCTCCATCCGAAAACACCGCAACATTTAAAGTAAATTATTACCAAATAAGTTAAAGATTACAAATTAGCAAATGAGTTAGTTATATATAACATTTTATTTGTTCGTTGGTCGAATCATAATCATATTCATAATCATGTCTATATTCATGCATGTAGCTTATATTTGTCACGAATAAAAACATATATTTCTTTTGTATAATGTTCGTCTTGGTGTCCTTCTGCTTATTAAATATATAATATGGAATACATATATTCGTTAGGGATCTTGGGGTGTGCTTACGGGAGGTATGACGAATCGATTAGACGATAATATTTTCCACAGTTTTAAGGTTAGACTCGCAAAATCTGGTGACATCCCCAAGGATTTCGACTATGAAAGAACGCAACCAGCCAGTCCGCCCCGACGAATCGCGAAAGTGGGAGTTATAGTTTTCGAGCTAGGGTAATTAAATTCTAGACTGTTTCCGCATGGCCTCCTTAAACGATCGAGACGAAACATTTCCGACACGCTTACTCCCGCCCAAAATAACAATACTTACAATACTTAAGACCGTGGATGAGTGTAACGTAGTCGGTAACGTCCGACTGCAAAGTTCTTACTTACTTAGTTTGCCTTTATGATTTTAGAACAATAACAATAAAATGTCCTATGTCATATTGGAATCATATTGAAATCGAATCAAATAAATCAGTAAGAATGCCCCAATGATGGAACCTAAATCATATCACATAGAAGATTTGCACACTTAAATAGGGCAATTTTTATTCCACCGATCTTTTTGCAATAGATTCAATTATACATAATATCATAATAACTATTTGCATTGATTTTTTGAAAACGGAAGGAGCTATCCATAGCAAACAAGTGAGATTGCTCTACTCGGGACCGCCCGACTAGTAGATACCCTGAACCCAGAAATGAACACATACACACAAACTCTCGGCAGTTGATGAGTATTAATCCTGTTAAAAATAAAAACAAAACAATTACCAACGGAAAAAGAAATGTGCTACAACCGGGGATAGAACTCACTCTCTCCGTTTTAAGATGCACGACTCTTAACAACTGCACTGAATGATATAACATTAATTAACCATCGCAAAAAGTCAAGGAAAACGAAAATTTTGCAGTTGTCATTAAAACGATAAAAATTAATAATAATAATAATTATGAATAACGAAAAAATAAAATAACTCAACATTGCTCTACCATACCAACGCTAAATTCGAACCCGGACCTCCACGTTACGCGGCACAACTCTTACCAACTGGACCACGTTCTTAGTTCCCCTCGTTGTGTTAAGATTCAACTTAACCGTTGCAAACAAAATTCCTAGAAGAACGCATGGTATATACGAACCGAATGAGACCAAGATCAGCTTTCTAGCTTTTGTAGTCTCTGAAATCGACACGTTCATACAGACAGACAAACAGACGGACAGACAGACGGACAGACCGACGGACTGACAGACGGACATGGCTAAATCGACTCGGCTAGTGATGCTGATCAAGAATATATACACTTTATGGGGTCGGAGATGCTTCCTTCTGCCTGTTACATACATTTGCAGAAAACCATTATACCCTTTTTTACCCACTTTCAATGGGTTCAGGGTATAAAAACGAGTCTACATTCCATCAAATTAAGAGAGAGGCACAGAGAGAGAGAGAGAGGATAAGAGAGAGATTGAGAGAGAGAGAGAGAAAGAGAAAGAAAGAGAGAGAGTGCCATTCGTATCTTTTATAATGCTCTATTCAAATAAAGGGATAAAGGACACAGTGGTAAAAATTTAGAAAAATTTCACTAACTTTGAACTAACTCCGATTGTCAGAACGATTGTTTAGACGTCTAAGTAAGGATATTCACATCGGTTAATTCAGAAGAACAAGACATATTATCATCATGATAAATTTTATAATCTCTATATGGTTATAAAATGAACACTATAAGTTTTGTTTGTTCCATTGTACTTGAACAAAATTCAGCTCTTACAATAAACTTAGTAACCCAATCATTCGAAATTTAGAGTCCTATGACTTTGTTCCGTAAATCTTATTATTCGTTGAATAGAGCTCGCACAGTAAACATCATTAAAATTTAACATAGAAATTCATATTATAATAATAAGGCAAGTGAAGTTTAAATTGAACAATTTGTGACGTAATTTTTTGTAATTTTTGTTTCCACATTCAATAGCATTGAAAAATGGTTGAAGGAGAAGAAGGCGCCGAGGCTGCTACCCCTGCACCTACCACTGAAGAACCAGTGAAGACAACAACTGCAGGTGTGGATTTTGTTCATGGAAACGCTTGGCTAACTGCGGGTGCAGTTATAGTCTACTCGACTTGGGCTTTGTGGGTCAAGCTGCGTAATATGAGGATGGACAAGACGGTCAAGAAGGATTCGTGCCAAGAGGCTGAGCCGGAGAGCGGACATTACGAGACGGCGGCCCTTCAATAGCAGGTCGCCAACATTCAGTTCACACAACCGAAAGTAGACGAGATTGGGGATATAAACTAAACAAATTTGAAGAGACGGAAGACACTTTGTGGAGTTGCAATGCTTGCGATTTTGGGGGTCGCATAGCAATTGTAACGCTATATCCTCTATCTATACACATACAACAATACACAAACACACACACACACACACACACACACACACACACACACACACACACACACACACACACACCACAAGCACACACGCACATACACATCTACATTTATATATGTATATCTTAAATTTTGCTGTTGTCCAATTTTCTATCGTTTGTGCAACGATGACAAGTAAGGTGCATGGAAAAATAAAATGCCAACGTTAAAATTTTGCATTTTTAACCAATGTTTTAGAAATTTTCACTGAATCTTCGTATCGAAGTTTTTAGCGCCACCCCAGCCGAGAGGCTTTTCGCTTTGACAACACAACTGTATACAAATTTTCAAGGAACTTGCAAATATATATATATATATATATGTTGGTCGGCTAAGCTAAAAAGATCCCCCTGTCTACGCCACTGCACGACAATAGAAATGCATGTGTTAATTAGCACTACATTGGCTTTGGCTGTCAAAATTGAACTTTGTTATTTTCTTGTTCCGACCGCAAACTATCGTACAGGTGAATATTCGTATATATTCATAATTCATATTAAATTTGGGCCGGTATAAAATCTGTATTTTATATATATGTCATTTAATATATATTAATATATATACATTTTTTTCGTTAATATACATTTAGAAAAAAGTTGATGAATACAAAAGAAATTTTTAAATACAATTGAATTCAATAATTCAAATACTGAGGGCAATACTTCAGTGAAAACAAAACCATTAATATGAAATTAAAAAAGAAAAAAGGTATTGCGGCGGCGGTATTTATGTATAGATCTTGCCCGGTGCAAGAAAACTAGAAAATCGTTTTTAGCAGCTAATGCGGTGCCTGATAGCACATATATACATATATAAATGCCCTGATAGGGCTCGGGTAGCCGATCTGAAAGCGCATTCTATTTTACGGTCTTTAAATTGTGAGAGAGCAAGTGCACCGATGTTGTTTTCGTTCTCAATTTTAGAAAAAATCAAGCTACCTTGTAGCCTTTCGTTGTACAGCGTTACTCATCTTAGTGCTTATATATTTTGTTTGCCTCTACCCATGGTGTTTCCCACCAATGCCCGAAGCAGTATACCTATGTTCTCTAAGAGCTTACAATAATTTCTTGTTCTCCTTCTTTTGCGCCCATTTCGCTTGCGTTCTGTTGCTGTGTGCACTTCCTTGGGGCTAGTAAATTAGCACTCCTTAATAAAAATATTATTATTATATTATTGCGATTCGAAGCAGGTTAAATGAAATCGTTTGCCACTTTCGACTCAAACACTACAAGTAAAACTTTTAAAATATATTTTGATTTAAGCAGGCGACTCTTAGTCATTCCTTCAGTCCTACAGTTGAAAACGAATTTTGGTTCATTCGTTTCCGACATTTCTATTTTAAAATTACATAACAAAATTTTTTGGAATTATTTTATTTTTAATTTTTCGTGAAAAAAAAATTAAAAATTTGTTTTTTCAAAATTGTACTTTTTCGCTGCTCGTCAGAAACAGGAAAATAAATTTATTTGATCTACGTATGTAAAATTAAAAATTTCGTTGTTGGATTAATAAAAGTGATTGCCACGGCTATTACCATTACAGGCAATGGGTGAGGGAGAACAACAACCAGTTACCAGTGGCATACCCCAACACGTTTTAGATATTTGGGGATTTGGAACTACTACCACTCCATCTTCAGGTGCTGCTGTTCATCGAAACGTTTTGGTAACTGCAGGTGCAGTCGTCTGCTACTTAACTTGGGCTTTCTATGTTAAGCTACGATATACAATTTTGGGGTGTAGAGATGATGGCGTTTAACATATGTGACTTGCCCTGATAATTGTGATGTATATAAGCATTAACAATTCGAAATTTTATTAAAAGATTGATTTATGCGAATTTCGTTCAAATGCGTTCCAAATAAAATAAAACAGCGCCGCAAAAAAGCATGCTAAGTAACATTTACTTTATTTCAATGAAGGAAAAAAATAAAACATTTATATTTTTATACTTCTGAACCCATTGAAAATGGGTAAGAAGCCCATATAATGGATTTCCGACCCCACAAAGTATATATATATATATATATATATTCTTAATCGAATCGGCATACGAGTCAATTTCATGTCCCTCTGTCTGTCTGTCTGTCCGTCTGTCTGTATGAAAAGCTGATCTTTGACTCATTCGGTTCGTATGTTATACGCAGATCAGGTTGGAACGATATTTATCGCTTTTTTGACTCGGTTTTGTAACCAAAGTTCTCAAACTATAATGGATGGAGCCAAATTCGTTTTAATATGTTCGCATAAAGCTAACAAACATTTTAAATATTTCACCTTTACCTTTACCCAATCGCCCCAGATACTGATATAACCAAAAAACCAAAAATATCAAATAAAATAAATGGCAGGCTTGCAAGTCGGCTTGCACATATAGTTTGATGCTCTTCTTATTAAGTCCTGAACATTTTTTTAGCAATGGGGACCAAGCGCAGCGCATTGGCTAAAGCACAAGGAATTTCCTTGCTCATGTGCACATATACATACATACAGATTCAGAATTTTGCTTTGCGTTCTTTTTTTCAACGGTGAATGTGAATTTTAGGACAACAAGGCCAGCTGGAAGTGTGGCGCAGAGTTGTGCCACATTTCCTGCGGAGGGTCGGTGCTTGAGTCCGCGTTTGGACAAGATTAATTTTTTTTTTTCATTGATAGTTATTTTTACTTATCGTTTTTATGACAAAATCTGAACTTTGTCTAGCATGTTTGTTTGCGATGGTCAAGTAATAATTATATCGTAAGTAAATTAAACAGTAGTGTGGTGCAGTCGATAAGAGTTGTGCAGCTTATGAGTGGTATGGAGTGCTTCTATTTTTTTAAAGCCTTAACAATTGGCGAGAGTTTATGTTTATGTATGTGTCGGGCGGTCCCGAATAGAGCAATCTCACTTGTTGTTTTTCTGCGTTTGAAAATATTTAGTTTGATTGCTAAATTTTTACATTTATTTATAAAAATGCGAACTGTAGCTTAAACTAAACCATTTGTCGTAAATGTGGGCTAACCTAAACGTAATTAAAATATATTAGTTAACAAAATTGTACTTATTTGAAAGAATTGATTCTTTCACATTGATCGAAAGGCATTTTTCCAATGCCCAAAGTATGCATTTCAGCAGTTGAATATGCCAACAACGAGAGTCAAATGTACGAAGTAAGGTTTGTTTATTGTTTTGCTTACGCAATCTATGCAGAATTTGTTTACCCGCCACAAATCATGTATGCAGTGCAAAAGACGTTAAAGAGATGAGCACACAGCGCTGGTCAAATGCAGTAGAGGAAGAGGAGAAGCGGGCAGGAAGTGTGTCGAAGTGTGACTGCAGGCGAGGACGGGGAGAGGCTCGAGAAGTGTCGATGCAGCAATGGCGTTCATTATGATAATGATGATGTTGGGAAGGTAAATACTAATATGCTAAAAGTCGGGGTCTCTTGCAAATCTGTCAATACAGAGTGCTGGCCTAACCTAAATAAATACGATGTGTATACATATACCCATAAGCATTGTATTTATTTTTTATGACATTTTTGTTTTTATTAATTTGTAACACAATTGGGCAACCGGCTGACACCGCAGGAAAACCAGCTGTCAGCGTGGCTCCAACCAGTTGAAGACAACCTGACATCCATCAAATTCTCAAATGCTCGACATGTCATTATGTCATCTCAGTGGCAAAAACCGAAGCACAAAATCGCATCCAATGGCTATGAAAAGCGGGAAACTGGAGCAATCGCAGTCCGACTTTTTGTGTGCTTGCCTATTTTCAGTGAAATTCGATTCAATTGAGAGCCAAAAGCTAATGAACGCAGCTGTCAATTAGCCATGAATATGCTTTTTCTGTGATATGAATCGATAAGTATACTTTGAATTTGTAGTGGACGAGAAGACTTGAAAGACAATTGCGCAAGGCAGGTAAATAAATTAAACCTTTTTTCTGGTTTGTACTTTATTTTACATACATTTAAATTACATTTTACAATACATCCCACACAATTCAAATTCAATGTTGGAAAGCAACACGCCTACTTCAAAACATGTCTTATTTCATTTATGTTGGTCGATAAGTCAACTTTTATTCTAGTTTGGGAGCTCGTTCTAAAAATGTGTTTATAATTTTAAATTTTAAACAGTCGAAATTTTTTTTTTATGTAAATCTTGGATCGATTGCAAAGTTTTTAAACATGCTGGACGAAGATCAACTTGTTACTGGAGAACACGACATTGTTAAGGGTGGCGCAGCTGGTCTCTTCTCATGTGGCACCTGGACAACTGTCGCTGCGGTGGCCATTTACTCGACGCGTTTCTTGTGGAATAGTCTGCTGTTGATGGGCTCAGACGATGAAATGGAAACAACCGATATTGCGGATAATGGCACAATCCACATTATAGCTGATCATGTCAACCCAGGAGATTGCTGTGAACCACAGGAAGAGTATACGGACTGCAAGCCGCCATCGCAGTTGCCTCAAAAATCAGTAATATCAAAGTGTATCCGATAAAATGTTACAAATTTACTGTGGAAATACATGGATCAAAGCTATATAGCTAATATAGCTAATATGCAAAAATTTAGTTTTTTCATATTAAAATGTTTGATATTAGTAAATTGTATAATATGTATTAACATCGGTCTCAGTCAATTGTCAAATAGCTGAAAAAAGTAAGGGCAAACAATTCAATATTTTCGATTATTTGTTAACAAATTGCAACCACAAAATTTTACAGCGTATATTGTTGGTGCTTTTGTTGTTCCCGCTTGTTGTTGCAGCCGGTATAATTATGCTACCAAGTATTTCATAACACACCACAAACATGTCGACCCGGTACGCTCTAAATAAGCAAAAGCGCAAACAACAATTTTTAGCAATTTTCTTTTTCAACGCCGCAAACCATTTTTCTCTACCCTCACTGGTGGATCTTTTAACTATGCCACTAAACTTGTAAACTTTTCCTGAAAAGTGTATGAAAATTACATAAGCAAATGGGCTTAATAATTTTAATTAGAAATAATTATATTTTGCGTTAAACTTTTCATATGCGTTTTGTGTGCTTATTGCAGGGTATTTGAAACACAAACGTTGTTTATGCCTGGTTTTTACACGCTGATCGATTTCCTTGACGTATTTTTCTTAGCTTTTTCATTTCTCGTTTTATATTAAAAATGTTAGTTTTTACCACACACACACACACAACACACACACACACATAATAAACGCGCTTTTGGCATAATTACTTGAGCCAACGGCAGCCACAGTACAATCAATAATTATGATGTCAGCTTGAATGCTGTTGCTGTTTTTTGTTGTTGTTGCTGTTGGTATCGTCATCGACAGGTCCGATAACATGCAGTTAGTTGAGCCCAGCCCCCAATGACGCTGTTAGCCAACGTTTCGACTTCGACGCTCTCATGTAATATTTGCCCGCAATTATTGCGAGACACCATGGCTGTTGTTGTTGTTGTTGTTGTTGTTGTGGTTGCATGTTGCAAAATAACAATTTCGCTTTCGCTTTCGGTGGCAGTCGCAGACAAGCAAGTTACGCTTTACTTTTCTTCATGCGGATCGCATTTAATTGTGACTCATTTGGAGCGACTTCGACCGCAGCGGATGCAATTTACATCAGATACCAATAAATATGGACATTGATTGTTGTGGTTGTTGTTGTAGTTGTTGGCTGGGCGAGAGAGGTGTCGATCTGAAGTGTAGCTACAACAAATTGCACTGGCATTTGCCGTCGTCTATATGAAGAGTTATCCGTAATTCTGCGGCTTCATTTGCCAAATGCATATTATGATTATAGCCTGGAATACCCTTTACATTTATAGTTCATTGAACCTTTTAATTAGTTTCGTTTCTAGCCGGGTTAATAAGTGTTTCAGTCAAGCTTCAACCATAAATTGTATATAAATCAGTTTATTTAGCTGGCGTGGAGAACAAAGCTCTTCAACATATTTCGTTATATTAAAATCCACTATGCACGAAAAGTTTTTCGTTTAAAGTTTTAATAATACGGAAATGCGCACAGACGCACCCCAGAAGGCCTCTCTTACGCAACTGGCCCCCGCCGAGGAATCCTCCAGCCATCACTTTGACCTTTCTTGCCTCATGCACAACCAAAGAACAAATGAGCAAAGGATTAAAAAAGTTTGTCGCTCTGTCGTCATGTTTTTCTACCCTCGCCAATGGTCCTACTATTTTCTCATTTATTGTGTAACGAACTCAAATCAACGCGGCGAACATATTCAAATTTCACAGAAATGATTTTTACCAAACCAAAAAATCATTTCAAATCATTAACCAATGATTTTTCTAAATTTAAGCTTGAGTTTGCTTGAAATAATAATAAAGTTATATTTAATTTAACACATTTCGTTCATTTTGTAAGGGTATTTCATATTCGTTAGACAGACAAAATATGACAGTTCTTACTTGTAATCCTTGTTGTTTTCTTTTTCTGTGTGAATTTCTTGGCTGTTAAATCCAATTTAAATTTAATTACTTCAAATGTCAACTTTTGACACACATTATGGGTTGGCTTGGGTTGGGTGGGGTGAGTGGGTGAGCAAGGGGTATGAACTGAGGCTAATGAGCCAAGTCTGCTGGCTGCCAAGACGCTGTCAATAATTTGAAGCAACGCACTTCGTCTGGCAATCTGTCAGTTAGTCAGTTAGTCATTTTGCTCAGTGAATTTGCCGGCGCAACATCACGATTTAATTGTTTTTAGCATAATTTATGCGCTCTGTGTTCAGCTGCTTATGTAACTGTATCTGTTTCTGCGCTTGTCGATGTATTAGTAATCCATGTCTGAGCCAAAAGTAAATATGTAAAGTCTGCTGCGCCGTTGGCTCATTGTCGCTTCCTTTAATCAGATCAACATTATTAACATCAACAAAAACAACAACAGCAACGGCGGTAAGAATACCAATACGATTTTCCCATAAGTCATAAAGCACGTGCCAAGCCCCCTCGCCACCCCTCCCCCACCCATACGCACACACACACACACACACACTCTCCTCTGAATCAGTATCCGCCTTAACGCTTGCCTTGTTAACCCAACCCCTTGGCAAATGGCTTTAAGCTGCTATTTGCCTCTGTCTCATTGATGTCAGTTTGCTTTTCTGAGCAACTTGAGTTGTTGTTGTTTTTGCTGCTTAATATTAATCGGATTGCTATTGCCATAATCTTTCGTCGTGTGTGTGTATGTTTGTCAACTCTTTAGGATCATTAGCTATTATTGTACATGTTGACGTTTTATTTGCACCAAAGATATCAGATAATTACTCCGCTGAACATATTTCAAAAAAGGTCTTTTTCAACATTTCTTATTTATTTTTCTTTTTAAAGAGTTTAATTTCGAAGTTAATACTCTATAGATATACTCATCTGTAAATTCTGAAATGTTTTTCTTTTCAAGGGGTTGAATTTACAAAAGAGTATCTAAATACTCTAGCTAATAATAGAGTTTAAACAGAATTTTATCTAGCTGAGATATATTAAGCTAAGCTTAACTAAATAATCTCTACACTAAAAAATAATATATATGTATATGTATTTATTCGGTAATATACTACTTTTTACAATAACAATTTTGTTAATACTTGAAGCGTATTTAAAGAGTAACTATCTGTGCGTTATAATTTGCCCAGCTCATGACTAATTAAATTAAAGATGGCCGGCGTCAACTTTAAGCGTTGCTCGTTCAACTATACAAAACGAATTACAAGGTAACCCCAAGTTAACACCAAGCCCCAAAATGCCAACAAGGGCGACGGGCGACGGATCAGGACGAAAGATGCCGCCTTAGAGCCAAAGTGTGAAATCGGTAAAAGTGTCGGGCGCGACCGGAAGGAATCAAAGACGCAGTCGAGTCGAGACGGTCGAGTAACATGTTGGCATCGTCTAGAAACTTACAAACATGACATTAAATGTTGCCCAAGCTCGGGCCCAGACTGCAACAACAACAACGACATGAAGCAGAAGAAGAAGAGGAAGAAGAAGAAAAAGAAGGTGAAGCTGAGATGAAATCAAGACAAAACAGGTGAAAGACGCACTGCAGCTAAGTAAAACTTTGGGCAGGCAGACAACGGCGGCGTCTTTTAGAATGCGCAAAGTTGCGCATACGCCACATGGGCCCGGGCACATCGTTTGCTACCTATGGGAATTTCATTTGTTGTTCATTTTTAAGCAGCTCGCGATTTGAATTTTCTTTTGCATTTATATGCAGCTTTATGAGCAGCAGCAGCAACGGGTGAATCTCATGAGCAGCACTGCAGTAAATTTACACAATGAAATCTTAAGCGCTCCCTCGGGGCCACAGCAACTTATCCAAAGCAGGCAAAAGTTTTGCAGCACACACACACACACACACACGAGTACACCTTGAATACTTGACTCCAGCACTTGAACAATGCCACATTTATATGCCCCCAGTACACACATATGCTTTAGAACTGTTAGTGTGTGTGTGTGTGTTGTGCGTGTGTGCGGGGAGGATTTGAACGGCGCTCGCCATTTGACCGGAAGTTCGACAAAGTTCAAATTAGATGCGCACACAGAGCACAAACATATGTATTTATCTATATATATGTATATATATCAATATATATGTATCGATGCTGGTGCTTGTGTGTGGCCTGTTATTCATTCGTTTTTGCAAATAAATGAACCGTACACTAAAACAAACAAATTCAATTGAATCACTCTCCTGGGCATTACAATTGAATGTGCCCAGCGAGCAAAACTCTATGGGAAAAACTCTATCGAACCAGATTTTGTTGGCGTCGCGTCGTCTGCACTTGAATTTTCTTTGTTTTTTTTTTCTTTATTTTTTTTTTTGTGGTATTTTGTGTGCGTGTGCTTTGTTGTTGCTTTTGGTGTTGGTGTCGGTGTGCGCCCACCAGAAGAAAATCTAATGAAAATGTTCAATTTGTTGCAAACAAACATGAAAAAAGGAAAAACCATGTTCAGGCACAAAATCTCCCAAAAATACGTACACATTCGTTCGAGCAGTTGTTGTTGCTGCTGCTGCTATTGGCCAACTGGCTGCACTCGGCTGATTGGAACTTTTGGCCATTTTGTTAGTTCAAGGGCAACAAATTTGCCAGTTTCTCAGCCAGCTCAATTCTGCTTCCCTTCTTTTTTTTTTTGCCTCCTCAATTTTAATGGTCTGCAATGCGATGCGTGGGTGCCTAAGGAATCTCAGATATTTGCATAGGAGTGGCCTGGCAATAGTGTCAGTAATTTATATGTATGGCAAAGGCCGATTGGAATTAATTCTTTGTTTTTCAATCTGAAAGTTGTATCAATAATATGCTAATTGGTCAAAATTGCTATTTTGGATAAACCAAATATATGATCAGAAACAAAATAAATTGATTTTTTTTTGATTTATTTATTCAAATTCAATTTCCAATTTTTGAGTGAATTTATAACATAATTTAGTGCTGCAATAATTAATTCTATTTATTTCAGCAACAACGAACTGTTTTGGTAGTTTTATTAGTCGAATTTGTTGGCCGTGCATAAAATATTGAGCCCATTTAAATCATATCTGAAATCTTTAAAAACTTACCCATTGTGTTAATATTTCAGACCAAGCGCACAAATTTCCTGGTTTCGCTTTGATTAGAAACACGCCCACACTTCGTTGTTGGTTAGTTTCAAACGCGATTTTAGTTGCTCACAGTTTTCAGATTTCTTTTGTTAATATTTATGCCCAATTGTTGTTGTTGTTGTTGTTTTTGTTGGCTGGCGAAAACAATCAAACAAATCAGCACAAATTGTGCAATTGAGCGGCTCATCAGCGGGCCAAAACAAAGCCGCTCCCTTGACGGACAGCTGTCAGTTGTTGCCAACTCGTCTCGCGTCGAGTCGCGTCGCGTTTCGCTCATCAGCGGTCAGACCAGGAAGCTAAGCAGCCGGACGGACCAGCGAAACCCACCTGCTCTGGCCGGGCTGGCATTATTATGCATTTATCAAATGAAAATCATGCAAAATTTGACAGAAAATTACACGACGAAAAGCCGCCCACTTTGCGGTGGCTGTGCAGAAGGAAGTGCCCACTGTGAAGTGGAAAATATCATCATTGCTAAAGGAATCGACTGTTGGGATACCCTTTAAAGTTAGCTGAAGTTAGTTGCATTTCTGTGGCACTTCCAAGAAAGAGCTTTTGATGGCCATAAACTCATGACTAGGGTATTTATTGCATGTTTTGATTTACTGAGGGGCGTGTGCACAGCGCTAGAAATTAGTCAGAAAGCGCCCGACTCGGACAAATGGCCAGCGCACTCGTAAGCCAGAAAGTCGAAATGAGTCGAGTTTGGCGATAATTATGAGCAATTTATTTAATGATGATTTGCATGGTGCACAATGAAAACAAATAGCATAAGTGGAAAAAGTAGTGGCAACCGTTGCTGCTGTTATTATTTATTTTTTATTTCTTTTTTTTATTGAACAAGTGCAGTACATTTCGTAGTTAGGAAATTTTTGAGTGATATACAAGTGTGTGTGTGTGTGTGTGTGTGTTCCAGTTTTATGGTCCATATCAATTAAGCAACACTTCTTCGCACTTCCTTATTCGACTGCTCAATTTGTTACAGCTTACACTTTTTATATCAGTTCGAGAGTAGTTTGTAAGCCAAATTTGAAAACTGTGCAAATCTCTATCAAAAGGCCAAATGGCAAATGGCCATTAAACATCAAACTTTTAACGACCCCAACATAAAGGTGCCAATCAGGAGGGGTCTCATAACAATAAAACGCTTAACGGCTGTTTTTAAGCAAATCATCAGTTGGGCAGCCGCCACGTCGGACAGTTGGCAGTGGTTATTGCTAACGACAGACGGGCCTAAGTCTTGATCACATCAAGTGACGCACTTTTATGATACAGCAACAACAAAAAAAAACGTAAACTTTTGTGTTGAAATAAAAAAATTATATGCAATTATTTGGCAACAATGTTGTGTAAAAGTGAAATCAAAATTTTTACAATTTCAAGAAAAATTAATTTACAGACAAAAACTGACAAAGTATAATAGACAAAAAAAAATTCATATAAAAATATAAATTATAGTATAGATGAAATCTAACAAATCGTTATAAATAACATAAAATTGATTTGCACTTCCTAAATACTCAATTGATGTTAAAATATAATAAATATCTATTTGATATTGATTATTTGTTATTGCAAATATTTCAACAGTCTTTGTTAATGACATAACCTAATGAGCCAAAAGATGACATAGTTAATCGCACAACTCCAAATATGAAACTCATCCTTAAAGACGCAATCACAATGTGACCATATCGACAACAAACAAACAAAAAACTTCAACTGCACTCAGAGCTGACGCTGTCCGAGCCCTGGCCAAAATGCATCACATGTCCAAATGCAAACATTGGCGCGGCGTTCGTCGCAAGAGAAGTTGCAAAAAATGTTTTCACTTGACTGACTTTGCTGGCTTCATGCAATTTTCGCACTCAAGTGGAGTAATTTGCGGTCGTCGCTTTCCCGACACACCACCCCGCCCCAACCACACACTTGTGGATCTAAAAGAGTTTTCGCTTTTGACGGCCCGGCCAATCGAAAGTTGAACAAGTCCATTTCGAGGCTGTATCAGACACCGATTGTGCGGCTGACTTAGCGTCCGTCTGTGCGTCTGAAACTGCGGCTGAGTGATTGTTAATCGTGACTAGAAAGACGCACATGACATAATGATTGCCGAACATGCGGCTAACATTTGTTATAACATTTTCCATTCAGCCTCAACCACACTGAGCAACACAATTATAACGCACAATATTCATGTTTTCAATGTATGCAATACCCAAATATAAAGAATAATGGAAAAATCGTGCCAAATAAAAAAAAAATTCTTGAATGAAAACTTGAAAGTGAAAAGTTGATAGTCAGAACTAGGTTTATATAAAATATGTAGGAATTATAAAATGTAAAATACATTTTAATAAAAAACAAACTAAAAAATATAATAATACATACCAAAAAAATTTAAATAATATTAACAAATACAATTTAAAAAATTGAATAAATTATTAACAATAAATCTCTATTTTCTAAAAAATTTAAAATCAATTGCGTCTGAAAGAGAAAGGAAGATTTGACCACAAAATTATTGTATGCTTGTTGCATAGTGCAATTACACTGTCTTTCGCGCCAGGTAACAGCTAGGAAAACCTTTCATTAACCAGCCAAAAAATTATGAATGCCGCTATGCTTGTTGACAAGTGTCAGCGACTGCGTCTGATTGGTGTTGATGGCTGCACAATTAAAGTTTTAGTAGCAATGCGAGGGGGCAGGGGGTCCAGCTTACATAATGTCAGAAATGATTTACACAAATTATTTTGTAACGTGCGTTGGCAAGTTGCTGCTTTTGGCCAGGCTTAAAGCAGCTCCAACTACCACTCTCCAATCGTCCATCCATTCATCCATTTATGCATCCATCCATCCATCCATCCATTCATCTATCTATCTATCTATCTATCTATATGTATATCCGACTCTCTCTCTTACTGATGCGGCTGTCGCCGTGAGCCGTAAGTCAAACAAATCAGTCGTGCCAGAAGATTAATGGCAGCATTATTGTGTCGCCTGCATCAGCCTCAGCCTCAGCCTTAGCTATAGAGCTGTTGACCATCATCATCATTGGCAACTTCATCATGCGACTGCCGACTGAATACTCCCTTTTCCTATCCATCGTTGGCTATAACCATAACCCGCTCACTATGCCAATCCTCCCGACAAAAAAACACCCTGGCCTGGCTTCTGACTGTGCCTGCCTTTAGGGCCTGTCTTTTCGCCTACCCCCCGCCTTCCGCTTCCCGCACCCATAACCAGAGTCAGACTCAGTGCAAAAATGTTGCATGCGATTTTTCTTGCAGTAAATAATTTTTCATGCCATCTGTCCTGTTATGTCTGCCTGGGCCAGTTCAAAAAGCCTCGCCCACCTTCCAGCAGCACCAGCATCGGTCTGTCCACTCTGTCCCAGCCGTCTGTCGTATTATGGCCCATTGATCAGTTTGTTTTACTAGCTCTGGGCCCGTTCGGGTCTTGGCTATGCTTTACAGTCCGGTTTTGTGTACATTTCGGATTATGGACTCTTTAAAGCATTCGCTTTGAGCCCATCCCAATGCTAAGTTGCAGCCGTAAAATGTGGATAAGCGATGGCATTTTGTGGTCTGTAGAAGGACAATTAGCCATGATGGATTCGAAGTGTGCGTAGTGCATTCATAATTGGATAAGCAAATTGGTGCATGTAAAAAATAAAAACTGAATTTAATAAAATCAATAAAATTATAAATAAATTAGCTAATTTAATAAAATATATTTTTTTTTATAATTTCAAAATGCACAAATCACATTGTTTTGGCCCACTGTGCTCGTGAGCGTTGTCGACTTAAATGGCAGCTTCTTACTTTGGTACTTTTGCTGCCAAAGCGGCTTTCATGTCTTGTTAGCGCACACAATTGGCTGTCCAAGCGGGACCGGGTGGGTGGTTGTAAGGGCAAACCACGAGGCCAGGACTATGCAAATTTGTCAAGTTTATTGAGCTGCGCTTGTGACGATGACTTAGCCCAGCCACGGCTCGAACACAAACAACAAATTTCGCATTGTGTGACAGCCTGAGTTGAGCCTGAAGCTGGAGCTGGAGCTGGAAGTGGAGTCGCTGCAGTGCCTGCAAAACTTTCGACATGGCAGTGAGAAGAACATTTAATTAAATTCCTTTGCACCTTTAGTGCTGCGCTAAAAATTCCAGCACCGACAGAACTTCCTGGCAAAGACCTACAACTACAACAATGGCGGCGACATGCAGCAATAACAAATTAATCTTTGCGGTTTGCGCAACCGGAACCGGTAACATTGGCCCCAGCCTACCCCTCTTTACCTCTGGCTCTGCCTCAGACTCCGACTACCGACTACCGTCACCGACACCGACTGCGGCCGTAAGCGTAAGCCGTACAAATGAGGCATTTGATTTTAAAACTGGCGCAGCAAAAGTTGCCAACAAAACGGATAACGTGGGACCATCGACTGCGAAGCGTTTTATGTCGCCGACTGGCGCTTTTATGGCTATAAGCACCCACCCAACCACCCGCTGTCAACCATCCCCACCTTCCCCCACCCCACCGTAGCACCATCCGGCGCTGTGCTCTATTCAATCAACTGCTGAATTATGTTGACAAGGCACGCACACGGCCAAAACCAACTGCCAAACAGTGTGGCACAACGCGGCGAGGGCAAACTTTTCAATTTACGTTTTTAAGGTTAGCGCCCCGCCATCACCCATCACCCATCACCCATCGCCCCCAAACCCCTTTTTACACCATACTGGCGGCACTTGCACTTCGTCTCCAATTTTGCAAATGCGCCTTAAGTCAGGCCACGTAAGCGGAAGGAAATGCATAACAAAGCGTTTCTTATTAGCATGACAGCGAAAGAGACAGAGACAGGAAGAGAGAGGGAGACGTGCAAAAAGTCGAAAGAGCAGCGCTAGTTTGACGAAAAGTTCAGAGGCTTCTGTATTGGTCGATTGTTTAATCGATAAGTTTTGAACATTACTCTATGTATGCAATTTTTATGACCGAAACATAAAACATGTGAGCAGCCAGTGGCAATGACTACTGTAAATTTAGCAACGTTTTGCAGCTGCCTTAAAGCGATTTTACAACATATAATATTATAATCGCCTTATTCAGGTGTTAAATATACGATTTAAAGCAAGTTATTTTAATAATGCTTATTTGAAAGTGAACAACATAATTGCCTATATATTATTTTATGTTTTAACGCTTGCAAATTGTCAAAATTTACAACTAACATAAATAGTACTAAGTTTTTAATGGAGCTGGTAGAGGCTTATCTTACATTCAGGAGTCATAAAATATGCTTGAAGCATTTAAAAGTTATAAGGAGTTAATTCGAATGTGAATGTTGTCGAAAAAAACTTAATGAGCAATTGCACAATAAACTGTTATTAATGGGTTTAATGATTTTTGTTACAATGAAATCAAGTTAAGTTTTTAACAAGTTTCTTTTGTAATTTATACCATACTCCATTAATCATAAATCAGGTATATATTTTAGCCAAAACTATTTTTTATTTTTTTTGGAATTCAACAATAATAATAATAAATAATAAAATAGCATATTTTTGTAAAAAAGAATATTGTCTGACGACAATTTTTTGAACGCGAATCAATGAATTGATAGCGATATCAATCAGTATTAAATGTAAATTTATATTAACTGCATGCAGATCCTGGCCATATTTTTATATATACGCAACGCAGCTAAAATCAATTGGTAAATGTCAGCGGACTACAACAACAAAAGGAATATCCCTAAGACAGCTGACAGCAGTGCGTAACAGTATTTTTTTTCTATGCACGCTTAAAAACCATTTCGCCCACAATCTATATGGAAAATCATCTTGGAGCCCAGAACGAAAACTCTGAATTTTTCGGCGCAGAGCAGCGTTTGTCCTTTAAGCCACTTGGTGTCTTTTGTCCTTGGGGGCCATCAATCCGTGTTAATGGCTCCGTAGCTAAATCAAAAAGATTGCCATAGCACAAAAAACGAACAGAGGAAAAACAAAAACACAGAAAATGGAATCTGTTGAAAAATTGAAAAGTTTGCACAAATATTTTGCCACTTAGGTTGCAAAATCTTACAGAAGATGGCGCTAGTTAAATTGTTGTAATGTTGCAATGTGGCTTTCGGTTTGCCGGATGGCATGTTTAAGCTATTTAATTATGAACTATCTGCAACTTGGCCAAATTCAAGCAACAAATCCCGGCCAAAAACTTGCCCTGTAGCAGGCCTGCCAAACAGGCAAAACTAAGCCCAGGCCAAGAAAGTTGAAAGGAACACACAACCTCAGCCACACCCCCAAACAAACACACACACACACACATGCACTTGACTTGACTTTAACAAAGCGCCCAGCTTCAGTAACAGCCGCCTCCGCCCCTCCCTGTCGGCGAGCAGAGGCATGCAATTTGTATGCCCGTCAAATGCGGCTCGTTATTGCGAAATTTAGAACTGCTCGAAATAATTCCAACAAATTTTCGTGCAAACGAGGCAGACGCAGTTACAACAACAATACCCCAAACCTAACACACGCTCACACACACATACATATATGAACACAAACTATGTTATAAGAACTGTGCCACCCAACACAAATGTCAAATTGCTTTTATACAAACTTATAAGAATATATTAAAACGTTTGGAAAAATAATAATTGTAAAAAATAATTCAAATTTGTATTTTACTAATTATAGAAAAAATAAAAAAAAGCAAAAAAAATTAATAAATACAACCATTTTAGTGCTACGAATATTTTATTGCTGAGTGAAATTGTAATATTATATGCTTTTTTTCCACTGATAACAGCAATAATAAAAGTCAACTTTAAATTCTCCTTTTATGAAGACAACACTGTAAAGGTTTGGCATTTTTATATAAAAACTTTACTAACAAGTTTTTACTGTAGATCTAAATATTTGATGATATATGTTTAATTTGTACAATTTAAATATTTAAAGGTCTCATTCAAGTGTATATCGTTTTCGACAGTTTCGTCGCCTGTCTGGTTTCGCATGTCAAGCAATTGCAACCAACGGATGCCACCCAATTCTACCACAATCCGTTACCCAGAAGTCAGCCTCCCTCTCACTCTCTCTGTCTCTCTCCAACAATATCTCTTTCACTCTCTTTGGCTCTCTTTCTCTTGGTGGCCAGTGCACGTGCATTAAAAGTTTAGCGCCAAAGTTGTTGGTGCTCGTTGCCGGTTGCCCGTTGCCCGGACGCAACCGGCGCAAACCGGAAGTGGTGGCGCCACGCACACGTAACCAAAGCCAGGCGGGACGAAGAACAGGGGGCGGCATGGCGGGGACACTGGCAGCTGCTGGAGTAGCAGTGCAACATGTACCACGGCAAGTGGCATGGTTGATGTAGTTTAATTATGTAGAAATCGAGACACGCACTTTGCCAGACAACGTCAACGATGGATGCACAAGCTGGTTTTGGCTGCTGCTGCTGCAAGTACGTTCTCTCTGTGTGTGTGTGTGTGTGTGTGGGGGTGGGTGTGGGGCGTCATGCAATTGACACGCCCACTCGGCGACGACATCGCCTTCATAACTAGCGCACGCAAAATTTGTGGGTTTTTATCGTTCAGGCGTAGCAGGTGCGTGTGTGTGTGTGTGTGTGTGTGTGTGTGTGGGTGTGTGTATGAGTGCGATTATAAATTCTGTTGCATGTCAGTGGTTTGCATAGTCAGTGCAAGGCGGTGCTTAACGCAAGGTGGCAGCCGGCGGCAGGTGCAAGTAAATGTTCCGAATTGCATTAGGCTGACGAATGCAAAGGAGCAACAAAACTTAAAGTTACAAAAAAAATATATAAAAAAGCGTCCATTAAAATAACAAAAAACAAGTGCAGCTTTTATTGTGACGTCGCATAAATTTTAATAAAGGTAAAGTCAGTGAAAGCTGCGCAGGTTTTCAGCCGGAATTACGAACCGTAGGAGACAGTCGTTTATATCAATTAGCCGCCGCGTCTGCCACAGCAAACAGGACAACAGTTTACGCTCACACTTGGGCTCGGTTACTCGTACTCGAGCTGGGGATCCTTGCTCAGGTGACTCAAACTGAAATGGAGTTTGTCTTGCTTGAGTCTGTATGTGTATGTGTGTGTGTGTATGCTAATTGATTTATTTGTGCGTTCATTTTGCTCAAAATGTGTAAATAAATTGTAAAATGAATAAGTCAGCGCTTTGAGTTGGGTGTTGGGATTAAAAGGTTGCCTTCTTTTAAGTTTCTTGTAACGTTGAGAACCCTTTTGAAATAATGTTAGCAAACTGCAAGAAAATTTGGTCAGAATTTAAGACTTGATATGAATATTGTATTTATTCAAATATTATTAACATATTTCAAATTTAACATGAACTATTGTAAATATCAGTTTTCCTATAAATTCCTTGTAACATTTTCAATATGTTCAGCTCTTAGTTACTAAGAAAAATACAGTCGCTCACAGCTTATTTGACCCAACGTGAAATAAAAATTTCATCTGCCCATAACTTTTTACTCAATCAAAATTTTTGAAATATTTAAACGTAGAATTGTTATTTCAATATTAAATTAATATAAAACATAACTTTTTTATTCATATTTAAAAAAAAAACAATAAGAAAATAACAAAAACTAAAAAAACTCATAAATTCAATGTCACAGCTTATTTGACCCACTCTGTTTTAAGAACAGTTACAATCGCGTAAAATATAAATTAACGGTACTTTTTCAGTTTTTGTTTTGATTATTGAATTCGCAAATTAAAGTTAAAGTATTTTTACCATTTAAAAAGAGATTTTGTTAAGGAAACACCTGTTTGAAAAAATGGGAAAGCGCACAACAATACAGCAGCGGGAATTGGTGCTACACCACTTTAAAAATGGAATTTCGCGGCGCCAAATTGCAGAATTCGTTAACTTACCCGAATCTACAGTAAAAAACATAATAAACCGATTCGTTTTTGAAAACAGAGTGGTTAATAAGGGTAGAACGGCTCCAAACAAAATTTTTAATGCAACAGATGAGCGATACATTGTGCGCCAAATAAAGGAAAACCCCAAGTTATCCGCTCCAAAACTGGCTAGTCAGATGGAGCAACAGCAGGGGAAGTCGAGTAGTGCTGAAACGATTCGTCGTATAGTCCGAGACCATGATTTACATGGTAGAATTGCTCGCAAGAAGCCTTTCATTAGTAAGAAAAATAAGGAAAGCCGGTCAGATTCGCCAAAGAGTACATAAACAAGGACACCAGCTACTGGGACAAAGTCATTTTCGCTGACGAGTCCAAGTTTAACTTATTTGGTTCGGATGGGAGGCCCTACGTCTGGCGACAAGCGAATACCGAGCAGCAAGAGAAGCACCTGAAACCCACAGTTAAGCATGGTGGAGGGTCTGTCATGGTTTGGGCCTGTATGTCTGCCTCTGGAGTTGGCAAACTAGCTTTTATTGAGAGCACCATGGATAAGAATATGTACTTAAACATTTTAAAGCAAAATCTTATCCAAAGTGCTGAATATCTGGCCCTGAAAGAGGATTTTGCATTTTATCAGGACAACGACCCGAAGCACACATCGGGTGTCGTTCAGTCTTGGCTGGTATGGAACTGCCCGCATAACCTCAAACCGCCAGCACAGTCCCCGGATCTTAATGTTATAGAAAATTTGTGGGCCATTCTAGACACCAGTATAAGGTCCCGGAATATTTCCAACAAAACCGATTTAAAAACGGCATTAGTCGAGGAATGGGGGAAAATCCGGCCCGAAACAACAAAAAAATTGGTGGCTTCAATGCCTGCAACACTTAAGGCTGTATTAGATCAAAAAGGGGGTCATACAAAATATTAAATGTAAAAAAACTAGCCACAATTTGGAAATTTCTGTTAAAAATAACTTGTGGGTCAAATAAGCTGTGACATTGAATTTATGAGTTTTTTTAGTTTTTGTTATTTTTTTATTGTTTTTTTTTTAAATATGAATAAAAAAGTTATGTTTTATATTAATTTAATATTGAAATAACAATTCTACGTTTAAATATTTCAAAAATTTTGATTGAGTAAAAAGTTATGGGCAGATGAAATTTTTATTTCACGTTGGGTCAAATAAGCTGTGAGCGACTGTATATATCTATAATCCTAACAGACAAATCTTTAATTTGTTAAAGTTAACAATAAAATTCAGTTAAATGCATAATTCCACATTAATAAATCAAATAAAACGAAACTTATTGACTGATTGATTTTAGTCAAATATTTCCAAGAGTAACTGTCAAAACTCAATTAAAATTTATACTTATAAGTAAAAAAAAATTGCGAGCATAAACGTGGGTTTCTCCCATCCGTATTCATGGCCTAAAGAAGCGGAACCGGAACAGATTCCCGCCGAAACCCCTGCGGCAGTTAATTTACAGGCGGAACGTATGTGTGTGTGTGGCAGGGGTGGCAAATAAAACACCGGACTACAAAAAAACCAAAAAAAAATTAAACAAGTAGAGGGGAAAAACAATAAAAAGAAGAAATTGAAAAGAAAAGAAAAACAATTCGCGTTGGCAACGCAATTTCACACTTTACCAGCTACAAATTGCAACATCATAGTCCAGCGGTTACACCCACATAGAACCAATGCAGATCCGATTCCCTTTCAGTGCTCTGATGAGGCTGGGAGGGGCCAGATTATAAAGATGACGATGGCGCCATTGCTGTTGGGCTGCATGGAATTTTATGATTTATGAGTGCGTTCTGGCAGCCATGAGCCGAACAGTGGCGTCAGTCGAACTTGCGTGGGGGGTGCGGGGGTTCATTTTTCTTGGCTCTTGGCGCCTTTCTAGTTTTTTTTTCAATTTTTCTTTTTTTGTTTTTTTTTATAAAAGTGGCGCCACAGAAATTGTTGCACTTTTTGTGGCATTGCCATTGCTGCAGCTGCAGGTCAGCGTGCTGACCATTTGATAAATGAGTTTTGCACTTTCGGAAAGGCATTGGAAAGAGTTGAGCTCTGAGTTATGACCCGATACGGGGAATGCAAGGATTCAAGGCTGCGGGGATGATGACGATGACAATTTCTGCTCTTGCCTCAATCTGTCAGTGCAGAGCAAATTGATCAGAAGGCCTGTGGTCGCTCCAACAACAAATACATCGCAAATCACATCAGTTAACACACGCCCCTTCCCCGTCTCTTCACCCGCCCTCGGCAACTAACAAATGCAATTAAGCCGCCCCCTGCCACAGCTGCCCGCATTGCCAGCTCGAGAGGTGTGCCCAATTCCCTTGTCTGATTTGCAACAAAAAAGGCTTTAATTAATTTATGCATGCGAGATTTTGTTTTATCCATAGCCTCAAACACACAGTCCGATTGGGCCGCCAAAAAACCACCCTTGAAAAGTACTTTTAAAAATTTAATAAACTTTAAACAGATACAGCACAAATCATATATTATTGAAATTTTGTATTGAAAAATGAATTTAGAGTCTTTGAAGTCGGAGATATCTCCTCCTCTTTATCCATATTATATGCTTATCATATTTTAAAAAACTCGAAAGTACCTTTTTTTGTCTTGTTAAAACTAAATTAAATTTTCTAAAAGAAAAGAACTAAAATATTAAAAATTCTTTAAAATATTCTTTAACTATATATTTCTGTAGAACAATGTTTGTGACATTTTGCTGGGATTCATAAATGATAATTATCATAATATTATCATTTATCATTTTAATGATTTCTTTATTTTCTTTAGCTCATTGAAAATTTTTATTATTATGCACATTTTAGCTATTGTCAGAAGAACAGCTCCCTGAACTCGAATTTTGATCACCCAAGAAACCAGAACAGCAAGGACTAAAGTATAAATTTATAACCACACGTAAACGTAAACGTAAACGAAAAAAACCTTTTGCTATTAAAAAGCAATAAAGTTAATTTTATAGACCCTTTCTAAACATTATGCCATCTTTTTTTTTTGCATGGATCGCGCAGCAGCCAAAACAATTCCGTTTATTGTCTCCCATTGCATGTGGGATTGGGGGCGGGCAGGTGGCGTGTGGCCTGCAACAAAGTGTCAAGTGGTTGTGTGGCATGCACAACTGGAGTTACTGCCATGCCGGCATGCGTCTACTCTCTCCATATTATACATTTGCTGAGAGTTTTTTACCTTTGTATCCAAATATTAATATTACTATCTTAAAATATTCTATTTCTGATGTTCTCCACATCAAATAAAAAGAGATTAGAATATATTTAATTCCAGATAAGAAAATTACTTGAAAAGTTACTCAGTTTTACAATTGTATATCCCATAATTTTTTATAGAAATTGCTTGTCGAAAGGGAATTTCAACTTCGGCTTAGTTTCCCCGCAGATAACAGTTTTTTTATATATATTTTTTTAATGTTTGCAGTTGCCCCAGCGACTAGGAAGCCAAACAGCCGACAATTCTACGTGCCCAGACAGTGCCAACGAGCAGCGACAGGCAGGCAGACAATCAAACCGCACACACACACACCCACACACACACACAAACACATATACACACACATGTTGTGCACATTTCCAGCTCAATTGCGCGCTCAATGAATAATTTAGTTGAAAATTTCGGCGCACTTTTTGTGTGAAAATGCGGCTATACAGTTATTTGGAGTGCAACAGCTTCGCCCCTGTCTCCCCCCGTCTGCTCGGTCAGTCATAAAATTTATGCGTTTTTCCTTACAGTTTTTCTCATTTCGCTGGGAGCATTTTAGGGGAGTTTGGCTCTCGGTTGCCTCATAAAATGCCTTGTGCAACAGTTGAAAAATTCTAAACGCCGCCATAAATGCTAGACTGCACTTTGCTGGCGTTGCCATATCAGCGCCATAAATAAATTGTTCGTGTTTGACTTTTGGCGAAATGTTCAAAAAAAAAAAAGAACAAAAAATAAAAATAAAACAAAATAAAATAAAATAATAGAAATGAAGCTCGCTTGATATGGCAATTGAAGGCGGTGGCTGAGAGAAAACTGCTTAGGGGTTTGCCACTTGATATACTGGTGAGTGTGTTCATTATTTTGATGACAACAACCACAACAACAACAACAACAGGTAGAAACAAAGAACTATAAAATAAAATTTTAAATATGAGCACAATAAAGCCGTTGTGTGTTTAAAGCTTCCAATTAGGCGGGAATTTAGAAAATTATTTTGTTTGTATTGTTTTCATCATCTATGCAATAAATTAATTTAAAAAATAAAAATGTATGAAATTTATTTAATTTTATTTATTTTCACATTATGAATCTATAAAATAAACATAGTTTTTAGTTATGCAACTAAGCCACTAAAAACCCGGCGCTAGACTAATATTAACAACATATATTGTTCATAAGGCAATTGAGGCCTTGCAAAGCAATAAAATACACAATTAATTAAAAAAAAATAATAATAAAAATAAAATAAAATAAATTAATTTGAAGACTTAAAAGCACACATATGCAAGTTTACAACAGATATAATTAGAGCCTTAAATAAACTTTGTTTCGTATTTGAGCAATTATATTTCAATATATTCGACAATTGTAATAATTATATTTAAAGCCTTTAAGACTAGTATTGAATTAATACATTCAATACCAATTAATTAAATAAAAATAAAATACATTGCATACATTGTAGTTTAATAAACATAATTGGAGTGAGCTACAATTGAATACTCTATTTACAAGCAACAATGAGTTGATTCGATTCTTCGATAGAGTTAAATATCAAATATTTTCTTTATATACTGAGCTGGAGTCAATTTATTTGACAGTTAAACTATTGATTGCCTTTCTTAAATTGTTGATATGAAAAGTCAGGTTAGTTCAATTCATATTGCATAATCATTTATTAAAAGTCTTCTATTCCTCAAAGTATTTTATTTAATAGATTAAAACAAATAAATAATATATTGGTTTTACTGGTGTGGAAATTGTTTGCTATATATCATAATAAATGTTCATGTTTCGCAAAGAGACAATTTTAAAATCAACAAACAGCAGTCACAGAATATAAATATGAAAATGTAAATGAAAGCAAAGAGCCAGAGCACTGTGAAAAGCATCGAATGTTTGAATCAAGCGTTTTAAATGGACTTCAATTGTGGGTTAACTGCTGCAGAAACAAAAAGTTATAGTCCACTCAGAAAAGGAAATTCTAGAAGCGAGTCCTTGCTCAAAATTATATATGTATGTATGTATATATGTGTGTGTGTGTGCACAGCTCACAGTTTGCCTTCTTAATTAGTGGCCAAGTTGTAGAAGAAGCCCAGACACGCTTTATATTTATGCGGATTGGAGATTGTGTGTGTGTGTGTGTGTGTGAAGTCTGTGGAAGTTTGCGGGGGCACGTGTTTGCTTTGTGCAGATTATGATTATTATATGGCAATTATGCGTTTGTCTTTTGTCAATTTTGTAGTAAGTGAGATTGCCTTAAGTAAATGCTGAGCCGCAATTTGTCTCAATTTGCAAATGACGCTTCACATTCGAAATTGAAATTTACTTGTGTTTGCCTTATTAGATAGACTTGGTAAATGTGTGTTTGTGTGGGTGTGTGTGTGTGTGTGTGTGTGTGTGTGTGTGTGTGTGTTTGGCATGTGTCAAGCGCTTGGCATTTAAAACTGCTGCAAAAATCGATAATTATCTCCGAGTTTCGGCTAAGTTGCCACTAAACAATATGCCGTAATTTGGGGCCAGAGGCCAGACACGAAAGAGAGCGAGAGAGAGAGAGAGAGGGAGTAATGGGGGAGCGACAGAGCGTAGAAGGTCCTGTGTCCTGGCACCTTCAATAGACAAATTAACATTTCGACAAAGGCAACCTAATCAAATGTCACAATCACGCATGCGGCATGTTCTGGCCAGTCCGGTACGGCCTTCAGGCCACAGCCCGCAGCCCGCAGATCCCTTCGGAAAGCAGCGCATCCTGGCCAAAAGTGACATTTTGTTATAGCTTGCAGGCGGACGTGCGGTCGGCTGTGCGGCCAGTTGCCCGGACAGTGCCACTTTTTGCAGCCCCCTCGCATAACTTTCACTCTTGTCAGTTGCAAATTACGCCGCACGTTTCAGGCTGGAGCTGAAGCTCGATCTGGAGTTGGGGAACTGCAGCCAGGAGCGGCAGCAACGTCGTAATTTAAAGCTTATTTTGACACTCACTGCCGCTGGCAACTGCCTGGACTCAACAGCAGCAGCAGCAGCAACAGCAACACCCAATTTGCATCTTTCAAAATCGTGTTTTGTTACATTTTGTGGATGCGCAAAAATTTGCATACGACAATTAACACTCAAAAAGGGGGGCGCTGCTGCTGCTGCTGCTCGTCTCTGAGGGGTGCAACGGCAGCAACAACTGTGCTCCGTGTGAGCAGCAGCTTATCCTGCATGCTGAGGCAATGCAGCAAGCGTTGCAGGCGTTGCCCGTACAGCGTTGCGTATGCGTAATGTTGTCTGCCCCACTGACAACAACACCAGCAACAACAACAACAACAGAGTCAACACAGTCATGAGACAGCTGAGATATGTAAATGCAATGACTTGAAGGGGATTCCGAGTAGGGGGCAGATATGTGCCTGGTCCAACTGTCACAAATTCTATTATTCAATTCGAGTAACAAAACAAACTAATGAGAATTACAAACTATTTGTCTTTCCATGGAATTGCTGCAGTGTCAGTTGTCAAACTAAAAAGATCGCAATTTCTTTTCGACTTTTATGCTGCAAACATTTGGCTTTTAAACAATTAAAGCCACAAATCTTATTAAAGCAAACATTTTATTAATTATAAGGTTAAGGTTAAAAATGAATTTTATTATTATTTTATTGATTTAATTAATTGATTAATCAGAAATCAAACACAACACCAATCTCAATAAATCTCCACTTCCAACTAAACTAAACTTTAAAAAACTGTTACAAAAAAATTTTATGAATTTCTCAAAACTAACTATATATAATATTTAAGTGTTTACAATTTGTATTTGTTTGTTTATTGTTTTTTAAATACTTTAACATCGACTTCTTGTCGCAGTGTAGAGCACTTAACATATCAAATCGAGATGACAAAACCAAAGTACAATATCTTAAAGCAAATTAAGAACCGCAATCAGCCGCAAACATTTCACACACCGTCCGCACACATCGCATCATTCGAATTGGAGAAATTGTCGCGTAAGCCTCTACCCACAGACCGCGCCCCTCGCCCACGCCCTAAAGGGTTGCAAGAGTCGAACGGGAAACCGATTTTGCTGGCTTGTATCGAATGAATGAGGGTGGCGCTGGGTATGTTGTGGAACGTTTGTTGTTTGATGCCAATGCCAAGAAATGTCATGATAAGCACAGCAACATACACACACACACACACACACACTCACACACACACGCACAAACACTCACACACAGTTGCACTTAATACGCTTAATTGACTTTCATGTATGCACGAGTGAGTGCAGCGACACGAGAGCGCAGAGCCGAGTGAAAGGAAAAGGGGTAGAGGGGAGGGGGTTGGCACAGTGGGTGGGCGATGGGTCGACAGCAGCTGACGCAACGGGTACAGGAACATGCTGACGTCTGCTATGTCTACATGTTGGCCAGGCTGCTGCACAACCGGGCCAAACTGATGCGGATTGATGCAAACTGATGCAAGCCAGCAACTGGTGACATAAGCGATGCGAAATTAGCCAAACGAACAGCCAAAAACCAATTGAAAAGTTGCGAGTGCCGCCCAAAGTGTGTTTGGGTAATAAGGATAACAAACTGATTTAATAATAAAAAATAAATTAAATAAAAAATAGGAATTAAATAGATAAATATATTTTTTATATTTTATATTTATATTTCTTTGTATAGTGGTAAATGTGAAATGTATAAGTTAATAGAAAATTATATTTATTTATTCATATTTCAAAATATTTATCGAAGAGCAAACAAGTTCCACTCAAAGAAATTTATTTAAGCTAAAGCTTAATAAATACTTAAAAATATTTGTGAAAAGCAGTTGTTGTTGTATATTTTTTATCAAATTATGTTATATCGGACCTTTTTGTGTGTAATTTGGCTATTTTATTTAGCTGGGAAAACCTTTCGGACACAAAGAGTTTATCAGTTATCATTGAAATGTTAACCTCAACGTATCGTTGGCATTGATACCATTGATCAATAGGGACTTTGAATGTGGAATTGCCAAAAGGCATCGTTAATCGTACACACAAACATAAGCACACACACACACACACATACACGTAACTGCTGTAAAAGAGCCACAAAATCCACACAATACAAACACCAACCCACACACACACACACACACACACACACACACACATACACAGTGGCTTTGTTGGAACGTTGGCATTTTTGGGCTCGCACACTGAATACTGAAACTGAATAAGTGAATCAATGAAGTGAATAGTGATTAAATGCGAGTGTATGCGAATGAGGATTCTCTGCTCTCTTTTCATAGAGTCCATTCGCAATTGTGTGGACGCAGCTCTTAAGCGTTTTGTGTGTGTGCGTGTGTGTGTCTGAGTGTGTTTGTGTGTGTTTTTGTGGGCTTGTCAATCGCATTTGACAGTAGCTGCTGTTCAATGCACATAACTTGACAATTATGCAAGCATTTTTCATGGTCTTAATCCTGTCACATTAGTGAGTATTCTGTGGCGTTTCTCGTCCAGCCAGTGTTGCAAACTGTGTCAATGACGAGTCTGTACACCGAAATATGTGATGTGATGAGGCAAAAAGGCAATGTTCCTTGTAACATTGAAAACAACAGGGAAAATAGTAAATTTTAAACTTAAGATTTAAGATACTTTATCTTCTTATTTTGATATAGAAATACATATATGGAAATAACAGATAAATTTATAATAATTTCAATTGTGTAGAATTCCAACATTTATTTTTAATACAAAAATATACGAACTACTTATCAAAGAAGAAGAACCTTTAAAATCCAATTCCAACTTGGTTTCTTCACAAGAAGATTTAGTTGAATTGCATTTTAATCGCAGTACCAAGCACATAAGCCCCTCTACACACTCACACACTCACACACAAACACACACACACACTTTATACACACACTCTAGAGCTTGTTGACAATATCTTCCTTTTCTTTGCTTTCTACCATTTTCTCGTTTGCTTAATTTCGCTCATGCTTCGCATAATTCTTAAGTGCATTAAGCCCTTTTTGACTTCTGCTTTTCTTGCACTTCAACAAATAAAATGCGAGCCTTTCCCAGGCATTCTGCTCCACAGTTCCGCAGTCAAAGCTGCCATTGTACCGCTGTCCCACTGTCTCTGTGCGCCTATTTGTCTTTCCACCAGCAGCGCCCCAAATAAAGTCAATGTCAGCCGAGCTCCGAGTGAAACTCAATTACACCCACACCCACACACACACACACAGATGCACCTGCAAACACAACAAACGAACAAACACACACATTATCACATGCACTCACATAACTGCAGACGCATACATCACTTTTATTTATTTACATACAAGAAGAAATTAAACTCCAAATGTAAAGAAGACGATTTTATACTCTTTGACAACCCTTAAAAAAATGTGCAATAAGAAATGAATACATAAATAAACAGAAAAAATAAGACCAATAAGACAGTTTTACCCATTTATTTATTTCTAAATTTCGCAACTCTATCTGATTGTGTATCTTTTTAACGATAAGTTATCGAAAATCTTAAAATTACAGCTATTCTTATGAGATTTTTCATAATTTGGCATTAAATTCTACACAAACTCCATTTGCAGGGTATCAGAATGCAGTCGGCTTTCAATTCGCTGCCTTTCGTTTCTTTAAGTTTGTGTTGATGCCAAGGCACAACAAAACACACACACGCACACACATGTGGTGCATGCTGCTTGTTGCTGTTGCTGTTGCTGCAGCTGGCGCATAATGAGCGCAAAAACATCCTGTGTGGATTGTCTGCGCTGGCAGGACTCGTCCCGCTTTATATTTGCAACGTTTGCCAAGATTTGTGCGCTTTTAGCGAGGCGACGTTCAAGTCTTGCGCCCCCTTTTATATTTGATTTTTTGTGACTTTTTAACACAGGACATGAATGCGAACGTCTCCTGGCATCTGAGTGTGTGTGTGTGCGTGTGTGTGTGTGTGTGTTAGTCGGCATGTCGCCAGTTCTGTTGACGTCGACTTTCGCCGTCTCCCGCTGAGTTTTGCGACATGTGTCGCATTCGCATTCTTCGCATCCTGCCAAAGTTAAATGGATCTCGTAATTGTTGTCATGGCCTCGACGCCGTCGTCCTGCTGGCTGCTCCTGTCTGCCGCTGGCTGTCTTTGGAATGCTCCTTGCTTTTGCTTACACGCCTTAATTGTTTTCTTTCGCATTCGAGGCGTAATTTTTTATAGAAATTGCGGTTTAATTGCTGCATTTTAAACGCAATTGAAAAGACATTGAGCCCGCTTTTGCACTCTGCCCCATGCATGTCCTTTCAAAAGGATAACGTGACATTTGCGCTTTGTATCCCGGCGTGTGCACGCGTGTCTTGCAGCTGCTTTTTCTTTCTAAGGGAAGGTTACACGTCACTAGAACAGCCCCCCGTCTCTTCCCGCTCTGTGCTGTGTTCAGGTTGAAAAATCACTTGCAAGGACAACACTTGACACGACCAGCTACAAATCCTTGCTGGCTTCGGAAATCCAGTCTAAGGTTGTGTGCTGTGGCATTTTGGGGCATATATGGAGCTAAAAATCGGATTAATACTCTTCAGCTCAGTTCATAGTAAATAATAATATAAACGTGAGAATAATATAATATGAATAGAGGAAAACAAAAAAAAATAAAAAATAAAAAATCATATTGAAAAAATAAAAAATCAAATTAAAATTCAAATTAAAGGGTAAAAGTTGTTTCTTGTTTGTATATTGTTATAATAATAATATTATAATATTTTTAGGAAAAAAAAATGTAAAAAAATTAAAAATAATAATTTTTACTTTAGGTTTTTTTCAACTTACAATATTTTCAACTCCTCCCTAAAACTGAACCTTTTTTTTAATTTGTATTTTTTTATCAATAATTTTTAATCTCACAACTTTTAACTTCTATATACAGATTTTCCGGAATTAAACTTGTGACTTGCAACGGGTAACTAAATTTTCATCGTTTTTAATCTGCAACACAAACTGAAAGTTTCAACAGTAATCAATGCCAATTCAATGGCAACAGTGCTGTGCAATGCATTAAACTGCAGAGCGCACTAAAAACGCATGCAAATATCAAACAGTATTATTCTCCATTCCCGCCCAGTGCCGCCCGCGCAACACGCATCCATGCCTGCCAGTTGCTGCAATTTTCCATGCATTTTCATTTCTACAGTTTAAAAAAAAAACGGTGTTTTTTTGCGTTCTTTTTTTACAGCCACTGGGGAAATTGTTGGCTGGTAATGAAACGTCTATAAAACTCAAACGAATGCACACAAATCGCAAATCATTTCTCATAAAAGCGCATAGTGCATTTGGATTCCCTTTTTTCAACAATTTTTTTTGTTTCATTTTTATCCTCTTTTTAGATTTTTTTTTATCTTGCTTTTCCGAGCGGCCTTTGTGTGGGCTCTGATAGAGGTAAATGCACCAGAGTTGAATAAAGATACATCGCTAGCTAATCGGAACTTACCTGAGCATCAGAGTGCGGCTGAAAGGGAGCTGCAAGTAACAGAAGGAAAGAAAGAGAGAGATAGTGTGTGATAGATAGATACAAATAGAAAAGTCAAATTGAGAGATTGACTCAAACTGTGTCACATACCCCACAAAAAAAAACCGCATCATTATTCATCTACTTAGCAGCTTGCGTGGCCGAGTTTTGCCTCGAAATCAGACGGAAAACTTTAATTATTACCCCATTAAGAGTCGAACCCGTTGACGGATTGGCAGCTGCAGGAAACAGCGAAATGTTGATTTTTCTTTGCTTCTCATTTTTCTGCTTAAATGTTGTTCGATTTGTTACTGTCTATTAATAAAAGTGTTAAAACACAACGTTGAATTTCAGCTACGGTGCGTAAGGCAATAAATTTAGTCCAGTTAAATTTAGTCCAGTTAGTCCAGTTTTGTTTTTTTATTTGCATTGCATTTGCAGCTGATCAACATTTACAGGTGATCAGATAAGAAAGGTTTTATTTAAACACTCTCAATAATGCGGACAGCGACAAGATACAATTTAGGTAGCATTTATCTGATCTGATTTTACACTCGAAATGAAACTAGTTTTAAGTTTTATTTATGGCACTTAAATGTGAAAAATATTGCTAATTTAGGATATATTAAATTTGTGGCTTTTTATAAATAATTCAAAATATTAACACAGACTAAAAAATATTATAAATGTAAATTTAAAAACCAGCTTAAATTAAAAAAAAGATCAGTAAAAAAATAAGGTAATTTTATTTATTATTAAATTACATTAAGGAGTTTTTAACTCATGTAAAGCTTTCAGATACTTTTAAAGCTGCTTCCTAAAAAACTTGTAAAAGAATACCGTTTGCTAAAACAGCTAAAACTTTAATTCTAACAAACACCCTTTAATCTCATATGTAATAGTATATATTATATCTAGCTTCGACTTTGTACGTCTTCCAATGTATCTCAACATTATGGAAATTAATATAGATACATTTTACTTTCTTTGTGGCTGCAAGCATAGCGTTAAATCAGTTAAAACCGTTTACATCATTTCCTACATAACTCAAGACACGTCAGTTTTTATTGAGGCTTGTCGGCATTGCAAGAAACGCAACGTGTTCAACTTAAGGTTGGAGTTGGAGTTGGAGAAATGCGAACCGACCGAAGGATATCCGATTTCTGGCTTTCCAGCCTAAGCGCTGTACTATAAATAAAATGTGTTTATGTTTAATGAACGCCCCGCGGTAAAAAGTAGTTTGGCCAAGTGCAAGCCGGGTACGCTGAATTGGTCAGTTGAGCTGGAAGGACGGGTGGACTGTCGGACAGTCGGACTATTGGCGCCTATTAATTACCAACTCCGTCACAGTCGGCGTAATTTACGAGCTAATGTCCCAACTTGGGCGGCGTTAAACTATCTGACGATTTATATAAGATACAGCTACTTCAAGCAGTTGCTTCAGTTTCCACGTCGGCCTGCAAAACCGCCCGCAGGTGATTAACAGGGGAGGTGCCAGCGAGTCCATAAATAAACAAGTTCAATTTCAGGCATAAACCGAACCTAAGTGATAGCGACAGTAACTAATTTAAGTTATGGGCTAGACAAAATTTAACGAAATAGGCAACAACATATGCAAACCCAACTCAACCCAACTGGGCGTAAATTGTTTTTCAACATGCCGGAAGTTGACAAAAAATCAATTATAAACAAAAAGAAATAGTAATTTATTATATTTTTTTGCACTTTAACTTACATGTTCGTATTTTTAATTATGATTGTTATGTGTTTGATAATTGTTGGGTTTTGTAATTTCAACACTTGAAAATGAGCTCTTTTCTACACTTTTTTTTATATATATATATAAATTTGTTTGTGTTTGCTAAGATTATAAATGATTTTATATTATTTATTGAATTCACAAGAATTGACAAATCAAATGTGCAACATTTTAGGAATATTTTATAAAAAAAATGAAATTTTAAATTCAATGCTAATCGTAGAAAATCTGTTGCAAATTGAATAGCATTTGGTTTTGAAGTGTTTGCTGTTGCACATAAATTTAGCCAAGGCAAAAATCGAACTGGAGCAGTTGGGGCCAAGTTGATGTGCGCAATCTTTGGCTGGTTAATGTGGAGCAAAGCCGGAAACAGGACGCACAGCAGGCGACGGACGACGGACGACGGACGGCTGCTGGAGGAGCCGATGCTGCCGTCAAAGGCAACAAATTCAAGTGGCAACATGTTTCGACAACAACAGCTACAACAAAGTCGATGCCAGCAGGGCCAGCGGCAATGCGAATGTTGTTGAACAACAACACAGCAACAAGGCAACAACGGCCCAACAACAAACAAGTTGAGGCTGTTGCCCCCTCCACCCTCCTCCGCACTGCTCTCCTCATCACAGCCCCAACGTCGCACCCCCGCAGCTATTGAAATCTGCTTTGCTGATTGACGTCGAATGTTGTGGTTTCGGTTACGATATTTGGTACCAAAATACAAGCAACAACCCGGACACGGATACGGACCCGGACCCGGACCGGGACCCATACCCGGACCCAAGCCCCGATTGGAACTGCGGGATGCGCAACTGCTGGCATTCAGTTGCCGGCCAAGTTAGTTTTGGCATTGTGCAACGGAAGGTGGCAGGCGGGCGGGCGGTGGCGCCACGTGAACTTCGTCTTTGTTGCAACTCAAAATGTTGCAGTGAATTAAAGACAAAACTTAGTGCAAATACACTGCGATTATCGGATATTGCGGCGCCCAAAATACAAATTCAAATTCCTAATTAAATGTCGTTTAATCAATTCTGACTAGAAAATTTGATTAATTCGAATAAACTGTAGAAGAAAAAAAACACGAAAGAAAATGAAGTTAACATATTTAACTTAAGCTTAATTTACCACTGAATTAATTCAAACTAAGGGCACTGTAAATATTCAGAAATAAATTTTTATTCAAAAATTTAATAAAAGTATATTGCATTCAAAATAAATATATTAAATAAATATATTAAAACAAAATGTTTAATTTTTTAATGTTTTCAATTTTTATTTTTTTAGACAAGTAGACAAAGTAAAAGCAAATAATTCATTAATAAATTTTTTGTTAAATTTAAAATACTTTTACAACAAGTTCAACAATATCTTTAAAACCAATACAAAGTTTAAAATATTTTTATGTTTACTGCAAATTTTAATCTTGATTAAACAAAACTTTCCTCTTAATCTAAATTTTGTTTTAAATAAATAAATATTTTACAAAAATAAAGTTAATATTAAAAACTAATAACTTACTTAATATTTATTGAAAAATAAATTGTATTAGTAAGTAAATTCAAAATTAAACAACAAATATTTCGATTAAAATTTACGGATAGCTTGTAAAAGTTGTAAATAAAAAATATTTTATTTGTAACTAAATCAAATCAAATTATGAATATTTTTTTACAATAAATATTTGTTCACTATCTACCTTTGGTAAGCCTACAACAACTGCAAACGTTTTATTTAACTATAGAGCTTAAAGTTTTTAACTACGTATTTTGCACACTTTGGTTCCGTTATTTTTAGTTCATCAATTTTGTTCACGCACAAAAAGTCCACCAACAAATATCGCAGTGCGTCAAAGTTTCGATAACTGTTCACCGTTAACACAATTAAACGCTCGTTAAATGGCTTGATCCTGCGTTAAGCGGCGGGCAAAAGATCGCGAGTTAGGCTGGGAAAAAACGCGCGCGCAACTAAAACGCGAGCGATTCGCCTGCGCCAGCGACTTGGGCAGAGCAACTAGCGTTGAATGGCAACGGTAAACGGACGCAAGCGACGGCAGCGACTGCAAAAAATTATAGAAATCTTTTGCTATTTACTGGGGGCAGCGGCAGCTACGGGAGCGATAAAGTTAAAAGCGCGACGACGACGACGACAAACAAACTAACGTCGGACAACGACGACGCAGCAGCGAGAACGAGAACCGCACGCAGAGAATGTCAAATGAAGACTGAAGCCAGCGCCAGCAGCAGGTGCAGCAGCAGTAGCAGCGTTTGCAATGAAATGCGCTTCTTATGCGAACTGCGAAATGTTTTTGCCCGCCCCTTCCCCCACCGCAACTAGCACCCAACACTCCACGACGCTAAGAACTACGATGCAGCGCCAGCGCCAATAGTTGCACTCGACGCCAGCGTCGCAGTCAACGTTGCAGTCAGCGTCAGTGCTGTCGTTGCACTCAACGAGTGTTCGTCTGTTCTTATGCTGTTCGGCTCGCCGCTGGCTGCTTCGTTGCAAGGGAGGACATGTGCCCGCAGCCGACAGCTGAGGAAACTGGAGAACAAGCGGAAGAAGTTGCCAAAACCGAAGACGTCGACGCCTAAGGCGCTGTTAACGGCACGACACGACGACTGTTAGCTTTAACAGTTGAGACTATTGCGTGTTCGCGAAAGCAGGAAATGCGCTTCGGAAGTGCAGCAGCCGCAGCTCTTTAAATGCACTCAAGAGCGTCGACTAAGAGCGCAGTGAAAGTGAAATGTTAACGAAGGAGGCGGTTGCCAGTGGGTGGCATTGTTAAGCTTATATATTTGTTTATGCAATTTACAAAATTTTTAAGAAAAATCATATATTTTGATGTCTGCTCTTTTAACACTAAACTTTTTCGTGAACATTGCGCAGTTTGTTCGCTTGCGTGCAACCATAAAAACCTGCCATATGTTTTGTTTACCTCGCATCAACACCATTTCCACTTGCCACTCAAGAGCGCAGCGCCATGAAAACAGCTCTTGCGCTGTTGTGCGCTCTTAAATTTGAATTACACTCAACGCATTCGTGTGTGCAAAAGCGCTCAACTCTTATCGCTCAAATGCTCAATTCAGTTTGAGCTCATACAAACAAAACGAGCACAGTTGAGTTTTGTTGTCAAGCTGAACCCATTATTTAACACTGCTGGCATAACTATTGTGCACGGTTGCTTTTTATGCAATTTGTACAATAAAATATGATAGGAAGTGCCTTAATAAATGCGAATTTAACTCATAAAGAAAATTACAGAAATATTTAAAAAATGCTGCACACTATAATCACTATTCTCATATTAATTTAATTCGACTAATTTTCCCGGAATTTCCAATCTGCATTTCAAATCTGTTTAGAAAAAGTCAAAAAATTAATTTCATAGGATATTTAAAAAAAAAAAATTAATAAAAAAAGTATGTAAAACAGCCTAATTTTTTTTTTAAAACCGGTTTTACAACATTGAACATTTTGCATAAATGTGTTCTATTAAAAAAATTAAATAAATATACGGCAGTCTTTTTTTAATTTATTGTTTTTTAAATAAACATAAATATAAATACAGACTGTACATTGTTTATTTCATTATTCACTCACATATTAATATAAAGTATATCGCGCTTTCTCTCTCTCTCTCTCTCTCAAAATGTTCTCTGCAGCAGACAACAAACAAAACAAAACAAAACAAATTAATGATTTTGCAGCTCAACCGCATTTTGCGGTGCTTGGCGTTCTTGATAAGCCACCCCGCCGCTGCTCCTCTCATGAACACACACATCGCTGCACCTCTCCCGCCTCCCCCCCCCCCCCCCCCCCCCCTTCCGCTTGAGGTGTCTGTCTAAGCCAAAATTGCAAAATGCGCATACGGAATATTAATAATGGAAGCCGCGGGACAAACAATTAAATATGTACCGAGTATTTTCCTACATACAACCCCCCACCCCCCTCTACCTCTTTGCTGCTTCCTCTTCATGCTGCAGCTTCTCTCTGCAACGAGCTGAGTGCAGTCTTCGGGTCGCGTCACCTTTCTGGCCGCGGCATTATAAATTTCAGTCAGGTTTCTAATAACTTTGAATTAATCATCTTTTCCGGTTTTCCTTTCTTACGCACGCACACAGCAACTTCCGCAGCTCGTCGATAGATGGCGCCCCAAAGCCACAGGGAGCCAACTCTGCTGCAAGAGGCGAAAGGGAATTGAAGGGGCCAGCAAATGAAATGTAATCCACATGAAAATTGCCTCGGCTTAGGCAAAATATGTGACAAACTTGAGCGAAAGACAAACTCAAAACTCGCGAATGCCCAGCAACAGAGTTTTTTCTTTCTCACCGATACCCTGTAAATATCGAATTGGTAAGCAAATGCACTCTAAATAGAGTGAATGATTTGTTCGAACTATTATTCAAACAACCGCTTAGGAAATTCATCCTTAACCGATAAGTATCGATTTCAGATACGATTCAAGTTAAGCAACTTTAAACAACAAACTTTATTTGTTTAGATAAATAAAATCGATAAATTGATCAAAATTTATAAAACGATAACATCTGTATCTATAAATCAAAAATATCGATATACATAATTTTTTATCGGAGATTAGAAAATTGCAAATTTAACTTACATTTATACAAACTTAGCTCAATTTTAATTTAAAATCATCTTTAATGTTATTTTCCAAAGTATTATCTAGTCGAGCATTTCCTGTTTATTTTGTATATGTTTTCTCTGACTTTTTTATAAACTTTGTTATCGCCTCAAATACACTTTTGTTCATACATATTTATTTATGTCTATATATTTAAATATATATACATATATATATTTAAAATGCAGAGCATGACACGCAGCATCTGCCCCAACCAACGGCGGCTTCGTCCTGCAGCGCAGAGCTCCGAGCTGAAGCTGGTGTAAATTACAGCAAACATTACGTATACGCCGCGCTGCCGCGTTTGGCTGACACGAGACGTCTTGAGTTCTGTTTGTTTGCTGGCTGCTGCAAATTATTATTAAGCAAGCAGCTAGTCTAGACGTTTGCTGATACCATGCAGCCACCCTCACCCTCCTCCCGCCACTCCCCCTGGCACCTTGCATAAAACTTTAATAAATTTGGTTTCTATTTTGATAACTTGAAACTTGGTCTGTCAGGTGGCAGCCACCCACTTTCCCCTTGCCCCTCCCCTTAGTTGCAGGCTGCTTGGCACACTTCATCATCATTAGCGCATTGCCAACTTATTGCCCCCTCCCCCTCCGCCGCACTCCCTTCGCTTCCTGTTGTGGCATAAATAATTCCCATTTTTGCGATACGCAGCAGATTTTCGCTACATTTAATTGAATAATTTGTCTTTTTGGGCTTATTTATAGTTGTAACGGGATCAAGCGAAATTAGCCGACATTTTAAGACCGAGCGCGATTTATGTGGCCGCCGCCAAAAGGTGCCCGTAAATCTGAGAGATGGCTATTAAAATTACGTTCTGAGTGGGTGATTAGCGAATTTTCGTGCTGAATTTCGCTAACGTTAAGTGAAATAAATTAAGTTGTCCCGAAAAATTATGTGCAAATTTTTGTTATTGCTTACAAACTTGAATAATTCATATTTGGAAGTTTAATTAAGTAATTAATTAAGTTTGAGAATATTTAAAAGAAATTTATATTATACCAATTAATTAGTGTAACAGTTAGTCAAATATTAAACTTTTTTTAAACGAATTCCTTTTTTTTAATTTTTTTCTTCCAAAATGTAAAAAAAATTTGAAAATTTTGAAATAAAATATGCAATTCAGTAAAAAATTAGTAGAGAATATTTCGTTTTAAAATATGTTTAAGTTAAGTATGAAAAAAATTGCATTAAAAATAATAATATTCTTGATGTAATTTTGTACTTAAAATAAGCAGTAAAATACATTTTAAATGTAGTAGAACGTTTTTAACATTATGAACAGAAATTTATAGTTTTTTTTAAGAAGCTTTAAAAGCTTTTTAAATATAAATACAGAAATTCTTTCTTGACATCATTTTACAATTCATATTTTAATAAACTCTTCAAAAAAATCTTTAAAAAAATGTGTTAAGCAACAATTTTAGAAAACTTTAAAAAAAATATTTGCAAAATTCAATAATAAAATTTATTAAATTATTTTTCTAAAATATTAAATTTATGCCATAAATTAAAGTGACTGACAAAGCATTGCTATTGTTCTGTTCTGCTGCGGGGGAAGAAATGGTAAAACTTTTCGAAATGAACAAATTGACAGGTTTTCGGCATGTTATTATCGGAGTTGAAACTGGAACTGGAAACTGTAATCAAAGCAGGAAAACCATTAACAAGTTTTTCCTTTTCTGTTTTTTTTTTTTTTGCTTTTAAATTTGTGTAATACGCCGCAGGAATTGACAATTGACAATGGTTCGGGGAGAAGTTGGCCGTTTTAAATGCGTGGCACAAACGCTATTTGCAGGGCTTTCCGGTTAAATAAATTATGAGCTGTGGCGACAAGGTGTTAAGGGCCAAAAATTAGAGCTCAAATGCGGCCCGAGGCACGCGCCCATCAAATAAAGTTTACTTACGCTTCGCCAGCTCTTGGCCCACTAAACAGCGCCCAATGATTTCTGGCCAAAACGGGTTTAACGCCGCCGCGTGACCAAAGAGTCCCCCCCCCTCTCCCCTCTCCCCTTAGACATCCCTTCTGCTATTGACAACTGCGGCTCGTTAGCTACAACCCTTAGGCTGGTTGTTGTTGTTGTTGTTATTGCTCTTCTTTTTTTGTTTGTCTTATTTTGTCTACAAAGTGCTCTTAAAGTGTTTTTTTTTTATTTTGATTTTTATTTTGAAGTCTCGCGAAATTTGTCACGAATTTTGTGCGATTTTAATGACACTTGGAAAATCTCTTGAGTTGAGTGGGCGGCTTTTTTTTGGCATTTTAAAGAACCGTTACTCACGGCCTTCAAGCTTGAAGTTCGTTTAACCAACAACGGACAATAATCCGTATTACATTGCCGCTGCTTCTTTTTTTTTGTTGAGTATCAGCTGTTCGATTTCGATTCGAAAATCCAAAAATCATTGCCAAATCAGCGCAAACATTTAATGCACTTAAATTCAGAGCTAAAAATGTCGAAATAAATTCGACGAAAATCGTTGTTTGAAAATGCGCACAAGTGGAAAATTGCATTTCCTTTTCCTAGCCGTTGCTGTTGCTGCTTCTATTGCTGTTATTGTTGTTGTTGTTGTTGCTTTTCTTGTTGTTGCTATTTCTGTTTAATTTGTCAAATTTGTAATACAAACAATTCGCTGGAATTGGCGAACAAGCAAAAACGCGTTTGCTTAAGTTGAATATAAAGTGAAAACAAATAAAAGAAGAGATTGTAAAAGAGACCGTTGTGCATAAATGAATTATACATTTTATTACACATTTAATTATTAAACTACGTAAGTTTGATATAAGTTATTAGATTAGTTATTAGTTATTTGTTATCTGATTTTCATGTTTAATGGCATTGTGGTCAATATTTAAACTGTGGATTGATTTGTCATTTAATTTTTATTCACTTTTGAAAATAACATTTTTTTGAGTATTTTCAGTCAAAAAACCCCTTCAGGGGGATTAAAGGGTTTTTTTTTTCATTTTTTCCATTTTCGAAAAAAGTATTTTTTAAATTTAAAATTCCTAATTTATATTTTTAATCAATTGCAATAGTCACAATTAGTATAAGAAAGAACATTTAAATCGATTTTGAGGTGGTTAAATTTTTGATAAAAAATCAATCCAAAATTGATAAACATTTTGATATGTAAGTTCGGATTCAAAGATGCCATATTTAAAACTCGCATAACTTTATCAAAATTAAACAAATTTTTATGTGTAATGGCATTTTGGTAATTATATGTCGTAAAGATTGATTCCACACTTAAGCTTTATGCATATTTAAAATTAAATTTTTTTTTTATGTCAGAAAATCATGTATCCTCGGATCTATAGTTCCCATATTTCAATCTCCCCTAACTTTTTCATGTTTAATGGAAAATTAAGATTGAATTTAAATTTTTTAATTATTATTGAAAATAATTTCTTTTAAAATGTAAGTATGAGTCTATCCCCAAAATGACTATTGCAAATTCTTTAAACTATGAATTAACTTAAAGAATTTACGTAATTTATATTCTAGCTAAATCAACGTAATTATTGTGGCTTATCATCATGTTCAAATGTTACTTGAATTTTTTAGTGCTCGCCGCAATTGTTGTAGGCCGAAAATAACAACTTAGTTGCTTTTTAATTGACTGACTGGTATTCTAAGCATGTATGTGTGTGTGTGGATATATGTGTGTGTTTTAAAGTTAAGTGTGTGCCTTGGCGAATTGCAGCACCAGCTGTTGGCATGCAAATGTTGCCCCGAGAAGTATGCAATAAACTGAGCACAAGTCAATGTGTGTGTGTGTGTTTGTGTGTGTGTTTTAGTGTAGCCTGCAGCTGTGCTGGGCATGCGACTCAATTGTGGACATGCAAATTACACATTCTCAGCGCTTATAATTTCTAATTAATTATGCCATAAACGCCGCTTCTTGCGGTCATTGCAGCGCGCCAACACTAAAAGTGTGTGTGTGTGTATGTGTGTGTGTGTGCACAACCATACATTAAAGCATTCAGCATTTGCCTGTGAACAGCGGCAGGTGTATTTTATTTTTATTACGGCCCAGCTTTCAACTCTTTTGGAATTTTTGCAAGAAAATCGCATAAGTTGCAGCTGCCAGGGAGGCAGTGGAAGCAAAAGGCGTCAGCTGTAGCACAGTGGGGCAAAATTGTGCGAAAATAAGCAGAATTAAATAAGTTCCATAATGCAATTCAACAAAATGCATGGAGGTAATAAATGTTATTTATTTTTGATTTATCCCAACTTTCAAGTAAATTCAATCAAATTTATATATTTTAATTTCTTATGAATTTTACTTTTTGCATATAAAAACATTAACTTTTTTAAATTCTATTTTTTATGAAAAGGATCAAGTTTAATTTTACGTACTTTGTTTATAAATTGGTAAATAATAAAATTGTATCGTCAGCATTTAATAAATGATTAATTTTGACCACCTGCCCACCAGCTTCACACCACGGTGCAGTGCACGCTGCATTTGCTATGTAAAAATACAATTTTTTTTCCCCTGTCGCTTGTGCTTTCAATTTCTGTTTTATGCTTTTGTCTCAACGCTTTCTTACGCTTTCCTCTTCTGTTTTTTTGGTTTTTTTTTGGTTTTTATTGTAATATTTCAACTAATGAGCTGCAATTTGTTGCAAATGGCAGCAGCAGCCGCCGCAACGCCGTCGCTGTCAAAATGTTGCATGTGTCGCCGTTGCCATGGTGCATTAAAGTTGCGCATACGACACGTGTGCCGAGTACAAAGAAGTCGGCTGGCTGGGCTGGCGGGGGGATGTAAACCATTAAAGCAAGTGCAGTGGCTGGCGACATGACTCAAAAGGCGACCGAGCGTAAGAAAGTCATCAAATAGTTTGAAACAGCGGCAGGATATGCGATACAAGGACTCGCCGCAGCTAAGTTGAAGGACAGCCGCAGTGACTAGCGCTGATTGAGGCCACGATGCGAAAAGTTCAAACAAACAGCAGCAGCAGCAGCACCAGCAAACTTTCCTGCCAAATGAAGCAGGCCAGGACCAAAGTCTTGGCCAGCCTGCTCAACTGTCCACTCCCAGCCATGTCCTGCTACTGCTGCTGCTGCTGCATGGAACGCAGGCCGTTGATCGATGCGAGTGGCCGCCGCAGCGTTTTTGGGCCGTCGCCATTATTAGCCAACGTTTTTATTCCCTTCTTCTTTCGTTTCCATTTTTTTGCCGTTTTTTTTGGCTTAAAAACTTGGTCCTGGCCAGCAAAAACCCGTTAACAGTTAAGTGGATAAGCCAATTTATGAGTTTCGAATTTAACTTTGTCACTTTTTCCCCCAACTCTTGTGGCCTTTTGGCTCTCTTTCGTGCTAACTCTCTCTCTCCCTCTCTCCCTCTCTCTCTCTCTCTGTCTTTCTCCCCTCCTCGCTTTCGGCTTCTTTTTGGCTGTCGTCGCTTGGCACATTTAAGTGGATTTGTTTTGCTTTATTGGTTGCTCGGCAGTTGCTCAGCCCAATTTCTGTTTGGCCCTGTGCTTTCTGCTGTTGTCTGGCAACGCCGCTGACATTTTTAGGCTAAAAGTTTTTAATTTTTATATATATTTATTTTTACAACGTTTTTCTTTGTCCCCTTTTTTTAGCTGGTGGCTTTTCATTAATGTTGTTGCTGTTGGGCCATTTTATAATTTTTTTGGTTCAATGTACAAAGTTGTTTTTTTTTAAAGTGTAAGTTACACTGAACGAAGTATTTAAGGCAAATACTTATAATATAAATATAGCAATAATATAATTAAAAATGATTTTTAAAAATAAGTTCAAGGTAATATGAACATATCTGAATTTCATTTCGAATAAAAAATTAAAACAGGAAAGTTTTATTTTACTCAATTTACATTTACTTAAAAAAAGATTATATTGTTTTGTTTTTACTTCAATCTTGTTTTTATTTTTTTTTATTTCTACCAAATTTTTATTGTAAGTTCTCGTTAACATATTTTAATTTGTTAGTTTTTTAATTTATAGCTGTAAAATTTCAAGTTTGTTTTTCTTTAAGTCTGCCTTTTCTTTTTTGCATACATTTTTTATTCAAACACAACTTTGTTGAGTAGTGTTTTTCCAAAATGACTCTTGTGGCCTTTTTAGCATATTTTTGTTTGCCTCACAAATGTCATCGAATTTTTGCAGTCATTAAAAGCTTGGCAAGCGCAAAAGTTTTAACTCATTCAGCCGACTTACGACTCCAATTAGGATTAAGGAAACCGTTTGAAACGCCGATTAGCGAGCCAACTTGCGGGCAACTTTGGACACAAGTGGCTGCCAGTTGCTGTTACTTAAAGCAGCACTCTGGGGCTTCAAATTCGCATTTCGATTTCGGTTGGAGGTTTTCTGGCTAGTTTTGGGTGCGGGTCACGCGCCACAAAAATTGGCCACAAATCTAGAGCGAATAATAAGTTGAGAGCTCGTCTGGGGCTGGCCAGACGCACCGCAAATGAATGCAAGCTGATGATGATGCCCTTGTCCTGCGTGGTCCTGTCAGCTATTCCTCTACCCCACTTCCTCTTTAGACCTCAACGCTGCTGTTGATCGTTGCAAGCGCGTCAACTCATTTGCATATTTGCCAATTTACAACAAAAGAACTGCAACGTGTGTAGCCTTCGAGTGGATAGCCCAAGTCGAGTCTCTGCTCCTGTTCCCGGTCCCACTCCTGCTCCTGCTGCTGCTGTTTATGTATGCAACACTCGCATTGAGCGTGCAACGACCCTGTTGGCGCAGTTGCCCCATGCGCTGCTCCTGCGCTGCGGCCTGCGGTCAACGCTGCGTATTCATAATAATCAGCCAGCGCAGAGAGGACGCCGCGCCCATTGGCCAGGCGCCTAAAAGCTGGCAATGCCAGTTTGCCTTTTTCGGCCATGGCTTCTTCAGTTCCTTTTCCTATTACTTTTGCTGACGGATTTCGCTTTGAGTTGCTTTCTAGTTACGCTTTATTACTTTTGCCTGAGCACCCAAACGCATTAGATATGCAACGCGCGTTCCATTGCGCCGCTGTCTCTGCATTTCTCCAAAAAATACCCTCTGCACATTCGAGTACGACAGATTCAGTCTAAAGTTTATAATACACAGAAAAATTAAAATAAAAAGAAAAGGGAAATATTTCACTTTTGCCATCGAAAAATTTTTACAAAATTCAGTATTGTTGCTTCTTTCGTATTTGTAAATTTGTTTGTAGGGTCGATTTTGGGATAAGCCCTTTCTGGAAATATATGTTTTCTTTACTAATTTTGTTTTATTTTTTTATCCTGTTCATCAGGAAAGAGATAAAATATGTAGAAATCTATTAGAGATGTACAGATATATTTTATATAATTTTTGTACAATTTCTCACTCTCAATTTCTTTTCTATATGTCTTCCCTCTTTCTATTCGTGTCTGACTTTCCTAAACGTTAGACAATCTTTAACATACATATTTTTATTACACATTCATTCAATTCAATAGTACAATATATATTTTGTAAGAGCATTCGAGTATCGTTTGCATTTTGCTTGGCAATTTTGGTAACTTTCCCCGCCTCTCGCCTGATTTAATGCATTTTCCCTATGCGGTCTCCTTGGCTGGTTACTGTCTTTGCTGTCTGCTCTGTTTGAGCTGTCTGTTTGCTTGGGCTGAGCCAAGAAACAAACTTTAATAAGAAATGTCCTGAGATGTGAACAAACACCTGGAACCGGGCATGGAATGCAGCTAACATGCAACGCCAGCAGAGTTGGTGATAAAAATTAACGGCTCCCAAATGTTGCAGTCAGCGAAAGTCGCTTCTTAAATTTTTTAGCATTTAATTTTGGGCTTTGGCCTTATTTGATTTAAATATGCAATTCTTAATAGTCGTAAAACTGCCGGCTTGCTTTTCGCCCAGCGAATTGAATCCTCATTCGCACTCGTATTCGCATTCGCATTCGCATTCGAAACTATTGCAGTCACAAATTTAAGGTGGCTAAAAACTGGCTGGCAGGGGCGAAAGACAAAAATAACTACATTATTTATTTATGCAATATCTGAGTAGAGGGCACGTTGTGCGAGGCGTTGCCTTCTTTCTGGATTTTACCATTTTTATTTTGCTCAGCACTAAATGCTGCAACATTTTGTTTACGGCCGACCAAGGAGCGAGTCTCCTTTCCTGCCCTGCACTCCGGCTGCACAGCTGCCGGGTCTTTAGTCCTTGTTCCTTGGCATTCTGCTCCGTATGAAAATGTTCGGCGACTCCTTCGTATCGCCAACAAATGCTAATTTGTTACACATACCTTTGCCTTGAATATTTCAAGCATTTAAAATTGCATACCAATTCTAAATAGTCAACAAATTTATAAGCAATTTGATAATCTGCTCGATTCAAGTCAAGTTTCTCTTTCTCAATTTGACAACTTTTAAATGAAATTGCAACAACGCAGAGCTCAGTGGTTAGATCATCAGCAAGCTGACAAGAAAATTTTTAAGGACAAAGCAAAGGACATCTTTGAATATGTCTCATAGGTGTTAATAAAGTAGCATAAAATGTTGCGTAAACAATTTCTTCATCTCAATTTGACATTGATAAACTGGAATTTATAAATATTATTAAATCAACCATTCCCATCAACTTTTTCAATATTTTCTACAATATTATTCGAATCTTAAGCCAGCGAGCATTGGCCATGAGCACGTTTAGCGTGTTTATTTAACATTCATAGAATTGCGAGTGCTGAAATGAAAATTCAGTTGAACTCACTGCAACATATGCCACAAGATTATATTGAATGATATTAAGGACTCCGTCGTTGGGATTAAGAATACAAAAAAATTCGCATTTTTGTACATTTAAATAGAACACTTACCTTTCAGTTGTGAGAGTTCAGCTTTATATCACATATAAAATGGTAAACAACATTAACAGATTCAGCTAATTTTGAAATTGTTTATTTTAGTGTCAAAAAACACAGCACTTGTTGTTATTGTAAATATTCAGTAATTGTTTCGACGGAACCGTTCAATAAATTGACTTTTCTACAGCATATTTAAAATATGGTTTAGTTGCGCGCAAAACTGCAAGATAAGAAAGGAAAACGAAAAGCTCTTCGGAGCTTTTAAATGCACACGCAGCGAAAGCTAAAAGCGGCTGCAGCTTTGCGCCTTAAAATATTATAAAAAATAAAATAAATATGGCAATGGCATTTTGCATATGCAAATGAAGGAAGTCGTACAAGAATTTTCATACATATAAAAATTTGAAATAAAATTTCTATTTTTTTTACAACATTTTTCGTTTTTCATGTCAATTAAAAGTTTTCACTTTCCGCAAACAGCTGCCAGGCACGTGAACAACGCACACACACACACACACATTCACATGGACACACACACCAAGACTTCTTCTTGTGACGTCACTTGAAGCATAGCCCCTCACTTCACCTTATGCAGATTTTGAACAGTTTTATTTAATTCTTGTGCAACATTGAAGCTCTGTTTTATTTTTCACACTGCGCCTAAAAGTAGGCAAGCACAAATTATTTTATTGTTATTCAAAAATCATTTGTTGACTGCAGTTAAAAAATCGGTTTTAAAAATGCGGCGACTTCAAAGTGTTGGCCACAATAAAAATAAAATACTGAGCAGCTGCGGCAACAATAACACCAACAACAACAAAAAACAAACGAAATGCGGAAATGCGCCACAGGCAAGCAGCTGTTCAACTGCCAAAAGAGAGCGAGTGAGAGAGAGAAAGTGTGAGTGTAAGAGAATGTTTTGAAAAGAGCGAGCTTTTGGCTTTCTTATACGCCGCATTCTAGTGCAAGTCTATGCAATTTTATCTGCAAATACCCTTACCAGAGATTAGTGTGGACTTTTTTAAAGAAAACCTAACCACAAGCCAGAAGTTTTTTAATATTTGTTAAAGCAAAACTGTTTATTCTAAAAATTATTAAATTTATCCAAATGCCGCCACACACACATAAAAATAGCTTATAAGAATAGCTTGTATAAGAATATATTATGAACTATATAAAACAAATTTAATTAAATGTTTGTTAAATGTTAATTAATATATAAACATACTTAATAATTATTATTATTTTACTTATAACTTTGCCTTATTTTACGTTCGCTTTATTTGGTTTTCATTTTAGTTTTTCTACAGCAATTTTCAAATTACATAAGTTAGGGTATAGAAAAGTCGACCTTACTAAATATTTCATTTTGAGCATGTATTTATGGCATCCTGTTGTGTAGTGTTTTGTTTGCTGTTTGCTTTGCCTTTTTAATTTAAATGTTAATCTGCGTGCAAGTGCCAGCGAACTGCAGCAAACATGCCACATACCGCTCGCCCCTCCTCGCCCGCTCCTCGTCCTGTGTTAAAATATAAAGTGTGAAGTGGCATATATTTCATAATTTCATAATTTCTCGCATCATTTGCATATGACGGGTCGTCCGACAGCTGGCGCCATACAAAATGCCTGAAATAGTTAAAGTGACCGAAGCCCCAGGATATATGTGCACATATACATCTATATATATATATATATATATATCTATATATATAAATATATGTTTGTAGTGTTGTGTACACACCAATGACCCTTGCCCGTGCCCGTGCTCGTGCCCGTATTCGTACGGATCACTTAAGTTTTTATGCTCGTATTTGCGCACACACGTCTTTTATTGTGTATTTGTCTTGGCTGCCGCAAATAAAGACGAAGACGGCATAAAGACAGCCCGGCCGGACCGAGGAGCCAGGGAATTCATTAAAAATTAATCCAATGCCGGCGCTGGCGCTGGAGTTAGTACGAATGAAGGGTGTGGAATGGGGGAGGGGGTTGAGGAGGGGTGTTTGTTGTCTGCTATTCAATTACGTATGCCACGGCAACTATGAAAATGACCTGCACTGTCTGCACAGCCCCCACAACCAAGCCCAGTTAAACCTGGTCGAGGGGGTTGGGGTAGTAAATTCTAACAGCACTTGGGTCGGCAAACCCACACACCCTACCCTCATCCCCTCATCCCCTCGACGGGCTCAAATGCTTGGCAGTTTTATGTGTTTTGTCTTCGCAGTCGCATGCCGCATAAACGGAATTATTTACAATTTATTTTTACCTGAGACAGGCAACTGAAACTGAAACAAAAACAGAAAACACAGAACAGGAACTGGCGCAGGCGATTGCGATTGCGATGGCGTTTGTTTCGCCTGTTTGTTTTTGTGCTATTCAAAATGTCTTCATTACCGGCTGCTGAAGATGCCCTGAAGAAGCTGCGGCTCCTCAGCTCCGGCAGCTGCTTCATTGGCTTTAATATGGCCCTGGACCAGACCATGGCCCAGGCCAAAGCTGTGGCTCTGTGAAGTGTTGCCTGTTTATTTGAGACATTTGCAGCTAACTAATATCCTGAGTGCTGCGCCAAGTAATTGGCTGATGGCCGACAGACAGACAGACATACAGACAGATGGACAGACGGACAGACACTACTTGGCCAGAGAGCACTGGAGTCAGAGTATTTAATTTGTGCCAACAATTCCACAAGGGCTCTGTCGCAATTGCTCAACTTGATTAAATGGCAACAACACTTGACTGCTGCTGCTGCTGCTGCCACAAGCCACAATTCGGTCTTGTATCGAGCATAAAACTTTTCAATCAACAATAAATAAAATAATATAAACAATTAGACAGTTTTGTTTAAGCTAAAGTTATTGAAAAAACAAATTTTATTGCTTCAAAAACTAATTTAATTAATTTAACAGCTTGTTAAGCTTTGTTGATTTAAAGATAAATAAACTTAATAGCACAAATATTGTGTTTTAAATTAGTAAATATTAATATATAAACAACCCTAAATCAAATTGAATCCACAATCTCAATCTCCAAGTTAGTTTAGGTTTACTCGCCTCTGTCAATTTCTAAACTTAATCAATTTGAGGCCAGCTCAACTGTCAGCTTTTGTGAGCCGATAACTGAAAGTGTTGCCAGCTAATTAAATGGCAACTAATGCAACTAAACACTTGGGCGGGCGAACTGTATCTAAGCTTAATCAAGTTGGTTGGGGGGCGTAAGCACTCTGCATAAATTAGTAAAAACTTAAATGCAACGTTTAAGCGCCAGCCAAGCGCATCTAAATAGACATTAGCGCCCGACAAGGATGCTGCATCCTTTTGCAAAGAGTGTGTGTGAGAGAGAGAGGGAGGGAGGGAGACAAGCAAGCACTTGGCTCGAGGCAGCTGTTTATCAACATCATCAACAACAACATCCTCATCGTTGTCCTTCTCTTCTCCTCGTCGCCATCGTGATGCACTCATGAGCGATGATAAATCATCAAAGGAGGCAACGTGTTGCGGACTTGACTTGACAGCAGACGCTGCAGTGTTGCACCATTTTGTGGCACTTGGCGTGGCATGTTGCACGTTGCTTTTGTGCACCGCACCCACCTTTCTTGCAGTCCTTTGTCTTTCGCCGCAGCCCTTGCAATTATTAATTGCCAAATAATGATGAAATACTCGGCACATTTCTAGTTATTTATGGCAGCAACGTGTTGGCCGCACTCACTTTCTTGGCCAAGAAGGCGCACACACACCGTTTTCACCTTTCGCCGCTCGTTAATATGCAATTTTTATTGGGCTTTTGAAAATCGGCCACTGCATTGCGACACTCATGCAAATTAGCCGCAAATATGCCTAGAAAGAGGCTAAAAATATTTGTGCAACTGCATTTGCATATAATCGCAACAACTATTTGTTTTCGCTTGTCCGCGATTTCGAGCTGTGCACTAAATTGCATTACGTATACGCCACGTTGTGTATGCTGGCGATAGCGGAAGCAGGCCTTACGCTTGATGTGACCCAGTTGCCTTTTCTTGGCAGCCCACCTGCCACATGTCCACACTGGGGACATTACCTGAAAAACGCAGATAAACAGCAAAATACGAGAATTGCTAAGCACAATCTAATTCCGGGTAATATTCAGGTATGTCCTCCTGCTGATTGGAAACGATTGTGAAACGATTTGGCTTTGTTTGAGATACTTAAGGTATACGATATTATCAATAATCGACAGTTTTCTCGTCTCCCACAAATTTTAAATAAATTTTGAAATTATTTTTATGTAGCTGATTTTTTTAAATCTCAATTTCTTTCAGCCCTTTTTTCGTTTCGCTCTACTTTTATTTGTTTTATTTGTTAATTAATTAAGTTGCAGCAAATGCTCACACTTTCTGAAATAATTAATTTAATTTATCAATAGGTTAGAAGCCATCTCTGCCTCACAGATACAACAGACTTTAGTTCAATTTGCAATCTCATTAACAGAAATCAACTGCAAATGCAAGGATATTGTAAGCGCGTGTTTTTGCTAGAGTTGTGCATCAATTAATCAGGGAGCAAATGCAAATTACTTGCGGCATTTGACGTTTCTTTCGTTTTCGGCCGGGTCGTGCTGCGTTAACCGGAAACGGAAATGTTGCCTGCATAACAAATGAATTTCGCTCAAGGGTGGCTCGTCAAGTAGAAGGCGACTAAGGGGGCAGGAACAGAGAGGCAGTTGCTGTGGCTGTGCGCCTTTGACAAGTCACAAGGCCTCTTGGCATTGTTCGGCGAGTCCTTCTGCGCTGGCAGGCAAAAATAAATTGTTTTCTACATATTGCCTGAGACGGGAAGACTTACTTGAGACGGGGGCCGCCCGCTGATTGGTATCGCGCCTGCCGTTGACAGCATTCATTCCAGTTGGGCCTCAAGTGGCGCCTACTCTGCCAGCTCCAAATTAGAAATTCCAATGAAAGTGCCGCCCCCCAAAATGGGGTCAAAGTTCATACATCCCAACAATACGCTCAGCAGTGTCCCATGCTTGCAATTGCAGCCAGCTGAATTTATTAACGCTGTGGCCATGCGTCAAATAAATGTCAAAAAATGAACTCAAAGTGCTGCAATTACGGCCCGCCCGCCCGAGAGATCTGCAGCCCCAAACCGGCCCAACCAAAAGATATGGAATGTGCACGTTCCCAGAGCCAACGCGGCCCGCAATAAAAATTGCACGAAAATTTTTGGCATGTTAAACACAATTTTTTAATGAATTTTCGCGCCAGTCGAGTGTGAAATGCGCGCCTGGCGCCTGGTTTCAGTCCGTCCATGCGGCTGCTGTGGAGGGGGGCTGTGATGCGAGGAGCTGCCTACTTTTAAAATGCCATAAAAACTAAAAAAAAAAACAAAATAAAAATAAAAAGCAAGCAAATAAAGAAATTAATAAAAAAAAAAAACAAAAATATTTCTGGCCACAAACAAAGTGAAAATTGCGCGGCAAATAAAAAATTGTTTTTCGAAATTTTGCGGCTGTCGCTTTTGCTGTTGTTGTTGTTGTTGTTGTTGTTGTTGCTGTTGCCTTTATTGCTGTTGTGACCATCACTTCCGTCTGTCTGATGTTTGAAATGATACCAAGACAAGGCAGCAAGAACAGCGACAATTCTGCGGTCATATTACCTACACAATTTGCGGTATCTCCGTTTTAAAATAAAATTTAAACATTCTCTATAAGAAAAGACTTAAAGAAATTAATTAAAAATAGTTATTAATAATTGAAATGTTAATAATAAAAATTTTTTAATAATTGAATATTTTATATTTTAAATGCATGTTCAAAATGGATTTGAAAATAATTATTTTTGAAAAAATATTCGATACACTTTTAGGCAACAAAACTGCAGCGCATTGAATATTCCAAATAAACTGTTCAAATATTTTGCCAGCTCAGTTGCTATTTTATTTGCAAGTGTTTTTGTTGTTTGTTTTTATTTATTTTATTGTTTTTATTGTACCTTTTTGCTCTGGCCAACACTTCAGCGCGAGACAGATGATAATAAAAAATTTTATTACACACAAGCTCATCCATTTGACTTAATGGCGGTTGAATGTGCAGCCTTTTAATGTGGGTCCTGGGACGAGCAGCGGGTAGTTTGCGGGAGCCATATGATCTGTGGCAAGAGTAAATGCGTATCTGTCTACCTACTCCGATTTTTTTTTCGCAGGGTTTATTGCGCGGGATAGGAGAGCTGTTGATTATTTAATCATTTTTTTCAGAAACTGACGCTGCTTTCTCAAGTGGAAGTGCATGTAATTTTATTTCATTTGCAATGCATTCCGTTTTATTTATTTGCGTTTATATTTTTATTTTTTCTTGGTTTAAATTTAATTTGTTTGGCTTTTGCCGCGGCTGTTGTGTTGGCGGTACTGATTGCCGGGCCAGCCACTGCGCCAGCTGCTGACTAATATGGCCTGCCACGAGCTCTCAATAAATCAGCGAAATGTGCGAGCAAAATAATAATTAATGGATGTGTGCGGATGTGCGGCAAGGGGGCGGGCAGGTGAAGAATGATGCATGAAAATTTGTGAAAAATTGCACAAATTGCGCGTCACACGTCGGTGGCAAATATAATTGCCAGCGCCAATGTTTGGCATTGCCTCAAATGAGCAGTCCAAGCGGACGCCTCAAAGAAAGCAGCAAAAAACCTAGCATACATTTGAGCGCTTCTTAATATGCAGCACATGTAGAAAATGAGTTAAACGCTGGCCGGAAACAGACAACACTTGGCTTAATTTCTATGCTGGCTGTCAGTCTCTACCTACCCACCGAAGCCACCATCTTCCGCATTGGCCACCTCATCATTGGCCGGGCGTCATCATCATTTGGCACAGGCATACCCGAAGCCGCATGTTCAATATGATTCGTGACATGTTAGGGAATTAGTGCTGCAAGTGCTGTAGCTGCCTTTCTGCTTCTTTTGCTTGTGTGTGCTTGCCACGTGCGCCACATGTTTGTCATGCCAAGTGGCGCCGAGCGGCCTCATTAATGTGAGTTGCTTTAAGTTTTATTTATTTATTATTGGATCCTTCTTTAGTTTTTTTTCTTTTCTTCCATTTGTTCTCCCTACTCTTTGTTATTTCGGCTGGATTTGCCACGGCTAATTGCTTTTTTGTGTATTATTTCGGGGCAGCATGTTTCGCATGTTCAAATGAACTATTTAACAGGCGGTCAACAGACTCCCTTTTTCTGCTCAGTTTCACAATATGAATAAAATCTTATAAACCAGTTTAAAAAATAAAAAACAAAATAATATAATATAATAATAATATAAAAATAAGTATAGTGTTTCTTTTAAAAATATTGTAATAAATAAGGTATATATTTTACCTTTATACATTTTATTAATAATTCCACAAAGGCTTCGAAATCTTAAAATTTGCATGCGTTCGTTAGTTGAGCGGCAGGATTACACCTTCAGTTGCCGCAGCAAACTCATGTTACCGATCAAACACTTGCACTGTGCTGAAGAATCTTTTGGCCAGTTTTCGTGATATGCAAAGTTTTGCGTAATTGCTGCAATTTGTTGCCAGCAACTGCTTAATATCAAGTAGCCGTCGTGTTGGCACAAAAGCTGATGGCAACTTAGCGCTGCAAGCGCATTCGGTTACACAACAGCAACGGCAACAGCAGCAACAATTACAACAACAACAATAACTTTAGCACCAATGTTGCCTGGTTGCTGCTTGCCTCAAAATGTTTGTTGCTGCTTGTTTACATTTTACAGTTTTTGTGGTTAAGTTTACGCCGTGTTCTCGTCTTCACACACACACCGTTAGTCTGAGGTTGGGTTGAGTTGAGTTGAGGGCCGCCACCCGACTGGCCTCTTATCATGTTAGCAGCGCTCTATTTTCATGTTGCCAACAACAGAGGCAACAACAATTACGAGCACAGCAAAAGCAACAACTATGTGCAACTATCTTCAGTTACGAGCAGTTTGCCAACATGTGGGTGTCAACTGCGTCCTCTTTGCTTGCCTCCTGTTCTCATGCCCACGTCTTCTTCTTCTTGCGATACTATTGCGTGCTCCTCTTCGTTTAATTTGTAAAATTATTAGCACGTACTTTCTTATTAGTTTGTTTTGCCATGTAAATTTCACAAACTGAACTTTCTCAGTCTGGCATCGTGGGACAATGACAACCAACAATATATATATATTGATAGGATATACGACTTACATAGGAATATCCAGTCAGCCCCACAGGCATTGGTAACTTTTACCTACTTAAATTTAAGAGAACCTTTTAACTGCTTTCACTTTTAACTTTTTACTAGGTGCATGTCAAGAATGTTTCCTGGCTTTTTTATTCTTATTATTAATCCAAATTAGAATTCGAAGTTAGATTATAGCCTTGACCTTCAGAACTTTGCAAGCCCATCGCTAGGTACATTGTAATGCTTGGGTACATTGTAAATTCAAAGCGAAATCCCGTTGGAAGTTTGAAATGTATTCAGTTGCAACAGAGTGAAAAACAGTTTTCCTTGTCCAATGAAGCGGACATGAACCAAAAAAAGAAAAGCTTGGAAAAAGAGGAAACCCCTTACAAAAAAAATGTACAAAGCCGCAACAACGAAAATTGCCATTTATCAAGTGATATTGCAGCGACATTTAATCAAGATATTAGCAAAATGTTCAATTTATTTAGAAAAACCCAACGGCCATAAGAAAAAACAACAACAAAAACAACAACAACAGCGACATGAACTAAACTGTCGTAGTAAAAACCACCAACAATGTGCAACATGGCAAAAAACGGACAAAACGAAATGCAAATCAAGCACTGGGAATTAGTGACAGCCAAGCAGAAAGAGCCGCTCCAGTTCCAGTTCCAGTTGCATTGGGAACTCCCACCGTGAGTTTTCGTGTGACATTTGCAATTGACAGTCGAGTCGTCGGGCTGAGTCGCATCGAGTTCAAGTTAGAAGAACTTTAGCAGCTCTCCAGTGCGAGGCTTCTTTTCAACTGTTTTTTCTCTGTCCTCCCCACCTTCGCTTCCTAACACTGCGACAATTTAAGCTGCAAAGTTTAAATGTTTTTTCTTCAAGTTTTTCAGTTGCGGCGTTTTTCTTTTGGGGTTTGCGGCAAAATGTCAAACGGTGGCCAAAGTTCGCTTAACATCAAACGAGTTCGTGTGCAAATGGCGGCCCCAAGTGTTGCAATAGGGCTTGCCGCACCACCAAAACCAACCCCAGCCCCAACCCATCCTTGCCTGAATGCTGAGCACGTGTGCACTTCTCCTAAATATTTTTTTTAAATTTTGGCATTTCTGCAATTAATTTTGCCAACGTTCGTAATTTTTTAGCTGACTTACATTCAGGTAGAAGCATCTTCACTGCACAGTTGACTGAAAAAGATAGAAAAATTCATAAAAACAGAAAATGTTATTTTGAAAAAAAAATCGTAAGATCAAACATATTTTTTAATTTTACAAATACTTCAAATATTTGTTGCCTTATCAACATTAACATTTAAACATTTGCAACCGAACCATCTAAATGGAATAATTTTTGTTTTTAGAAAATAGCAGGAAATTTTCATTCAATTAGACCCATGAATTTCTTCTAGAAATCGTCTCAAAAATGCAAATACAGAGCAAAAGTTAGGCACAGCATATTTTCACCTTCGACGACCGCTGTTGTTGCCCCAGTGTGCTGCTGGGGGGTGAGTCAGTGAGGGGTGTCGGAAAAGTCTTGTGGCGCCCGGTAATCGTTGGGCCCGTCACTTTTTGCAGCACTTACTTTTAATTAGCAAACAAAACGGAACGCAACGCAGCGAAATGAAATGAAATGCAGCCCGCCGCCTGAAAGTAGGCAAAACTTTTGTTATTGTCGCCAAATAAATTTGCCAATGCGACTGCGAAGGGAGCAGAAGCAGGCAGCGGGCTGGGCCAGGTAAACAAGTGCGATCCATACAATTGTGGGCGTGGTCAAAACAACAACTAACAAAAAGTTTCAACGCAAAATTATGTGGCGTCAAATTCAGTGAGTAGGTGGGCGCTTGGCGGCTAAGGGGTGTGGCAAGTAGCAGGTGGTTTACCCCATGCGGTTGCCGTCGGGTAAAATTTATGTTGCAGTGTGAAATTTTACGCGACAGGTGAAAAAAGAGCAGCAGAAACCCAATAACAAAAAAAAGAAGAGCGAATTGCAAAAACTTGCATGCAAATTTTTGGCCAAGTGGAGAGCAACCCAAAACAAAGTTGTTCGCCGGGTGTGCGGTGTGCCGAACTGTCGAAGTCACTGGCGTCTGTCTGGCAACTCTAGCAGCGCGGCCCGATTAGCTGAAAGCATCGCTTAAATATTTAAAGTGCTCCCAATAGGCGTACAAATAAATACATTTTTCGCTCGGTCTCGTTGTCCGGTTGCCAGCTCTGAGCTGAACGGTTCCGGAACTGGGTTTGCGTAACGGCCTTAACACTTCATTAGCAATGGGTGTTTGGTGTGCATGTTAACACTTGCCTCGAACAAACCGAAAACACAACAAACAACAATCCCCATGCTCCTATCCCGGCCCCGCCCACTTCGTCCGTTGTTGCCTCATTAGAAAGGGTTGCAGTCGTGACGCGGGCGTAAATCATCAATTAAATTAAATTTTGCTTCTGGGGCCAGTGCTAAAAATTAATTTTTAAAATGAAATGTTTTTGTGAATTATGAGGGTTCTCTGCATTAACCAGGCAAACTGTTCAACTGTTGCTATTTGCTTGCTTAAATTTACTTTTAAGTCCACGGAAATGTCTTTTGCTAAATAGATTACACTGAAAAAATTAATCAACAGTTAATATTGCGGCTTTTAATACATTTTATTTACATTTTATTTTATTTTAATTATTAAATCAAAATTGAATTTTTTTATTTTATTGTTATGAATGTGAGTAGAAGCCACAAAAAAACTTTCCATAGCAGAGTGGCCGCTTTAAGTTATCTTTCCGCTACATTTCTGATAATAATATGTTTTAATTGAATTTTAAAAAATTATTTATATTATACATAAAAATTATATATAATTTTTAAATATTATATGTATAACAATATACGCAAAAGCTAAAATTAAAATATATAATTTTAAATAATAATTTAAAAAAAGCGAGAAATTTTGCATAGTATTTTGTAAATAATAAAAAATATGAACATCGAAATGGCTTTACGTTAGTGTTCATTCCTAACTAGGACTATTGTCTGGACAACAAGCCACGGAGCAAGCAGTTCATCTAGATATGGCTATCGCACCATCTTATAATTGCTCTCCAATGCAAACTCGAATTCGAATGCCGAAAACTTGCGTCATGTTTGAGATAATTGCAGCTTTGAGCGGCGACTTTTCCCTGCTGCCAGCGGCTTGGCTATTTACTGTTACGTTTTTTTTTTGTGCTTTTATTGTTTGTTGAAATGATTTCCAGGAAAAAACGTTTACCCAAACCCAAACCTACCCCAATAAGTGTGTGTATGGCATATAGCATATAAATTACACGAATAAAAACTGAAATTGCTGCAAAAACAGAAATACACTTAAAATATACAGAGAGCGCCGGGCAAAGTAAAGCAAAAGGCAAAGTAAAGCAAAAGGAAAAGGAGAAAAAAACCGGAATATTTATGAACGCACACGCCAGGACGAGGAAAGCGAAAATGCGCCAAATAAAGCCACGTAGAACGGGGCTACACAGTTAACAGTCAAATGCCGAAAGGGACAGGGTATAATGGGGAGGTTCGGGTGTCAAGACCCAACGAACCAGCGAACCAAGTCCGAACCTTGTCCGGTGTGCGGGTCCGGGACCGGTTGCGGGACCCGGTCCGGGCCATGTTTGCTGGCAGATAAAGCAAATGGCAAAAGTGTTTTCCATGCACGATCGATAAACACGGCGCCAGCAAGACGGGACAAATTTTCATAGTTCAAGTGGCGCCTAGGCAGGCGCTTCGACTCAGTCGAGAAACGCGCGAGAGTAAATGGGAAAGCGGGCGGTGCGGCGGGGAGAGAGCCCAACTGAAATGTGGCCAAAAGCAGGCACTAAAAATTCACACGCACACTACTGAAACGAATGCGATAAAATTATTGAGGAAGTGCGCAAGCAAAAAAGAAGTATTTCTATTAACGACAGTGGTCGACTAGCTGGATACCATCGAAAAACGTATTGTTATCTTTCGAAAAGATTTATATAAAAAAACAAAAGAGATACTCTTTAAGAGTTAAGCAATCCTTGTCATTTAAAGATAAAGTATATTTAAAATGTACCTTAAGTAAAAATTTAAATTTCTAGTTAAAAAATCTAGCACAATCTTATACAACACTGCACATTCATTTTTTTGCAGGGTATAACAAGCAACAGGAGTGAGATTCGGCATCCTTTTATGTAAAAGTGTAAGCAAAACTATCTTTCATGTTCTCTAGCCAACAGCTGCTTGGCTATTATTATTGCTTGCTTGTGATTTGGGCCGCGTTGAATCATCGGGAAATGCCATGGAAATTGATAACTATCACGTGTCACTCACAGCTAAACAGCCACAAATCCAACATTGCAAACACAGATCTGCGCAAATATCCGCTGAACCTGTTAAATTAGCACTGGCTTCGATATGCTTTTACGATTGGGGCGCGTGTGTGCCTCGAACCCGGCAAATTAATACCGAAAGAAATAAAGAAAAAAAAAATTAACTTGTCTATTTGCGTGGATTTTATTTTTATGGCATTCGCCTAGATTGTGACAAGTTCTATGCGTTGATGTCTCTGGCTTTCGCATTCGCCTGATGAGCGCGTCATCAGCGTTGGGCCTTGAGCAAAAGCGGACAAAATAAAACGATGAGTCATGCCTGAATTTCCAAGGCGATTCGTCAGACGTTGGGGCACAATTTTTATATTCATGGCAAGTGTAGAAGAACTTTGTCCTTAAAATTTGCTATGCATAGAATATTACGCGTCTGTTAAGAGTGAAATATATTCAAGATACTCAGAAGCTAAATCAAATGAAAGGAGTCTTGGATTTAACTAATAAATATTCTTTATATATTATATCAAATGCGAGTATATTAATTATATTTATAATGAATTAAGTTAGTTTTTTAAGGCTAAATATTAATATTCATTTTTGTGTTTATATTGATGTTTGAAAATATTTATTCAAATCAATTATTGGTTCAAACTGCATTTTCACTTTTCTGAATATGGAATATAATTAAGCAAGCGATCCTAATAGTTAAATTTGTCCGGCAAGTTTATTGCCATTTGTTATTTAGTGACACTGCCAAGCAATCAATTCCTTGCACCCTCCCCTCCCTGGCCAAGCGACGCCCCCACAGAACCATAACTCAGACAATTGCAGGCGCGGCATTGTTTAAATTTTGGCAAGGCATAATAATTTTCCTACGCATTGTTGTGGCCCACTCTTGTTGTTATTTGTTGTTTGCTTTGAGACAACAAGCGGCCAAATAGAGGATTGGCCAGTGCGGGGGATGGGATGGGGTGGGATAGGATGGGGGGATTGACCAGCAGACAGTTAGAATGCGACCCTCGAGAAATGATGAGGAAAAAAGTTCGGCGACGCGTATGCGCAAAATGTCGTCTCATAAATAATGTTGATAAAATGCATTAGGGGGCGTGCCCGGCCAGCCCCATAATTAGTGCATTAATATGAGCAAAGGACGCAGCAAAGGACTGCAGCTAGTCGCTGCTGGCACTGCTCTTGACGAGCAGGATACACAATAGTTTTATTTATGGGATCAGAGATGTTCCAAAACCAATAAAATAGTCGAATCCGACTAACGGCTACCAGTTGTTGTTGTTGTTGTTGTCGCTGGCGTTGTTGTCGCAAACAACGCCATAATAATAATGTAATGAAATTTATGATGCGCATTTAATGTACTCAACATAGCGCGACAATAAACGACAGCAGCGCGAAGGATACGAAGGACGCGTAGGACGCGGGCCGCCTTTGCAATGTCCATTGAACGCCCGACACTTAACTGATTTCAAAATTATATTGCTGCACGATTGTGTGCGTGCGCGCGTGTGTGTGTGTGTGTGTGTCTCTCTGTTTGAGTGCACTTCTATATGTACAATATGGCATATGATTTTATTGCTCATTGTCCGCCAAGGCAGCCGTCAAATTTGTGCGTTTGTGCGTGAAGGACAGCAGAGGGGAGCGGTGGAGCAGGGGGCAAGCGGAGACGCCAATGTCAATATTTAAGCTGAACAAACGTGGCAGCAATCTGGACATGTATCTTCCTATATATATGCTATATGTGTGTGTGTATAGGGTATCTCAAGGAGTTGCTTTAGTTTGCTTTGTTCTCATAGTTTTATTGTTTCACCACATTGCATTTTATTACCCCACGTTAAACAGCCCGATTGCAATTTCAAGGCTATGTTTGATTATTGCATTGATACAGATTGGCACACTTAAACGATTAATGTTGTAACTGAACTCTTATAATAAAGAAAAGATAACACTTTTGTATACAACTATTACACTACTCATACATAAGTTTTATACAACTGTTATACAGAACTTTTAATTTATAAGGCAATATAAATATATAATAACCATCGTTACTTATTTAAAAAACATATTTTAAGATTTTACAATTTAAAAATTAATCTGAATTATAAATATGCTGTTAATAATACATTTTAAATACATAAATAACAATATAACTGTTTCACAATATCAATATAATCTACATTATAAGTCTTCTAGTTATAACCTTCCGTAAATTTTCAACATTTGAATGCAAATATAGTCAACTACCATAAAAAAGATCGACTTCACACCAGTTATTCCATAACATATTCGATTCTAATCAAGCGTTCTGCCAAATTGAAAATGTTCAATTCATTTTTACAAGAGTCCAAGACACAACCACAAAAAGCCGACCCTGCACAGCACTTTCACTGTTATAATCCAAAAGCCACAACAGTAAAAAAAACGAAAAAATATGTTGGACAATGTATTACAAACTGGAGCATAAAACTTAATTTCCGACCAAACATTGCGACATTGCAGCTGCAATAGAAACTGACAGACAACCGCAAGAAAAACCCAATCAAGCTTACACGCCGCACCTCCTCTGCAGGGCTTAGGTGCTGCCGGGGGGGTTGCGGCGGGTAGTCTAAAAACAAGCATAGAACTGGGCGAAGGCGAAAGTAATTTGCAAGCAACTTTGCAGTGTCATAAAGGGCTGGCAAAAAAAAGGGAGCATAAGGCACTTAAATTGTTGCCCAGTATGAAGGAAATAATTGAAAAATTTGCAGTGCATAGAAAATCGAGTTATGGCGAAAGTGACAGCCGAAGCGATGACGTAGGAAATATCAATTAACAACAACAAGCGCAAAAAGCTATTAAAAGCTTATTTAGTCGATGCTGAAAATAAAAACAAGCGCCACCGTAAGCAAATAATGTGCATAAAAAAAGTTTACACAAACAAGAGCGCGGTCGCCCCGAGTACGCCGTAGTACAAGAACAGGAGCAGTAGAATTAATTGCTTTATATGGCGTGATAATTTATTGAAGCCCACGATGACCAACATGGGAGCACAAGCAAAGTCCATCGCTGAGCCGGGGTCGGGGCCGGTGACGGTGCCGGTGCCGGGGCAAGTGGAGCAGAGGGCAGCAGAGGGTACGAACATGGCAGGCGGCTGCCTTGTTGTGCCAGGATAACACGAGTATTATGCCGGCAACGAGGCGTAAGGGTCAATCACATTAGAGACATGCGAGCCGCTGCCGCTGCCGATGCCGTTGCCAGTTGAGTCCAGTTTAGCAAGGAGCCCAAGGATAGCGGGGTGGTTGGCTCTTTTGGTCAAGGGTTGCCTCACTCGCCTGCATTTCGCAATCTGATTATGTGCCCAGGGCGCGGATAATAAGTTTTTGTTTTATTATACCCTTCAAGTGGATAAAATGACTTGTTTGTGAGCCTGGCAAATTATGAAAAGATTGCCTTTTTTTTAACTTTTTTCTACTAACAATCATCTTGATTGTGAATAACTTTCGGCTTAGCTCTAAAGAAACTTTTTTTTAGTAATTACACATTTATCTTGTACAAAAAATGAAATTCCTTAATTTATAGCACAGGTTATAAATGAAAACAACCGATTAGAAAATGTTCAAAAACTTGTTAACTTATTTTTGTATGAATGAATATTATTTTTTTATTCCCTATTTAAAAATATGTGTAAGAAAAATTAATTTATCATGTTTAATTAATTTTGATTTAGAATTTTAATAATTTTTGCATTACATTAAATAAATATGTATTGAATCATTTTTAAAGAGTACTCAAAAGTCATCAGTTTTTGCATTTTCTGCCTGTTTCCTGCAAATGGAAGCGCTGTTCAACCCTCGTCTGCAAAAGAACGGGGGGTACGAGGGTCAATCCGCAAATGTGTGCTATGAATATAATCAGCGCATTCAATCGAGTTAATTTCATTATGAATATGATGGCAGCTAAACGATTCTTCTTCGGCTTTGTTTTGGTGGATTTTCTTTTTTAATCAGACGCCACGCGATGCTAAAACTTCGGGCATATAAATAATCTTGCCAAGTTGCCTGGCAGGACACTAAGGACAAGCGCACAGCAGCTGCTCGTGTTGCACTTTGCGAGTCCTCGCTGCTGCTGCTGCTCCTGCTGCTGCTGTTGACAAACAAATATGAAACTAATCCTTGGTAATTAGTGCGCCAACTTTTGCTGCATTTTGAGCCAGGACACAAAGTCAGTCCGGTGTCCATGCGGTCCTGCTCCGGCTGTGGTCACAAGTTGGCACATTCCTTGTGCTTTTTGCGGTAAGCAGCGAGTGTAAATGTGTGTGTGTGTTGGGTTTTTTTTTTTTTTTTTGCTGTGGTGTCGTCGTTGGCATCGTGGAGTGGCGTTATTTTTATTGGAAAAGTTAAGCTCGTGTTTTGATAGGTTTCAGTCGTAAAGGGATTAATTAGTGCGGAGCTCTCGCCAACATGCCGCAGACACAGCGACCCCGACTCCAGCTCGAAAACGGACTCCGGCTCCGACTTCAACTCCAGCTCAGACCAACCGTGCAGACCAAGTCGCATTTGTTTTTGGCTTTTGCATAATTAAAGTTAAGCTGAGTTGCATAGTTTTCCCTTTTCTCGTATTGCGATAAATGCGCGAGGCACTCAAACCGACACTCACAACGAACAAGGTACTCGGCAACAGTTTGGGGAGCTCTAGTGAAACTACAACCACTGTCCGGACTGCATCATGTTATGCTATGAATGGCAAATGAGTATTGTTTAAGAGCAAAGCGAGCGGAAATAGTTACACTTAGTGGCAAAAGAGTAAAGCTAAGAAAGTATTTACATTTATTAAACATTTTGGTATTAAATGAATATGAATATAATATGTAAGATGAAATATAAAATATTTAATAGAATAATAATAATCGAAAGTCGAATACTATATCATATTATATATTTAGTAAAATTTGCAATTACAATTGTTTTACACAGTTTTCTTTTGGAAAAAACGCCTGTCGCAATTAACTAGAAATTTGCTTACTTTGAAATGCTCGAAAGTATTCAGGGAATGCTCATCTTTCAGCTGTCTTCAACGAGGTTTATTAATTTCGTTGTTGCAACCGCGTTGAGAGACATTTCGCTGGAAACTCCAATGGCGCAGCAGTTGGTTGGTAGGTCCTTTTTTTCTTATCTTTTATTATGAACTGCAGCTACAATTTCTCCAGCGATGTCAGCGCATGATTTACGAGGCCGTGGCTTACAAATGAAAATTGTAGTAAAAACACAGCCGGGCGGTAGCGGTGGTGAGGAGCGCAAGACAGAGGGACAGACAATCCTTTTTTGCGGCACTGAAGTTTTGGCCACAAAACAGGAAACGGAAATGAGTGCGCAGGACGATGGCGACATGTGAAATGTGTTTGGCCCCAACCACTTGAAATGAAAGAAAAAATAAAACAAAAAAAAAATAATAGAAAACGAACACACATGCAAAATAAACGGGTTCAAGTGGCGCTCGTAAAAACAGGAACAGAACCAAGCCAAGCCGAAGGATAACTGTTGAATTGCTGGTCATAATAACAAGGCATGCCACATCCGCACACATATGCAAGTGTATGTGTGTGTTTGTGTTTGTGGTAGAGCTTGTCGCGTAGCAACTTGTGGCTAACTTAATAGCAGCTAACAACATGCTGACAAACAGAGAAATGTGGGCACATGCTAAGGTTCATGTGACCAGAATGAATGCAAATGAACTTGGGGCAACTTTTTTGCACCACAGTGGCAAACTAGATAACAATTGGAAAAGATGCATCATAATATGAATAAAATCCTGCAAACATTACCAAAAAATTCATATAATAGATTTGCATTTTATATATTGTATATTTCTAAAATGCCAATAATAAATTTTTCTATATTTTTTTAAATTAAAATTAAAGACTTTTTGTTTATTTGCTAAAGTAAATATTAGACATATGGCTTATTTTCATGAGGGTCATTGTTCACTGCAAAAAGCGCTTAGCAAAATGTGGAAAGGACCATTGTACGAGTTACATAAAATATGTACAAGAAAATGCGATTAAATGAATGACACGGAGAACATTAACGCACACTCGGCTCCCAATGCAGCGTGCAGCAAAATACAGAAGTGAACCACAACAAATAAAGGGAAATAAAATAAAAATAAAATAGAAGCAGAATAAAAACAAAAACAGGGAATACCAGCAGCGATGCTGCTGTGAAAACAATCCAATCAATTTATTAATTAAGCAAGCCACTCGGTGGCCAGCCGAAAGGAGAGAAATTAAATGAAATGAAATACGCGGCGTATGCGTAACGATAAAGCGGCAATTGTCTGTCTCACCGCTTCACACCCCCCGTGCATTCCCGCTCCCCAGTTCGCTGGCTGCGTCTATTCGTCTAGCTTTGTGCAATGGATTTTTAATGTTTTTCATGGGGCGTCCATTGGTCTTGGACTTCTGGCCGAAAGCGAATGCCAATGCCAACGTGAATGTAACGCATTGTTAAGCCCGCCGCTTGGCACTTTTCGCACGCCAGCTGCGCTCCAAAGAGCGGGGCATGGTCATCCACGGGAGGTGAAGGGGGAGATGAAGGCGGCTGAGTGCTGGCACACAGAACTTGGACTTTAATGAGCCAACAGCAATTACGCGAAACATTTGGCGCATTGCAAGTGTCTCAATGCGTCGCCAACATCGTCTGCAAACATTTTAATTGCATTTTGCTCTTTATTTTATTGCCTGCGGCGTCTTAACGATGCCATTGCAAGGCCCGCAACATACTAGATCCATAACATTTTCATATTGAATGATATGTAAAACATAATTAATAAAGTATATACTGTACAATTTGATAAGAATAATTGAAGCTGAATATGTTTAGAAAAATACTTATTAGTATTTGATAAATTAAAAAAAAAACTTGTATAATTCTGTGTAATACTTTTTACTAATAAAAATGTCTCATTAAACATTAATATTTGTACTTAAAATAAGTTGAAGTAAGTGTATTATTTTTTAAGAACACAAACATGTATTTCTGATTGATTTATTTTATTTATTAAATCAAGAAAAGGCATTAAAAATGTTTAGAAAAAAAATCGCATTAGGTAACACATATGCGTATAAAATATGTGTGACGTCATCTAAATACCATCTAATAAAGTTCTTAACAGTTTCACTCAAACCCAGCGCCAAGTGTGGCGCTCTTGAGCACTTCTCCTTTAAACCAGAACTTTGAGATACTTTTGACGCATGCGCCCGGCCTCGGTGCCAGCCCACAGTTAGCAATTTACTCACTTAATGATTAGTTGGGTTTTTGGGCATTTTTAGTTTTGCGTATGTTAACCCTTCGCTGGGCTACGGGGCCAGTTGCCGGCGCCATCCAAAACAATTGCAGCTAATTGGCAATAATCAAGCATTGGTCGGATTCATAAATTGGCATAAACAATGCGATGCCAACAAGGCCAACAAATCAGCGCAGTTGGCATTTTTAATTGTGATTGAGTTGCCTGCATAAATCAGCAAATTAAATTACAAACAATGGCAATAAAATCTAACGTTGACATTTTACCCTTTCTGTTTTTAAATGTTGTACATTTCTTTTTTATACCCTGTACATATTTATATATATTTCTTAAATTCCGTCAGTCTGTCAGTATATTAAAGACTAGATCTTATTTACTTATATTTTTATTAATCTTTGTTTTTTCATTTCGAAAATTTATTATATTTATTTATATATTAACATGATCAAATCTTTCTTATAACAATATTTCAGTTATCAGATTGAATTGTGGTGCAGGGTATCTTCGATTCAGGCACTTTTGACTTGAATTTGGACTAGAGTAGTTTTGTTTATGTTGGCAACTTTGGCAGGCGACAATTTAATTACGATTGCATTTGTGAGAATTTAATGTGTGTGTGTGTGTGTGTGTGTGTGTGTGTGTGCATTGCAGCCGCCGCGCTGACGCCACAAAATATGCTAATTTATATTTATATGAATATGGCGAGCAGCAAGCGCAGCCAACAGAGGATCATTCTAAATGAGTGTGGGGCAAGGCGGGCTTGGTGGCAGCTCGTTCCTTCGCCTGCCAGAGCGACAGGGATGTGAAATATTTTTGGTGGCTGCCGCCGCTAGCGACTGCGGTCATAAAATTTATTGTTGCCAAATGCATATTTGTCACATTTGCAATGAATTTGGCGGCGGCAGTCATAGAACAATTTATAAGCAACTGGGGAGTTGGCTCCATTCGCCAAAGGACGATCCAAACGCCAAACTGCCGCTCCAAAAGAGCCCAAGGAGGACCTCAGACGCTAGTCAAAAGCATTTAATTGTTATCCCAGCCCATGGTGTGTGTATGGATAAGCGCAGTTAGTTCAAGGATTGGCTGGTTATTGAGATCTGAAATTATATTTCTTATTTTACCATATACCAAAAAAAATTTAATTTTTGCACTTTTAATTTACTAAAATAAATAATTAGGTATACAAAGAAATTACTTATATAAAATTTAATAAAAAATAATAGTATTAAAGCATTTAGTTTATGATATGCCATTAACTATTCTATGCTTGACTTATTTTTTTCAATCTAAGCTTATAATTGGCAAAGTTTATATTTAGTGAAGGGCGACTTGAATGCACGTGGCCCACACCTATCGGAGTTGGCTAACTGTCAAGCGGATGCGAAAGTCTTCACACCTCAGAGACTCCCTCGATGGCTGTGCACAAAAGAAATGAAGTCATTTGTAATTAATGAGGTTTGTCACCCCAATTTGCCGCAACTTCAAACCACGACAACAACAAAGGAATACTGGCGGCGTTAGATGCTCTATGTTGTGTGTTTAACCTGCCTGGCATATTGAAAATCACGGTGCAGACTCAAAGCGAGGGTGACGCACTCAACAACAACAACAACAACAACAGTAACAGCAACAACAAAGGAAGCACAAAAAAAATAAATGCCATATAAAAGCAATGGCAGTCGGCACCCACCCACAAAAACAATCTAATTATCTCGTTAAGCACGCCAAAATGCACAGAGCACAGCTCACACACACACACACACACACATCCAGACACATAGAGGAAATGCTACAACAGCCCTCAAAGTGCGTGTTTCAGCTGGGGGGGGAGGGTGGAGCAAAACAGGCGCAGGTGCTTCCTGCTACGCGCTGACACCTTGACAGCCACATCCTTGACCCTGACAGACAGGCTGACTTTTGGCTGGATTTTGATTTCTTCTTTTGACAGTTTGCGGTGTCTCTTTTTGTTCTATGTTCTATGTTTCTTTCATTTTCTTTTTTTGCTCATGCTTAATTAAAATTATGTAAATAAATTTTATTTAGCTGACATTGAGGCGTAATTAAGTGCATGCGTCAGGGAGAGCGCGAGGAAGATGCGTCAGGCATTTGCATCTGTCGCCATCTGACGACAGTCGCCAGCACCTTGGGGGCGTCCAGTCATCCGCCCCCACACCAACCCCCGTAAAAGTTATTGTCAATGTCCGCCTGGTTTTGCTTCTTGTTGCTTTATGCTGACAAATTAGCCTTGAAATGAGCAATTTGCAGGCTCTGAACGAGAACGTGCCGTGGATACGGCCGGTGTGGGCGGCTTTGGGCGGAGGCGTGTCTGTCGAGGGCCGTCAAGTTGCCGTGCATACCAAAACAGGGCTGACAGCTGCTGTCAGTGGCGGCCTGTCAATGGTCGAGTATTAAATATGCTTTGTGGCATGAAAAAGCAATTAAGAGCCGAGTGTTTAGTTGTCTACCAGAAAAAATTGGCAAAAAAAAAAACAGGAATAAACAACAAAAAATGGGGAAAAGGAAAATATTAGCAAAAACAGAAAGCTAAGCATCGAGAAGGTGCTCTATTGACATGCATCCCCCCAGCTTGGAGCTATTATAAATAAGCTCTTTAATAACTTAAGTGCTTATTATCCCAACAATTTACATTTTACTTTATTAATATCTTTTTTTGAATTTCTAGATAGATTTATAATCAATTAAAAACGTTAAAGAAACCCGTTATCTTAATGCATGAATGTATATTTCATTATCAATATATCATTCATTATCTATATATATTCAAAAATCTTCTTATTAAATTTAAAATGACAATCGAAGGTAAAAAAAATAAACTAAACTCAAAACTGATTGCTGGAAGTAATCTATATAACGGAATTGCATAAAACAAAGGGGTATCTAAAAGATCATTGAGAGGTTATTTTATAATAGATTTATTTAACAGAATGTAAATCAAACCAACAGATTTCAAATGTGTCAACAACTCGCTTCATAATCCTCATGTCAACTAATGAAATGGCACCAGGGAAAAAATGAATAAGCACATATGCCACAGCAAAAACAACAACAGCAACAACAACAACAAGGACAACAAGGACAAGCCAAGGCCTCGCACTGGCCCATCAACGTGGCTGATGTTGTGCGTCACCACATTGCGAGCCATGTTGACATCGACATGGGAGAAATTGTTTTGATGAATGCGTCGATTTAATTGATGAATGAGTTTTTAAGCTGAAAAATCGAAACGAAAGAGTCCGAAAGACCCAGCTTGCAAATGTCAACCAGGAAAATGACACGCACACATATTCATGGAAACGGAACTGAGGACAGGTTGTAAAGTGCAGCTGTAAATAAATGTTTAAGTAGGCACATGAAGAATGCGCCTTGGACAGGTGAGACTCCAACGAGGGCAAGCCGAGGAAAACTCATAAATAAGTCAGGCAAGCAGACAAAGCCCACCGCATAAAAGTTAACAATGCCAAAAAGTATGCAATACAAATTTGGAAATCGCGGCAAAGCAATACAAAACTCGAGACTAGAGCGCAACAATTGCCAACCACAAATATCAATCCCAAAACAGCTTGGAGCCGTAATGTTGCAGTCAGCAACCAGCCCCATCCCGTAAAAAACACGCCTTTACCACAGCACAAACGGGGCTGGGTCTCGCCTGCTGTGCCCCATTTCAGTCAGTTTCCCGGCCCTGGTATGCAATAATATAAATACCAGCAAAACAGCAGAACAGCAACAGCAGCCCAGTAAAAACACACAACACACCCCACGCCCCTCGCACTTTAATCGAAACCAATGTTGAGGTAAAATAAAAATACTAAAAGACAACAAATTGTAAATAGAATAGAGTAGAGTTTGACTACTGGGCGCACATCGAATAGTTAGTACACTAAAAAGTTCACGTTTTCAAAGCGAAATAAAGCTAAAGAATTTTGTATTTAGTTTTAAAAAACTACGATTTTTGCATTATCTTTACATGGATATAATATTGTAAAACATTTCAAATGAAATTGTGATTATGTATTATAAGGTTATTCTGAAAAAATAAAGTATCAAAAACATGTTCAGCCCAATAAAGTATCTTTATTTTTGTTTTATATATAAAACTATCAAATATATATAAATTAAATATTAAAAATAAATATATATATTATCTATCACACCCATAAGATATCTTAAAATTACTCGCGTGCAGGGTATCAGCATGTTACCATCTATATTCTTAACTCGTATAGTTCTGTTATTGCAGGAAATGCTTAGAAAAGTCTTGTGGCTTTATCTACAACAAAGAGCGGTTTGTTCAACTTCCTACAGCGTTTATTCACTGGAATGAAGCATTTTAGAATATATACAAAAAGTATCTACTTTTAAATCTATTTTTCAACACAAACAAGTTTTTTTATTCCTAACTAATGGCAAATCAGGCAGAAAGAATCGTGCAGTAGGAGGTTTATATAATGACTTTTTCAACAAGTTACATAAAAATGTTGTTCGCAGCAGTTACAACACTTAAGGGTCAGTATTTAAAGCGCTTTGGCGCACTATGATAATCAGCTCTAGTTAATTATATCGCTTAAACGTTCATTGCACGCCCACCCGCAGCCACGCCCCCTGCGCACGAATGCGACACAACATATAAAAGTTGATGTGCCGCGCGCGCATAAAACAAAATATCAACTGCAATTAGTCGTGCAGGAACTGCGATTCTCTCGCCCTCTCGCTCTTTCTCAGTCTCCCACTCTCTCTCTTTCCCCGCCTGCTCTCATGATAAAACCATAAAAATTTTTGCGCCAACATGGCAAATAATTTGGCTAACGACATTTTGTAACTAATGTCGGGCAACCGCAGCTACAACGGCAACAACAGCAACGATAACCATTAACACACCGCCCCAGACCCGCCCCTCCTCCACCCACAGCCCAGATCCACAAATGCAACGCCAACAACTGGTCATTAAAAGCGCCCCATAACGGTTTATTGTAATGCCGGCGCATAGGCCAAAGTAACCCAGCGGACAAGTGGCCACCCTCCGTCCAGTGTCCGTGCTCGGCGTTGCCACTTAATTAGAAAAGTTTCGTTGCGTCACGAGACAAAAGCCATTGACAGCGACTAAAAGTTGTCCAAACTGCATTTTCACTTGCTGCCAGAAGTTGTGCAAATAGCTGAAAGATGAGAACGTCCTTTTTTACGTATACCGAATCTGGAATATCCTCTTAGAAATGCTAAGCTAAAAAAATATTATATAATTACTTATAATAAAAACATAACATTTTGTTATCTTGAAATAGTAAATTTGTATTGATTTTTATTGTGAAAGTTCCTTAAAAAAAAGAGACAAAATTGTTGAAGATATTGAAAGAACAGTTGTGTAAACTTAAAATAAGCACATTATATTTCACTCGAAATAAAATTTCGTTTTTAATTATACTTTGTTCATGTATACCGTTAAATTAAGGCCTATTAGCAGCGATAAATGATTGTCTGGAGTGCGGCTACTCAAGAACTGGAAAAGTCGGACCTTACGCAATGGAGGTTAAGTCAACAGATGCCACCTGCATGACTCTATTTGCACATTTTTCCAATTAATTGCTTTTACGTGGGCGACACACCCGCCAATGTCAACAAAAGCCACGGCACGAGGCACGGCCTCTGCATCGTCCTTGTGCCACAGCTCAGCCTGCCGCGCCCATTGTCAAGCCGCCCGCTGGCGGCGCTGCCACAAACATGCGCGCAAAAATGAAAAAAAAAAAACAGAAAACAAGCAAAAAAAAAAGAAAAAAAAAGAATCAAGCAAAGATATAGACTCATCAATGGTTTCAATTGAAATTTTTGCACGGCCGCTGCCGCCTCACGTGGCATTCGTTGTGGGGGGGCTTTTCCCCAATTGTGTGTTGCGGGGGGAATTCCGAAATTGCTGGAAATTGGAACTGCGAGTGCAGCAAACAATAAGCAGTTACAATAGGACCGAATGTAGGCCTCTCCTCTGCACGCCAAGCGACAGATGTTTGCCACAGTTTGCACAGCAGCAGGTGCCCCCTGCAATATCTATGCAAAATTCGGAAATATTTGTTTGGATACATGAATGTACATTGTAGTAAACGGTACAGCTGGATATCACATTTAATATTCATTTATAGCTGGCTGTTTGTGCTCACCATTATCTATGGAACTATATTTTAAAATTTTTTTTAAGCTAAAGGAACTTATTAAAACTTAAGTAAACTCTTTTTTCTTGCGACTATTTGTAATATTCAAGCATTATTTATTTTCAAAAAATAAAATTATTGAAAGCTTTTGAAATCTTATATGAAATTAATATATTACTTTTACCTTTTTTTGATTAAATAATTAAAATTTAAAACAAATATTTTTCTTAAATATATTCTTTGAGACTTGTTTTGGGAATGCTCAAAATGAAATGAAATCGATTTCAAGCAATTGATTCCAAAAATAGAATATTTATAACAAAAATATTTTGAATAGGCGTAACTTTTTTCTCTGCTGAACGCCTTCATCGAAATGAGAACACTTTGTATTAGTTGCAGTGTGAGAACAATTTCAGAGCACGCGATTTGCTGACACACCTCCGTTCTGCATTTATCTGTGTTGACACAAAGGCGATAAACAAGAACGAAGTGATTTGTAAATCTGGGCGAGTCTAGACGAGAGTCGAATATCGGGCGAGGCGAGGATTAAAGTCGTTTTTTGTTGACTGCGAAAACAATGCAATTTGGCCAACCGCAAACGGGGCGAATTAGCTGACGTTCCGGCAGTGCGGCACGCTTGCTGATGGAAGTGGGTGGGGGTGGAACAACAAACGGCGGCTGCCACTGACAAGCGAATGGAAGAAATGGCTGTCAAAAGCAAGCAATGTGAAACGAATCCAATTGGCGGCTTAGAAAAATGCAGTTGGGGACACAAATCTTCAAACATGCAACTTGGCGGCAATTGAAAACTCATTGACAGTTGACAATTGGAAAGGAAAACAACTGGCTGGGGAGAGGGGTGTGTGGGTTTCCACGGATAGAATGCCTGCGGGGAAAACCAAACTCAATTGCAGTTACATTTCCATTTTTTTGTTCCCAGAACTTTGTTGTGCAGCTTGTCATTGACAGCAGCCATTGCTGTTGTTGTTATTCATTTGTTTTTCCCGTTTGGTTGTTTGTTTTTTTTTTCATTTTTCAATTTTTTTCCTTACAATGCTGAGACATTTTCTATTTGAAATTGTCAGCAGCAATTGATATGTATTGCTGCTGTTTTCTTCTTCTTTTTTTTCGTACTGATTGTCTTTGGGGTTTTTGCTGCTGGTGAGGAAATTGAATCGCATGTAAATTGTGCAGCAGCAGCGTGAGGAAATTATTATGGCAATAATGATTTCTGCAGCGCATGTTGCCTGACGAAGCGAAAAGCAATTAAAATATGCAGCGTCTGTGATAATAACAAACAAATTGCTTGGCAATTTTGCAAATAAATTGCTGCACAGTCGAACGCGCCGGCGAGTATGCAGCGGAAAATGCATTTGAAATATTTGTGTTTTACTTTTTTTTTTCCGAATTTCTTCTTTTTTTCGGCTATGTGTTGAAATGCTTTTTGATTTGAAATTTAATGCACGTACTCAATGAAGAAATTCCAACAGCAGCGCATTAGCAGACATGCCCCTCCGCAGGGTCAGCAGCTGGCTGCCTGCTGCCTAGCCGGGCGGTTGGGGCAATGAGAGGGGCCGGGGGCAGGCAGTGGTGGCTGCCAATTGCTTTTCAACATATTTGATGCGGCGATGGCGACGAAGACTTTCGACATTTTGCAACTTGGCCACGTACAAAAACGTTGGCAGCAAAGTGCAAAACCAACAGCTACAACAACAACAAAAGCAACAACACTGCTTAAACATACAAAACGTAATACACACACATTTACAATATGTATATATATATATATAACGTATATGTAAGTAAGTATACGCCATGTTGACCAAACAACAAACATCAAATGTAATCGCAGCTAATAAGAAAACTAAGCAGATCCTTGCAGGTCACGATTTACGCTCGTTTCGCATTCGATTTGGATTTGCGATGCGCCATTGGCAATGTCAGCCACAGTGGTGCAAAACTAAACAAAATTGAAGGCAAAAAATTAGTGAGAAAGCTGAATGTTTGATTTAATGTTCATTGCCTAGACTGAATTTATTTCTAGGAACAAAATAATTATAATAAAATAATAGTAATTCAATAGTTTTGAAATTGAATATATGGTTGGTTTTTTAACAAATAAAATGGTGATATATTTTTAGCAGGTTATCAAAAACCAAGAGTTAAGAAATTTTATGTGCCATATAAACTGTTTTTTATGATTACTGCCCAATTAACTAAAAAATTAAATTACAATTATTATATTTATAATTTAACAGTTTCGCTTGCATTTCAATTAGCTGTCATCCCACTGTGCGAAGTGGACCTCTCCGTTTGGCATGTCAATGGACATTTAATGGCGTGCGCCATTATGCAGCGCATCAAATGCACAAAATACGCTTCGTTGGCAATAAATGCTGCATGGCGCTGGTTTTGGGGGCATCTATCCGGCCGGGAACGCGGTCCCGTCTTGGCCTCAGCTGCCATCGTTGTCTTGGACCTGGTTTAAGTCTCGACCCTGGACACGATTTGCAATTTTGTGCAGCAGCTTTCGCTGCGTCTCTCGTAATTTTTCGTAAATTTCTACACGTACTTGCATTCCATCTTCGTCGCCGTCGCCGTCGCCGTCGCCGTCGCCGTCGTCGTTGCTGTCCGTCTACAGTTTTCCGTGTACTCTGGCGGACAGTGCTCGGCCCGCGGATTGTAACGGCATAACCTTTGAATAAAATTAGCATTATCAGCGCACACTATGTCCGCCACACCGCATCAGTTGGCAGGTGTGCGCACGGGGATCAATAAAAATACTGAATGTGCTTTTGAGCGCCATATGATGCGATGGCCATTAAGCGCGAAGAGTCTGGAGTAAACCTATAAAAAAATATCTCTAACAGCTTATGAAAAATATAGCTGACCATGGATGAAAGTCGAAAGAGTTAAACCAGTTCTTCAAGTCCATAACAGTTACCTGCTTTGCATAGTTCTAATGTAGAAGGAAAAATTCAGATATTACTTTGATTTTATAATAAAATTCAGATAGTTAGATTCGAACTAGTTCAAGCATATTATAAATATTTAGTATTAAAACTATTTATTGACGATCTTCATGCAAATCATATATTGCATTTTGAATCAATTGGAAATTGTTTAGACCAGCTTATTTTCTATTTAAAAAAACCAGTTTACTTTGGCATTTGCTCCTTACTTCATCTTAACCAAGCCAACAAGTAATTTTAGCACTCATATGAACCAGCACTTTATGGAACCAGTTCTAATGCCTATTCAATTGCAATTGATCTGGCAAACTTTTGTCCAATGAAATTTCCTTACGTACTTTTTTTTTATGGGGGAGTGGGGGGGCACACATCAATTACGCGGTGCCACGCCCTGCGCCCGCCTCAATCGCATAGTCCAAAAAACTAATTGGTGGAAAATTAAGTTTTTGCACAAAAATGTTGCGCAAATTGAAATGCAATCGAGGCAAAGCGGATTATTGAAAAACTTTTATGATTGAATTTTGTGGCGCGTCCAAAAACGCCCCAAAAAGCGCAACGAGAACTTATAGCGAGGACTACCCTCTGTCGGGTCGAATAGTGTGTGTGTGTGTGAGTGTGTGTGCATGTGTGTGTGGGGCACATGTGTAGCTGGCAGAGCTTATGTATGAGTACTTTTATCGAATGTTTGCCAAAAAGGCCAAGAGTTCTGCCGTCGTACCGTCTCTAGACCCCCCTCCCAGGGTTCAACGGGTCGTCTGGCGAGCTTTATAACGATTTACTCGTATATTTTGCTACTTTCGCTATAAAATATAAATATGCAATAAAACAAAGCGACGACAGGCCGAACATATGCATTACTGTTTACCCGCCCCCTCCCCCCACTCTCTTTCTCTATCTCCCTCTCTTGGTCTCTCACTGTTGGTCTGTGGAAATATTTGCTAGAAAACGAAGATATAAACTCAGAAATATGGCGCATTTGGCAGGACAAAAAAAAACAAACAGCACTCGCTGGCAGCGAGAAGCAAGGACCGAAGCCAAGACAAAGGCATTTCTAAATGGCAGTAGCAGCCAGCAGAAGACATGCCAACACATGACTTACTTGGGTCGCTACAACGGGGCGTATACGTATCGCATTGTTGTGCTAAATTGCGCGCTCAGCTGGCGCACGAGTTGACTGCATTTCGCTACTTGCAACGACCCAGCAGGGAGCGGAGGGGGCACAGAGTAAAACAGAGCAGAGAGAAGCGCCCACTTTATGAAGCGCCCATATGTTGCAACACTGACATACGGTTTCTGGGGAGGTGGGTTGACGTGGACGGGGGCACTGGGCGCTGCGGGGCAATAAAAAATGAAAGGCTTGACAGTCACATTCCCTAGGCAAATCACTGCAGTTGCACATAAAGCAAATCGTTTGGCATTTGTTTTGATTTGCAATGATTGTTAAAAATATCAGCGACGACAGATGAGGATTGTAATAACAGCCACTACGTTTGCGATGGCTCGTGTTCGTTAAAAATGACACGAGAGTTGAGGAGCCAAACTTACGTACAAATTTCTGTAGTAGGACAAACGCATATTCAATAGTACATACACACATTAATAAGCATATTCACGGCTGTTCTGTGATATCCCTTTATCCCAAGTTCATTATACTATTATATTCAGTTAAAAGAGCTCGACAAGTGCGAACACGACTTGTCTCGCTCACACTCACATGTAGTACGTAAGCTTGTAAGCAACATCAATTCAGTCTAAGTCGAGCAGTAGAATAAAGCAGAAGTGCGAGTCTATGCTGTGCGTTTTAATGAAATCTTTGTAACGGTCGTCTACTACAATATCAGAAGTGGGATAAAGACACCGCCAATATGGACAGAAATGACTTAAATTTGACTTAAATTTTTTCGGTCAGCCAGTTAAAGAAGTGATCTTGACGATGAAGATGAATCACCGATCGTGCAGCCTGAAACCCAAGGATTACGTCCAAGACATAATAGTTTAAGTATGACAAGCGAACAACTACAAGCGAATTTCGAAAGCGCGGTGCAGCAGACTGCGCAAATTGACCAAAGCGGCGCCGCATTGTCGCACCATCAAACGGCAAGCCAGCTACAAATGCTCGAATTTTTGAAGGTCATAGAAAAGTTGCAGACAGAAGTGAACGCGAACAAAAGGTTGCTGCAACATGTTCAGCAACAACAAGCTGCAAATGTCGTCGCAAGCAACAATGTAGTTTCAAGCGACACAAGCGACGAAAACGGCGTTGCCAACAGCGAAACTGAAGAAAGAGACGACAACATTGACATTGCTAACGCTGTAGGCAAAGAAGACCAACAAACGAGCGAAGGAGACCTGAACATAAGAACAGCGAAAAACGGATCAGCTGCGTCTATGAGTTTCGCAAAAGAAGCGACAACCGAATACGATGGAAAGAGTTGTGCGCGCATTTGGGTGAATCAGCTGAACAACATAGCGCAAATATACGAGCTGGATGTTTCTTGTAAAACAGTCACATGATAACACGGACAGAAAGATGAAATGCAGTGATTTTAGGGAAATCAATAAGAAGAGTTATGAAGATTATATTGGACAATTATTAAGAAATTCAACTGTTAGTGAGCAATTATTAGAAGAGCCAACTGTTATTGAGAAAGTATTAAGAAATTCAACTGTTAGTGAGCAATTATTAGAAGAGCCAACTGTTATTGAGAAAGTATTAAGAAATTCAACTGTTAGTGAGCAATTATTAGGAGATTCAACTGTTAGTGAGCAATGTTCAGGTAATAAGAATGTCAGTGGGAAATTGTTAAGTCAGACTGTTATTGAGGCAAATTCTAATAAGAAAGACGAAAGACTATAGAAAAGGAGATTATGTGATGGTCAAAAACTTCGACAGTTCAGTAGGGGTCGCAAGAAAATTAATTCCCAAAAATAAAGGCCCTTAAGTGATAGAAAAGGTTTTGCGAAATGACAGATTTCTATTAAAGGATGTTGAAGGCTTTCAAATCGCTCGAAGATCCATATCTGGGTGTATGGAGTGCTCAAAATATAAGACACTGGGTAGGAAAAAGAAAATAAATTAAGAATAATATTAACTATTTAAAGACGCTTACATATATAAATAAGAATACCAATTGTAAATTACTGTACAAACAAACCAGTTTAATATTCATTGTAAACTAGGATCAGGGGATCTAGATCGCAGGATGGCCGAGTTGTAGTAGGACAAACGCATATTCAATAGTACATACACACATTAATAAGCATATTCACGGCTGTTCTGTGATATCCCTTTATCCCAAGTTCATTATACTATTATATTCGTTAAAAGAGCTCGACAAGTGCGAACACGACTTGTCTCGCTCACACTCACATGTAGTACGTAAGCTTGTAAGCAACATCAATTCAGTCTAAGTCGAGCAGTAGAATAAAGCAGAAGTGCGAGTCTATGCTGTGCGTTTTAATGAAATCTTTGTAACGGTCGTCTACTACATTTCTATCTTCAGTTTTAGTGAAAAGACAGAAGAGAACTTTTACTCTTTTCTGAGGAAATTCTATTAATTATTTTATTGATTTTCATATTGTTTCTTGAACTTTATTGAAGAACTTTTTTTAAGAGATATAACTTAATCTTAATTTTATATTAATGCTAAATAATTTATAAAAAAAAAATTTTTTTGGGGAAAAAGTAAATATTAAAATTTCAGAACCCAATTAATCATGTTAGTTAAAATAACTCAAATAATTCGATGAGTTGAATTAATAGATAAATATAAATTAATTAATAAATATAAATATTGCAAAACATTCACGAACTGATATAATATTAATTAAAATGAAGCAGAAGTCATTTAATATTTATTAGACATAAATTTCGAACAACATTGTGAAGCAAATATTTCTTGCACATGCCAAGATATATGAATATCACATAATGCTATTACTCAACCCCTGAATAAAATCCCCATCTCTTTAAATGCCACTCAGCGATGGTGAGGAGTGCACTTTTCGTCCCTTCCATATGCAGGTGACCCAAGTGACCCTTTTAACCAGCTCTCCGCTTGAGAGTGAAAGTTTCTTATCATAATTTACAAGACAATTAGCCAGACATTGGCCCCAGTCTTCCGCAGTGTAACTGCTGCTGCGGCGCCTGCTGTGGATGCGGCTGCTCTCGACCATATCGATGGGAAAAACTTTGTCTGTGCGATGTTGTTGTTGCGAGAGCTACTTAAGAGTTTACAGGGGCCGCAATGTGCCAGACAATAATTAGCCAAATTTATTGTAATTAGGCGCACACGCACGAGCCCACACACCACATACCGAAACATGTGGCCACGGGTCCGTATAATTATTATCATTACCTCCTGTGCGGACCTCCTAACGGTTGTCGCATGTGTGCGTACGAGCCGAGAACGCATTTAATTGCATAAAGCGACATCCGCAGTTGCTTTGCTCTTAGCGACTTTTTAAATAATTCAGTTGGCTCTGAGTGCCGGGCTGCATCCATAAGCTGTCCATGAGATCCTGTCACAGGCATATGGCTAACAGCGGCGGAACACGGCACAAACAAAGCACAAGGGGGAGGGGGCATGGAGGTATGGGGGCAAGGTATGGGCACTGAGTGCGCCTCCTGCAGTCCGAGTCACGTCACAGCAAGTCGCTAATTTTTTTACTTTTCTACCTTTTCTTTCAGTGCTGTGACGAAAGTTTAAAGTTTCACTGCAATGCGTTGAATTACATCTAAGTCAGCTGGTAAAATTTTGTAATTCCCTGCCGTTAAATTTAAAGTAGTACATCTCTTCAATACATCATAAATTACTTTTATAGAAATATTTTGACATGTAAAATTTGATTGGATCCATTATGAGTTTCATATTTAGGCATTATTAAAATTGAATTTTTTGTTTGTTAAGCAAAGAATTTGTCATAATTAGTATAATAAGCAAAGTTTCAACTAAGGCGATTTTCATGTTTGATGACAATTTTTTTCTGATTTATCCTGTAAATTCATTTTGAATTTAAGAAATTCGCATAATTGAAAATCAAAAATTTGGTATCTTATTGGTAAACGGTAATTAAAGAAATTAAAAACAAAAAGCTCTTAGAGTTTTTTTTGGCTTTAAATATGAATTGGCGGTTTTCACGAGCTTGTTAAATATTCGCTTTGAGCGCTTAAATAGTGACAGCAAATGGGCAGAATGAAAAGCACCGTTTGAGCGGTGCGAGGTACAGTTAGCAACCCGAACACACGCACACAGGAAGAAGTGCACCGCACAGCGCACGTATTCTTTTGTAAACTTTATTATTTCGTGTTAAAAGTAAATAAACTTATGCGGGTCTACCTCGCACCACCACCCACAGCCTCCCTTCCTCTCTCGCTCCTCTTCTCTCTCTCGCTCTCTTTCATTGCCTCCCTTTGCCCCCATCGCGCTATCTGTGTAAGTATCCACACTTAAGTGAAATACTAGACGGGGGACACAAAGCTCACACATGTGTTTCAATAAGTATGTGGGCTCTGTGGGGGTTGGGGGAGTGTTTGCATTGTTTGCCATTTGCGGTAGCTTTGCCTTTGCCGCTGCTGTCAGCCAGCCAGTCCAAATTGAAATTGGACATTAGACGTACACACAACGACAGAACAAAATGGCAGCTGCCGCGACTCTGTTGACAACTACAACAACAACAACTGCAGCAACTTTCTGTACGCCTCGCCTCCACGTCCTGCCGCACTCATTGTGAATGACAACGCCCCTGGTACGTGATTTCATTTCCGTTTGCCTTTGTGCAGAGCACCTCGCAACTGCCAACTTCGTCGAGTCTGAAGTTCTCGACACTCCTTCGCTCCGCTTATTTCTCTTCTTTTTTTTTTTTGGAGGGGCGGGAGGGGTCGCTTTGAATGCTAAAAAGTCCAAATTCTGACTAACTGTAACTGTAGGTACACAGCATCCATATACAGCTGCACTTGTCTTTTATCCGTGGCAGGGGCGAGTGCACATTTTACTGTGCATGCGTGTCGTTTCATTAGGAATTTTGCGCTTGTCTGGTTGGCTGGCTCACTTTTTGGCAGGTGGCTCCACCTACCGCACACAACACGAACTACACATTTTACGCGCCTCTTAAGTTGATTTACGAGTGTGCGTATGCTTGTAAGAGTGTAAGTGTAACAATTAGTTTTTAGTACATAAAACAAGGTTTTAGAATTTCTAATATTCATAAATTATATTCGAAATTGTATCCGTTTTTGACAAACTTAATCTTCTCTATAGCAGAGATTTAGTTTATTGATATCGCTTTTGTAAGCTGGATCAAATTAAACTTCAATTATGTTTAGAAAGTCTGAAGAATACAATTTTAAAATTAACATATACAAAGATATATTTGCAAAATTGAATTATATGCCCTTTATAGCAATGGGTGCAGAGTATAAAAGACGGCCAACTAGGTGACATCATGTGCTAATGAAGCAGAAATGTCGTCATTTGTATTGTGTAAACTTAATTATAATATGGCATCTTTATGTATAAGCATAATTATAACTCTATAAATCATAACTCATTTGTATGCGAACATTTGGGTCCAAGCAAATCGGAATACAATAAAAACAGATCACACAATAAACAAACATATTGAATTTTAGACAGACTTGGTTTTTGTTATAATCAAAAGTATAACAAGAAGATAATCAACAGGTTTAATCTCCACCCGCAGTTGCTCAGAACTGGCTGTAAACTGAATTAATTGATTAGCATTAACATGAATTATCATTTACATAAATTCATAAGCGAATCTTAATTACAACTAATTAACGAAATGGCAAAACAAAACGGCCAAGAAAGCGAACAAGAAGCCAAAAAGGGAGACGCCAAACGCACAGTGTCTGCAGACAGACGACGCTTGAGTAAAATTTAAATTTCAAAGTCAAGGCCAAGAGCTGGGGTATAATTAGCCCTGGCTTCGCCGTGGCGCTTCGCAATGGCCACGCAAATGGGCAATAAAAATATGCATAAATTAAAAAAACTAAAAAAAAAACCAACAAATAGTAGTAATAATAAAAATAAAACTAGTTAGTTTGGTATGACTAAAACAAAAGAGCGTCAAATTGCGGCATAATTGCATTAGCTGCGCTTGAATAAAGAAATATTTAAAATACCTTTGTGTCGCCAAATGCTGCATTTGAGAAAAGTGGGACAAAGCTGAGCCGAGTAACTGTGCAGATCGGCTTGCGGGCAGAGCGATCCGCAACGGAAGCCAAGCGATGCAAATCGTTGCCCATAAATTGGTGGCCAAAACGATCGACATTTACATACGCGATTGTACGAGAAATGGGAAGCAAACAAAACGCTGAAAATTTAAAATTTGGTAGCTGCACATAAAATTAACAACAAGTTTTTTAATTCGCTTGGGCCATGAATCTGTTTGTCTGCCGGCTGTTTGACTTGCGTCTCTTGTTTGCGAATGATCCAACCACGAGCAGAGTCGCAGCCCCGGGTCCGCTGGATAATAAATCTGCTAGCCAATATTTGGACAGCGCTGGTAACATGGCGAAAATTAAACAGCAATGTTCATGATAAACTGCCTGATAAATTTAATTTGTAGTTGCAATTTAATACTCAACACAACTCATCGCCAGCAAATTAAAATATCACCATAAATAATGGGCAATATTGCAAAGAATAATGAAGCGTTCCGAGCTTTATGAGGAAACAATTTATGGCACAATACACGGCCAAAGCGTTAAATTCTATTTGAGATTGCTTAATTTAAATTTAAACAATTTTTATGTATTTAAATATTTAAAATTGTTTTCGACTGCTTTGATGTAACTTCCGCGTTTGCCATCCTTATGGTCCATAATTTATCATAGTAAATCTCGTTTTGATCAAAAAGCGGAAGTTTGAAATGAATCTTTGAGATTTGTATAACAATGCTGAAATTGATTTAAAATATATCCGAATTGCTTAATATGTTCATATTATTTTTCTAGAGGTTAATAAATACCTTTGAGTTGTATACAATAACAACTTTTAGCATAATTCAAAACCTTTCTTTATTAATCAAAATCGTTTTTGGGTATAAAAATAAATCGTTGATGTAGCACATCAATTAAAATTCTATAAATTTGTTCGATGAACTGCTAAGGCGATTAAGACAATGCGGCTAACTGTTAGCAACCTTCAAGAAGCTGTCAAAAGCGGCGCCCATTTCAATATTTAGAAGTCACGTCAATAGCCAGACCCAAATTTAAAAAAACATCCATACTGCCTGAACAAATGGAACTGGTTTTGGTAATATTAATGGCCAAGGGCCTTAGCCAACAAATCAATGGTATGCGTATTTATACAATTTAATGGCGTAAATCTTTTAATTGGCTTGCAAAAAATTAATAAATATAAACATGAAGTTTGAGAAAGTATAGCAAACTCCTGGATAAGCTGTTTAAGAGCCGTCCAAAATAGTCAATAAACAACTAATAAAACTAGTTCTATCAAGAGATCGTCTGGAAATTAAAATAAAAATATATATTTGTAGAATTTTTATAGAGAACAACGAACTGTCGAGTGGCCATAAAAAATGTATAATAATAAACCCGTTTTTTATCAGCTTGGCAAATTTCCGGCTCGACCCGAGACATGTGCCAAAAATCGGCCATAAAAATACCAAACATCAACAAAAACTTAAACAAATAAAAATATATAAATTTTAAGCCAATTTCCCGTTAACGGCTGTTCTCGTTGATATCCTATATCAGTATTTAAAATCAATTTGATGATAAATGAATAACAAATTCAATGGCCAACAAGTTGCGATCGTCAGTTGAGTCCATCACTCAATTGATCGGTACCCAAAGACAACTCAGTTAGCGCGTCTTAATGAGTATTTCCATATTGAATACTCAATCTACAATTTTTGTGAATTTGGCTACACCTAAGCAAACACCATCATGATCAGGTTTTAGGCGCTCGCTTGGAGCATTTTTGAACACCCGCCTCTCATCGATGGATAGTATAAATAGTTTTGGCCCAGCCCCAAACAGACAGAAGCTATTCAAACGCTTGTGGAGTAAGAGTCAACTAATCACCGAAATGGTAAGCCCCAAATGCTGGAGTCCAATCTGCAGAGCGCCGGTTTTAATTGCGATTTATTGTGCAGAAATTCCTGGTCGTTGCCGTTGCCTTCCTGGCCTGCGCCAGTGCCGATGTGTCCCACCTGGGTTCGGGATACAACTATCAGGCGCCCGCACCTGCTCCGGTTTACCAGCCAGCACCTGCTCCGGTTTACCAGCCAGCGCCCGCTCCAGTTTATCAGCCAGCGCCCGCTCCAGTTTACCAGCCAGCTCCAGCTCCAGCTCCAGTTTACCAGCCAGCGCCCGCTCCCATCCAACAGCAGATTCCCGCTCCCGCACCCGTCTACCAGCCCGCACCTGCTCCCGTGCGCGTTGAGGCGCCTGCTCCAGTGAACACCTACATTCCTCCTGCACCAGTCTCGATCCCTGCACCAGTGTCGATCCCTGCTCCAGTGTCGATCCCTGCTCCAGTGTCGATCCCTGCACCAGTGTCGATCCCTGCTCCAGTGTCGATCCCAGCTCCAGTGTCGATCCCTGCTCCGGCGCCAGTCTACCAGCCCGCACCCGCTCCAATTCAGTACTCCGCACCCGCACCCGCTCCAGTCTACCAGAGCGCACCCGCGCCCGCCCTCCAGTCGCAGCAGGTGCTCGAGGAGATCGAGCAGCCCTCCGCCGATGGCTACCACTACAGGACCGTGCGTCGTCGCGTCTACCGTCACCGCTTCTAAGACTCCAATCCCCCAACGAATTTCCTATAGAATATCAATAAAAGAAAAGAAAAACTGAAACTTTACCAAATTGTTTTCCAATCAAATTGCCAGCCCGGCCGCACTCAATCAGCAACAGTCCCAATCAGCGGCTGTAGCCGGCATCCAACGGCAGCCTCAAGTTTATGGACACTTCAAGGCGAGCATCTCTCTCTCTTTCTTTCTCTCCCCCCTTCATCTGTTGGCCAGGAGTCGACCGGCATCCATTTAAGTTGGAAATTTATGAAAGCCAAATGCATGCTTGAGAGAAAAGAGAAATCAACTTAGTATCCGCATCGGCATCGGCATCGGCAGACAGATAGCTGGAGACGAAGTCAAGGAGTTGCAGGAGCAGAGGATGCTGCCACGCCCACTCCCCAAGGAGTCGCCGCAGCGCATTTGGCATGCACTCACATTTATCACGAAATTTATGGGCTGGAATGAGCTTTGATGATGTGGAAATTTTTCTCGTTAGATTCAAAAGTTTCGCCCACGACGACGACCACGCCCACACCAACGAGCACGGCCGCCCTCTACATTGGCCTCATCAGAGCAGTGACCACTTGTGGCTGCGCTAACAAGTGCCAGGACACAGGACACAGGACACGGGACACAGGACACGGGACACGGAACATGGGACCACGACATCGAGGAAAGAAAAATTAACAAGAAAATGCGATGACATCGTCGACGTCTTTACGATTTGATTAGGGAAATGTCTGCAACGACGCGTTGCCTCCAATGGATTTCACCAGCCAGTTGATGACCCGGCTCAGGTTCTATGCTGCAGGGTTCGAATATCGGCTTTAAAGCGTTGCCACAAAAGCCACACGCACATTACACGGCGCATACTAATTAAAAAAGAGCGAAAATAAAAACTATTCTAGTTGAGAGTGCATGACTTGAAAACACCCTGTGTATTGTTTTTCCATTTAATTTCAGAGATATTTATTATTATATTACCTTCGATATTTATCGATTTAATTAAAGACGAATACAACGTCAAGCTGAAGATTATATAAAAAGGTTTATTGGATTTCAGATTTTTTATTTTGATATAGATTACATATAATCGTGCCACTGCAATATACCTCATTTACGCAACGCGTAGCTACAGGGTATGGCAACAAAAAGCTGCCAAATTAATTACGTAATTAAAACAAATCATTTTTTGCTGCGCCTAGACATAGCAACCGCATAGTGACTAGGACAAAGGACATGCGGCGGCATTGTAGGCCGGAGGAGCGCCAGTTCGCTGGTCCAGACCTGATTTTGTTAATTGCATTTTGGTCAAATATTGGCAGCTTAATTAAATGAATTAAAATTCGTTTACGCTTTGATGCGCACAAACTGGAAAGAGCTGGGTAAGGCTTACTACACATATAGAGAGAAGTATTCGAACTGGATATTGTGAAAATTGCATTGGTCCATTTTGACAGGCAATTACAATTTATAGACCATTGAACTTGACCACACTAATCAGTTGGCATTCGTTGCTGGAATGTTGCGGTGCGGTTAAAAAAACTGGCAATAATATAAAAATATAAAAAATGCAATTGGTTTGATATTTAAGAACAACAAGCTTTTCTGCTATTAGTTTAAAAACAAATTTAAGCCCATTTATTCCATTATTATATCAGTTTGAATAATGTTTAATTCTTTTAAAAAAAAGTACTTGCTTATAAGACAAAATATTAGTTGTTTATTTTGTATTGATTACATAATATGATATATATAATATAATACTTATAAGACATCAGCTCTAATAACTACATATATGTATAAAACTAGATAATAATTTAATAATAAAGATATAATTTATCTTTTTAAGTTAGTTTATTTAAACTGAGTTTTATTTAACTAAAGTTGAAAAATTCTTTTACCTAGACAACTGGAAATAGAAATAAATGAATAAGATTTGCAACACTTTTTATCTGGCAGTCACAAAATACACACACATACACACACACACACACACACAAAAAAAGGCACACACAAACTAAACAGCAGCAGCGATTAGTGGCGCTTAAATCCAAACAATCTGCCTGGAATTGAGCAATGTGCAATTTTCAGCCTCATTGCACTTTGCTCACCAGCTGAGCTGTCGCTGGGCAAATAAAAGGCCCGACAGGGGGCAGATGCAGCGGAGACAGAGTGGTGCAGCGGCGGCGGTGGTTGAAAACAATTGACAGTTGGCTGCATTTGCAACCGCACTTAATTAGCAGTTAATGATGCTGATTAACACGCATTATGGCCAGGCTATACATCCCCCCAATCCACCAATCACCTTTTTTCCCCATCTCAGTTCGAGCTGTCCAGGTGTGCAATGTGTAATCAATGCTTTAGGCGCCATGGATTACAAAATAATCGCGCGGCAGACAAGCCCGAAAGTATGCAAAAGAAACGGAAACCAAAAAATAAGCTGCAAAAAAAGTGAAAATGCGGCGCATATAAAAACTGATGAGGCCTATAGAGGCAGCGGGCAGGGCGGGCGGACGAGCTTACGGCGTTATTCAGTATACACACACATACACTTGCACACACACACACACAATATTGACAGTATCTGCGTAATTATATCAGCAGTGGCAGCCGCACGGCCACTGAAATATGCAATGTTGACTGCCTTCATTTATTTTTACTGTTACTGCATATTGGGGCGGCGAATCGAAGTGCGGCATTTCGGTGCCTGTTTCACACCTGTACATGGCCAGTTGAATTGCACCCAACCCCACTGCAGACCGAACGGCAGTTGCACTTCATTTGCAGCATTAATTTGTCGCGCGTTGATTTATCTTGCGAAATATACAGAATTACGAGTTTGCAACACGGCCCCAGTTTGAGAGGGGAGTTTGGTTGAATTTATGATCTGGCAGTCGCCGGGCATTAAAAAAAATGTGAAAATCGATTGTTAAGCGTTGGCAGCTGCTGGCAGCTCTCTCGTCCTCGGGTCGGGACCTTTGTTCAGTTGAATGCAATTTAAAATATTAATTAACAGCTTTGGAACTATTCAGTTCTGAATGGAAGCTTAACATTGAAGGTCGATAGGTCAACAATATCACGGACTAAAATTCAATTGATTTAAAGACATGAACAGGCAAAGCAGGAAGCTCGGGTATAAACATAAAATATGTATTCGCATTCGCATTCGAATGTGAAGCAAAGCAAATAATTAATCGACAGAGGCGTTAATCAAACGAAACTGTGCGTCGCAAATATGTAAATGAACTGGTGAACGCACGTTTGATTACAGATAAATATTTGTTATTTAAAAAAATAAAGAAGGGAGGCACTTCATGATTATTTAGTTAATGTGTAGAACAGGCTGGAGCTGGTATAGGATAAATATTATCTTAAGATATTAACAAAATATAGTTTTTAAAAATTGCGTCATTAAGTTAATTATTAATTTTACAACGTACAAGTTGAACTAAAGTATAAAATAATATTATTTTTTGATAAATAATTTATTATGCATTATCAAAGATTGTGCTTTAGATTTATTATTGAATGACTGACTCATGAACTGAACTAGTAGTCTTAATATTTTGCTTAACAATTTTCACTCAAAAGAATTTATTTGATTATTTATTATAATTGTTTTCAGTAATAAGTCCGAATAGATTTTAAACATTTCTTGCCAATCTGATTAAGCTACAGCCACAAAAGCTACAAAACAAATATCTTCATTTTCTTGATTCCATCATCTTTAACCCCAATCAGTTTCATAGCAATGGGGAAATGCAAACTTTATTTTTATTTATTTTTTTGTTTTTTGTTAAACCATACAAAAATTTGTAATTCCAACAATATTGCTTTGTTATTCTTTGAAGCACTCAATTCGCATGCAATATTGCGAGTGTTATTTTTGTTGAGCAAACCCTTCAATAGTTGTGCGCCGTCAATTTTTATACATTGCAGTGCAGAATGCGTGGCAGCTTCAGCTATTAACGGACAAACAACTAAATTACGTATACGCAATGTTGCGTGACGTGCCACAGCAACAAATGCATGTGTGTGTGCGTGTGTCTTTGTGTGTGTGTGTGTGTGTGTGTGTTTGGGTGGGTTCAAAACATTTTGCAGTTTCAGTTTATTGGCGCTGCGAAAATAATGGAATTGTCAAAATAAAAGCGGGTTAAGTGCTTGTTTGCATAGCTTTTGTAGTTTTTGTTGAAAATATATTCGAATCACAATGGCGACACAACAACAACAACAACAACAACAACAACAATAGAGAGACGCCCAAATGTCTCAAATGCTTTTTGGCAAAACTGAAGCGTTGACAATCCAAAAAGTGGTTCATTGGCAATTTGTGTAATTAAAAGAGCGAGAAAAGCGTGTCCTTCACATTTTCACATACACACACGCATACAAGTCTTTCGCCCACTCACGCACACACACACACACACCCATTTGGCGGCTAATTTGTTTTTCATACTGACACATGGGGCGAGAAACTGGCGTCGGTCACACTGGCGACACGCTCAACTTTTGACCTGCTGCTATTCACATCGTTAGCTACGAATTTGTATCTGTATCTATCGCATACAAAGCATCTCTGAGCCATAAAACGACTAAAGCAACAACAACAACAAAACAAACAATGGGCGAGACAAATTTGGCAAGACTCATCGCGTCTCTCGTCCGTAGTACGAGTCTTTTTCTAAAGACACTGGTCCGCCTTATCAAAGCTAATTAAGCAAACTAATCACAACAACTTTTGGCTTGGCCCATCAACTCAACTCAGCTCAGCTCAGCTCAGCTTGGCTTGGCTCAGCTTGGCTTGACTGAGCGCAGTAGTTGACTTTGGTAGAAAATAAAGCATTTATGTTTTATGCAAATTACATTTAAAATCAAGCAATAGCAAACAAGTGAGAATCGCACCAAAAAATTAAGCAAAGCCGACTTTAAAATGTGCTACAAAACACATATTCTATTCAATGTGACAAAGAAAATAAAATTAAACAAAAAAAATCATTTTAAAACTTTTATATATTAATCATAAAGTAAATATAAATATGCTATATTTTAAATAATTTTAAATTGTTTGTAATTTAAAAATAAAATTTTTTTATTTATAATCTATAATTTTAACCTAGTGCTGCGTAAATACCGATAAAAATATGTTTCTATTGATAGCATAAATATCTAAAATATATATATATAAATTTGCAAAATAAATTGACTAATTTAAATATTACAAATGAAATTGATTAAATAAACTTCAAATTCAATTACTCCTGTTTGTTTTGTATAGTGTATTGTCTATGAACCAAACAATCGGCAATAATCGGAAGCAATCATTCGTTTGAATATGAACTTCTGTTTCTTAAACATATGCAATATTAGCTATTGTCTGGCCCCGCCAACCCCATGGCATACCCTACACTCCATTAGTTTTTGGGTAACCAGCTGTTGACAATAAAATTCTGGTTTCTGGCATATTAAGAGCCTATAATTTGCGCAATTCCTCATCGCGTTCATCTTCGGACTGGGCACCGCTCTCGGTTTCATATAAATACTCCCGCCTCGGGCTGTTCAAGACATACTAGCAATCGAAACGTTCCGAGTAACACGCTCAAAATGGTAGGTGCACCGTTGAGAGCAGCATCCTCGAGCGGGACAGCAGCGGACTTTACGGAACGAAACTAATCCTTTCGAATTTATCTTGCAGAAACTTCTTGTTGTCGCCGTTGCCCTTTTGGCCGTTGCCCACGCCGATGTTTCCCACCTGTCGGGCTACAACTACGCCCCAGTGGCACCAGCCCCGGCTCCTCTGCCCGTGAAGGTTGCCCCAGCACCGTTGCCGGTGAACACCTACATTCCTCCCGCACCGGTCGATGTGCCCGCCCCAGCTCCCATCCCAATTGAGGTGCCCGCTCCAGCTCCAGTTCCCATTGCTCCCGCTCCAGCCCCAGTCAACCAGTACATTCCACCTGCGGCCCCCGCCCCAGTTCTGGCTCCTCAGCCCGTTCTCGAGGAGATCGAGCCCATCTCCGCCGATGGTTACCGTTACAAGACCGTGCGCCGAGTGATCCGTCGCCGTATTTAAGCAGTTATCGATGCTTAACTTTTTGGCGATGACAAGAAGTTGATTTTATAAATAAAAGAAAATATTAAGTTTAAAAAAAAAATTACATGAAACATTTTTGCTTTTATGAACAAATGGGAAATAATTTATCTTCGCAACAGCTTAAAAGCTGTAGAGATAAATTATAAAGAAGCATGCATAAATCATACGCAATTGACTAGAAGATACCCTGTAGCCAAAGTACTCTAAAATATGTTTCTAATAGATAAAGTTGTTTCTGTGTTTGTTATTTACACGTTTTATAAATAATATTAAAAATCAAGGTTTTATTTTAAGCAAAATATGCGGATATAGTTAATTCAGAGTTCAAAGTTCAGTGAGACACCACGAAAAAAAATCAAAATAAACAACGTTTTACGTATCTGCTTGGCCAATTTAATATCCAGTTTTTAAGAACAGACAAACGCTTTAGCGTAACTCGGATGTGGATTCATAAATTATACAATTTATGAGTTAAAAAAGATGTTGCCTTCAGTCCGCTGAATAAACTTGCACAATTAGTACAGGGTACAAAACCATGCTTAGTAGAATTTTTAACTAGGAAATCTTTTATAAGCTTGTTAAGAATGCACATTTAGAATAAAAACACGAAATTGATTGCGACTGAATTAAAATAGACAAATCAAAATTTAAAATTGTGATCTAATTATGCAGCTGAAAGCATTCAGCAGAAAATCGTGTTTTATTTCCTTATTGCGAAGATTTAAGACAGACTTTCATTATGTAAGAAATAAATCCCAATTGATATTTATTTTATGCAAACATCTGGGAACCAAATTCTGTTTAATATGCCGAGAATTGGCTGGGAAAATAAATTAGGCAAATGCGATTCTTGGCTATTAACTAACTGGCCAGCTCAGAAATAGCCATAATTAAGAGGGTGAAAAACAGAAAATAGCAAATTGGTATTAATTTCGGAATAAACTCCTAATGATGCCATAGGCTGAAAGCTCGTTTGCTGATCATAAATCAAACAAAGCTGTGGGCTAACAAAAAAAAACATGAAAAAATACTATTAAAAAATGTTTAAAAAACACACAAGAAACATTGAAAACTATAGCCATTATAAACAGTAATAATAAACATAAAAGAAGAAAACTAATGCTTTAATAGTATTAGGATTGACCTTGAAGATAACCATAACAAATTTGTTTAATATCATAATCAGAATTGGGAAATGGACAAGAATTGACAAGAAAATAAAATATATTAAAAATACTTTACAGATTGTTTTAATTAAAATACTTATCAAATAAAGAAAAGTGAAATGGAAACAGTTTGTTCATTTATAATATCGCAGCTTGTTTCCAAACTAATTTTTGAGTACATCTTTAATCTTAAATAAAGTATATAAATTTTTAATTCACTTTTAATAGGGACCCAACAACCTTTTATATATTTCATATATGAAATGAAACCTTTTAGTGTCTATCGAAATTCGCCTATGTGCGGAGACCTTTAAACAGGAAGAGGCAAAATTATTTTGCTTTTTTATGCAGATAATTCGACTAATAACCATAACAAAGGCAATATGCCAAAAACAAGATAAATATGTATTGACAAAATGAAAATGAAGAAGAAGAAAAACACAGCGCTAATAGTGCGAGTGACCCACGAACATACATCAAACTAAAAATGCCCCAAAGCGCCAAAAAAATAATAGTAATATCAGAGACCCCATCAAAGCCAAAGCCAAACAAAAAGAAAAACAATAACTAACGATATTCATATGTTAATGGTTAAAAACCAAAAACATAACATAAAAAATGTTTTTTGATCTAATTAAAGAAGCTTTCGGTCGCCACAGCTGACCCCACTCAAAGCCGCGCAATGCTTCATTGCATTGTGTTGAGGTGTCCGGCGAGGAGCACGAAACCCGTCCAACCACTTGGCATTGGGCGCCACTCTTCCGATCCACAGCACTTGAGGGCACACAGATAGCGTGGCATCACGCAATTAATTTGATGCTGCAGCGACTTTTGCTTCTGCTGCTGCTGACCCGCGGTTCAACTATGGGCTATAAAAACCGCAGCAAGCTAAGAGTTCAGCAGCACACAGCGACTTGTGATCCGAGCAGCAACAACAGCAACTCAGCATGGTAAGTTGCAGCAGCGGATCATTAAAGGACTACCGAACTAAGGCTAATAGAAAACTTTAACGTTTTATCGATTCACAGAAATTCCTGATCATTGCCGTTGCCTTTTTGGCCTGCGCCTTGGCGGATGTCTCGGAACTGGCCGACCAGGGCTACAATTACCCGCAGCCAGCGCCGCCAGCGCCTGCACCGGCGTACATTCCCCCACCACCGCCACCACCACCGCCAGCACCCAAGAACACCTACATTCCCCCTCCCCCGCTCCGGCTAAGGCCTACATTCCCCCACCCGCTGCACCGGTCAAGGCCTACGTGCCACCCCCACCACCACCACCACCACCAGCACCCAAGAACACCTACATTCCCCCTCCCGCTGCTCCAGCCAACAGCTACATCCCCCCACCCGCCGCCCCCATCCAGCCCCAGCAGCCCCTCATCGAGGAGATCGAGCAGCCCGCCGAGGACGGCTACCGCTACAAGACTGTCCGTCGTCGCGTCTTCCGTCACCGCAACTGAGCAGCGGCCCTCGAACACCCACAAGATTTGTTGACTAATGTGATAGAGGAGGGAAAGAAGAAGACGACTTCTGTTTGTTGAAGAAATATAAAAATAATATTAAAGCAAATTGTACGAAAGTGTTTTTTACTTAAAAAAACTTTGAATTTTTGTTTAGAACTCATAATAATATTTGGGGAGGGGAAATAAACTTTAAAAAATTATGAACGTTAACAAAAGAAATACAATTATAAAATAAAATCAAACAAAATAAATAAAGGAAAGAAAGCAACGAAAGAAGTTGGTTTTATTCATAATATTATGAACTTAGACTACAGAAATACAATTTTAAAATAAAATTAAACAAAATAAATAAAGGGAAAAAAATTATTGAAATTAAAAAGGTAATTTTTATCATATAACACTTTTTCAATATTTTTCTTATAAATTAAGATTTACGAGAATATTTTTGAATACTCATTTCCGGATTAACTTTTTCTTTTAATTTTCAAGATAATATCTGGCCTGAATAGATCAAAATAAATTATCGAAAAATCAATTTTAAAACCAAAAAAAATGTTAGCAGACTTAAAAAAATAGAATTTTCCTAAACACATTCGTCCATCTACCCTGTGGCATAAATGTCTACAAATGTTTAACATGCTCAATATAAAGAAACCCAGTTTGAAGAAAACGCAGCTTGTACTTTCAGTCCAGGCTCAAAATCGATTTAAAGCATATTGAGCAATCCAACAGGTCAACCCTTGCTGGGTTCTTTGGCAATCAACTCAACTCAACTCAACTCAAGTCAACTCCGCTCGGATTGCTTGCACTTAACATGCCACAGCCCATTGCCAGACCCGATGGGCATGCCCATCCAATATGCTTACCACAAAAACCCTAAACAAACCGCTCAAGGCCAAACACATGTCACCGGCATTCGAGCCGCCGTCGCAGTAAAAAGGTCAATTCAACGACCAGACCAATTTTAGCAGTCCAAAAACAAAAAACCAAATGGCTAAAAACATTCAATAGCCAGCACAAAGAGAGATAAGAAAAAATAGGAAATGTGAAGAAATGAGAGAAAAACAAACAAATCCTCCATTACAAAATCAAACAACATGAGGGTCAAAAAAAACTTGCTAAAAAACAAAGGAGCCAACTTGTTAGCCATAATGCAAAATGGGAAAATATGCGAATTCAATAAACTGCTCGCCAGCCAGAAAGGACATGAGGCGCAGTCCTGCGTCGGTCTACGGACTTCCCAACAGTTCATATTCTTGTGCTTGTGCTCGTTCCTCTTCACTTCCCGCCCTCCGGCATTCTCGCCGTTGCGCTCGGCTTCAGCCGTATCTGCTGTGACATGGCAGAAACCCTTACAAGTCATTTGGCCAATTGCTGTTGACTTTGCTCTAAAACAAATTTCCTTTGGTCCTCGCCGTGGCCGCCGCCGCAAATGGATGCCACATATTTTGCACCCAGTTTATGCTGATGACATGCAAGTGGCGAAATTATTTTGCGCTCGTGCATTTTGCTGCCAGGCGAATAATGAGCAGCAAACAAGCTGTGGAAATCAGCAGACAGGACCTCGCAGGACAATGGGGATCAATGAGTGCAAACGGAACAACTACAAAAAACAGAAGAAAAACGAACGCACAAAATCATCAAGCATGGCGCTACTTGACTGTCAGACACCCACTAACTGGTACCAATAAAACTGCCCAATTTACTAGCCAATTTAATGATGGTCTAACAAATTATCACACAAACAAAAAATATTGTCGCGCTCGTTTTAACTAGATAAAGATAAAACAGCTCACAAAATACCTGAAAACCAATTAAATTCAAAAATTGATTTCCACTTTAAGAAAGATTGCAAAGAAAACTATGAAGAAATTAATAGTAAATCGGATCAAAGCAGACTGCAACCAGATTTGCTATATATAAATTCAAGGAAATCAAAAAAAATAATAATAATAATTAATATTTTTGCTTAAATGCAGATATTTAAAAAGTTTGGTTAATTCAGTGAAAATATATAGTAAAATATATAGTTATTATTAAAAGCGATTACAATATTTGTATTATATAACATTTATTACAATTATTATAATTCAAATACCTAAATGCTAATGAATTACTTTTTCGATATTGGTCCTAAAATTCTTTCAATAAATGAAGCAAATTAAGCATTTCAGCAAAGTATACCCTTATATGGCCAGTACGGGTGGAAAACAAAACTGCGACAGACAACGCCCCCTAGACATCCCTCCCCGCTCTCCCTGCCACGCCTCTTGCTTGGCCCCTCAGCCTGCAGCTGGCAGCCGCTGGCGCCTTTGTCGCCATCGTGTGACATACGAAAATTCCCCATGGAGTCTATCAACAGTTGATAAAGCAAATGTGAGTGTGTGTGTGTGTGTGTGTGTGTGAGTGTGAGGGAGCTGTCCCCTGCTCAGCCGCACGCTCAGCTTTGGCATTTGCTTTTGCTTTTGGTATGTACATAAGTTTATTATTTTGAAGGTAATTGGATTTGTGTTGCAGCAACGGCAGCCAAGAAGCCAGAGACCCGACCCGACTCGATGTGCAAAGTCGCATATTCTGCGGCAAAATAATAAGAAAATATATATTTTTTCTGACGCGCCGACAAGGACAATGAACCTAAACGAAGATGAAGACGGAGCTGAGCTGAAGCCGGACTCGGACACCGATTCGGACTCGGAGTCAAAGTCAAAGTCGAGGATGGCAGCAGCCCAATCGCAATTGCAACATATGGTCGGGCCGGGGAGTCGCCGGCCGCCAGTGGCCATTGTTTGCAGTCGTAATTGTTTTCCTAATGGATAAAGTCTATAAATTTCTGTGCACGACGCACAGCCAAATGCGAAATATGTCACGAATGTTAAGCGTTTTATAAACGACGACGTCCTGCGAACAGGACGCGACCCATCGATGCCAGCCACTCAGCAGGGCAGCGGGGGGGAGTGAAAGGAAGTGCTCGGACAATGAATGGAATATTGAGTTGTTTATGGAGCTGACACTAAAATCTTTGCCAAATGTTTCTCTGTGCAAGCAGAACATAGGAGACAGCAAATAAACAATGAAGGCTAACCATATTTTGGACATATTCATGATCATGATCATAAAAAGTTCATTTTTCAAGATAACAAATATTAGAAAAGAAATCGTAATATAATATAATAATAATCCCAAATCCGAGAAAGTATTATATGGGAGCGATAAATTGTTCGGTTAATCTTTGAAGGAAATAATGATAAGGATAAGGATTTTCGCAGTTTACCCGTTCCTAAGATGTATCAATTCTATTGATTTGCCATCTAAAGTCCAATCTAAATAATATTCATGCTACTTTTATGAAAAGGTCTTCAGTAATATTCCAAAGCTGTCTATAACAGTGCTTTATCTAAAAGTTGCCTTCAACATTTTTTTAATAGCATTATTATTTCATTTAGAATTAATACTCAGTTATTATTTCTCATAATCTGTTAAAAAAAGAAAGAATTGTGATACAATTTCTGATTTTTTATGATTTTCATTTATTCTTACAGCTAGTACTTTACTTTTGTTTCAGCATCCTGTTTAGGATCCTTTGATGGGTATCAAAGAAAATACAAGACAACAGTTTTACAGTTACAATCTCATCTAACGCACTCTACATTTGCTTTGGGTCACTTTCCAACACTGGTGAGTCGAGCGATAACAATAAAAAAACAGACAAGACTCTCCCCTCAAATCAAATCTAAATTACGTTTAGTTGCGGTGACGGAAGACACGACGACGCACAGTCTTATAACGGTAGCCATCCTCAGAGGGCTGCTCGATCTCCTCGAGAACGGGCTCAGCGGCGGCGGGCGGAATGTAGGCATCGGCGGGCGCGGCCAGTGGTGCTGGGGGAATGTACTCCGGTGCGGGTGCTGCTGGTGCTGGGGGAATGTACTCCGGAATTGGTGCGGGTGGTGCTGGGGGAATGTACTCCGGAACTGGTGCAGGTGCGAGTGGTGCCGGCTGTGCGTAATCGTAGCCGGGCTGGGCCAGCTCCGAGACATCAGCGAAGGCGCAGGCCAAAAAGGCAACGGCAATAATCAGGAATTTCTGCAAGAGAAGACGCCGCATTAGCTCTGTTATCGAGAGATCACTGTGAGTGGGTGCTTACCATGATGATGGTGCGACGATCGGCAAACGCAGTGTGCTGTTGATTTTGGTGAGTGCAACGCTTTATATAGTTAATCTTAAGATCGCAGATCTTTCAGTGCCAGCGGCAACGGAAGCACCCAAATGACTTTGAACTTGATCGAGTAGCTAGCTGGGCTAACTCTATCGCTAGGCGAACCGGTTTTGCTTTTGCCACTTTTGCTTTTTGATTGGCTTGTGGATGCACAACGCTTGGAGAATTGATGAAGCTGTGATCACGTTTGGTCTTCTGCTCGAGCGCTGAGTGTGTCGTCGAGTGGACAGCGGATAATTGATTTTATCGACTTGGAGGTCAACAAAATGCGCTTTGTATTCGAAATGCGGCCCTTTAAACGATTCCCCTTTGCCCGCTCAACGGGGCCACGCGCCAAGCGGCCTCAAGCGGTCGAAGCGACCCTGAAGCGACCCCCGCTAGAAAATCTGTTATTATTTTTTTCTTCATATTGTTATTATTTCTTTTTTCTTGTTCGTGATTTGAAGCGTGTGCTTGATTAAAACCAAATTTAATTTGCATTTTGTTTGAGAGCGAACCCAACTTCAATTACTGTCCAACGAAAACTGGGAATCAGAGCTTGTTCAACTGTTGCCAACTGGGCGGGGCACAATAATCCAGAGCACAGTGGTTATGAGCAGCCAACTGTGGGGCAAACTGCAAAAACTACAAATATATGAATTTTGTTATTTTTTGTATCAATCGATTTTCGAGAAATGTAATTCTATTAAATTCTACGGAAGATCAAAAGACATTTAAGTTGTTTTTAGGAATATTAAAAGCAATTAATTTAAAATAACCACAGCGAAAATTTAAATTTCTATAAGTTTAAGTACTTTTATATGTAAAACCTACTAAAATGCTGGGTTATTGTTTTAATAAAATTAGGTTGTATAATAACCATAAAAAAAATATAGCATGAATCGCAACATATCTCTATCTATTTAAATTAATGCTTTTGAAATACTTGAACAATGTTTAAACTAGTTTTGCATTATATTTCCTTTATATCTGTTTTATTCCACTGTGCGGCAGTCCCTGATAATATTGCAAATTATTTTCTTTTTTATGTTGATTATTTTTTGGACTGACTCTCGCCCTTCTGTCTCACCTCCCACACACACACACACACACACACCTCGCACACCTCGCACACACCTTGCCAGTTGGCATTGGCTCTTGCTCCACGTTTCTTTACAGCATTTTTATGAACTTTGTTTTTCATTTGTTCGTTTCCGTTATTCCGAGCTCATCATATTTTAATGTGGCGGATTCCGTGGCGGCATCTTTGGCTTTTTCTATGCTTCAAATTATTCTCAAGAGATTCGCAGTTCGTGATTTTAGCGGGCAATTTTATTGGCCTGCCGTAAGACAGCTTTGCCTTTCGCCTTAAGGCAATCTTTTTTTCGTGGGGTGGTTGAAGTTGGCCCAAACCTTTAACCTGCTGCAAGTGCAGCTGGTGTTGGAAAACGTTTCGGTGACGGGGCACAAAGTAACGGGTAGGTTGCATGAACATATCAACTGGCTTTTAATTAACGCGCTTAAGTCCGCATTAACTTGGCTTAAGCCGTTTTTAATTTCTCAGCTACCCGCCGGCTCACATAATTGAATTAGCCAAAGCAACAGACGCCGGACACACTGCGACTGCGAGCCTTATGCGCTGTTATACTTGATAATTAATTTAGACGCAATTGTCCAGTGGCCAGCGGACTGTAGTGTATTGCGGACCCAAAATCCTTTGCCATTTCACGTCACGTGCGGCGATTTTTTCCATAAATCGCCAGCATGGACCGCTTTGTCCAGCTGCAGAGTCTCCGCAAAGAAAAGCCAACGTAACTGAGCGATTTTTATTCCTTTATTTTTATGGCAAAAAAATGAAGCGGCAGTTTTGACAACGCACGTCCAGCCAGACGGGAATCGAAAACGAGACAGGGGGGGACAGCTGCCCGAGGATGCACACGTAGCACGCATTGGAGATGCGTCAAGTTACCTGCCGCAGTGGCAACATTGGAGCAATGGCAGCACCTTTTAGACGGGCCACGAAATCGAGTTTACAGCTTACTAGCTTCGCATAAAGACCCAACACAATACGAATGCGAACACTAGCTCGAGTACTCGCACTCGTATTCGAACTGTACTCTTCAGGAGGCAACCATAATTAAATGTCAAAAATGACGCTACGTGCGAGGCAAGCAAAGTGGCTCCAAGCAGCGTCTCGGCCAAAGTTCAACGAAAAATTCCAAAGAAAAGAAGTTAACTTTTTTCTTCAGCTAAAAGAGCTTCCCTTTGAAACTTTTTTTCGAATACAATAAACATATACACATTTATTGGGAACTACATGGCTGTCAAGTAGGTAATTTCATATATAAGTTAGTAAACTGGCGACGGGCAATTCAAGTGTTCAAATATATACAAAATGTTTGAGATGTAAATCGAATAAATTTTTAGAAGTAGCGGCTCCGAATCTATCTCTAAGCTTCAAATGTTCCTGTGTGTTATACTTTAGTGTTTTGGTATTTATTCAAGGAATATGGGTAAGCCAATTTAAATATAGGTACAATTATTAAAATAAAAAATATAAAATTACAATTTATGTTTAATATTTTTAAAGTACTCAAAACATATAAATAATTTATTTATATGTAATTTATTTATTTTATTAAATAAGTTATTAATATTTACATAATTTATTTGTATGTAATTTACTTGTTTTATTAAATAAATTAGTAATATTCCCTCTACTCTATTAAGACAAGATTTAAATTTGACTGCATACTTTTTAGCATATGACTTTAATAACAAATAGAGATTTTCCTTCACTATATCAGAGTCTACTTTTGTGCTTATTCTATCTATTCCATTAAGTATATTGAAGATTTAATTTTAAGAATAATTCGATGCCATTTCATTATGTAACGCAGAATTTAACTAAACATTTATATGTCATTCTATTAATTTCTTAATGTTCTGAGCAAGTTGCCCAACTATACTTGGGATATCAATTTATAATTTCTTTTATCAATGCCATAATGTAATCGCTTAATTTAGTGCCCAAAAGTTTTCCACAATGAAACGAAAAAGTCCCTTATAAAAAATTCTGTAAAAGTAATTTAACAATGCGCTTTTCCATCTCTCACATCACTTCCCACTATCGCATACGCGCCATTTGCAAACTCGCAAAAAAGTAGCTAAAAACTATTTAAAGTTTTTTCCATTTTTTATTCTTTCCCTTAAGTATGTATCGTACTTTTATTGCCTTTCTCTATTATTTGTTGCATGTGCATATTATACCCCGAAGGCATAGGAATATGGGCAGGGACTCTGCCCAGACAACAACAGCGATGCTTATGAAAAAGTACTTAACGTGCACAAAACTTATATGCCAAGAGACCTCGTTCAACTCTCCCTCTCGCCTGACAGAAAGTTACTGCGACACAAATTTTTCACTAGCTAGCTATCCGTCCCCACCACAAACAGCATTTTCTGGGCTTGGTTCCTCTTATTCTTTAAAATATTCCCAATAATAAACATACATTGCCAACTAGTACAGCGAACATCGGTTGAACAAGAGAATTCTCACCGTATATACAACCTTCTTTAACATACGACCTCATTAACTCAATTCGAGTATGTCGCCCATGTTTGGACAGATTATATTGTTTTGATTCTAGTTTCAAATTTATTCATTAAAAATTTTGGTAGACCACTCAGAATTCGTTCTATTCGTGTTTACCGAGCGATCATCGAAGCAAAATAGCCACAAGGCGATTGACAACTGTCGAATCACAAAGGTTATTATGCAAATCCTCACGCTTCCGAATAAAACGATACGACTCATCAACGCGGGTCTTGAGTGCTTTCAGTTTGTGTGATAGCAAGTGTAGACTGACTACAGAAATGATCCTGTGAAGTATAGTCTTAAATTTTCACTGCCCACAACAGCGCTCTACACGCCACACGACCTAGAACCGATTGAGAATTCTAAGCACGCAAACGTAAAAAAGAAATACACGCGGTAGCGGTGGTTGCCTGCGATTGCTATTACATTTTGTTTGGGTATTATTGGTAGAAATAAAGTATGAGACGATCACTTAGCAATGCCATTTTCTGTTACGCCGCAACATTTTTATTTAAATTAAAAATAAAATAAAAAATTCCCACTTGGCAGCGGTGGGATTCGAACCCACGCCTCCGAGGAGACTGGTGCCTTAAACCAGCGCCTTAGACCGCTCGGCCACGCTACCATTTGCTGTGGCGGCGCCCAATATCGTAATACTTCGAAGTGACTTGCTTTGCTTAACAAAAGGCAAGAATTATTTGTATTTGTTTGCATTAATTTGCGTGGCTCTCCGAGTGAAATAAAATTAACTTAGTTTGTCGTTAAATTGAATATTGTATGTCCCGTAAGGAATATATGTATATACAAATTCTCTAACTTGACGCTGTCAGCTGAACTATTTTGTCAACTCATTTTCATTTATTGCGCTCTCACTCTATATTCCCCGTTCTTGTGTTTTGTGTACAGCTCGACGGGCCGCCCTGCATTTCAATTGAGCATTTTGAAGCGTCTTTTGTCTGTCGCCTCGACCGGGTCTGGAATGTGCCTGCAATGCGCCTTTGTTCGTTCGATTTCTTTGGCATTTTGGTGGATTGTCAATTGTTTGAAATTTAATTTGAGGCCCTTTCGGACATGTCCTGGCAAATGCGCAGGATTCCAGGTAATGCCCACAATTAACTCCATTAGCATTTTGCTCCGCTTGCTGCCCAATTGGAGCTCAGCTGTACGTGATTTTTTGCATTTTACACGCGTCTGGCATTAAAAGTGTACAACTTTGCAATTATTTGCATGCCGAGCGCCTTAAATTTGTGGAAAATTCACGTGTGTGGCAAAATATTTTGTATGCTGACGCTGCTGCGGCTGCTTTTTGCAGACCTTTGCTGGCATTTTAATGAAACCGCAAATGTTGCCCGTGCCCTGCTCCGTTCCGCATCCTACACAAACGACGAATTGAGAGTCGCTCCGGGAAAGCCGCAGACTTTGTTTTTGTTTTGCTTGTCGCCCGTGCAAAGATTTTTATTGCAATTTTCTAATTTCATTGCGGATGTTCCGTCGAGTGCCTTTTCCACCGAGCTGCCCGTCGCCGGCTTCAGTTTATGGCTGCAACAACAGACAACAAGCAACATACAGCAGACAACCAAGAACCAACAACCGACAAGAACAATAACAACAGCTACTGCAAATTGTTGCTGCGGTTGCTCATGTGTGGGGTTCGCTCAACGCGCCCCTTTCACGTCACGCATAATTTCGCATTTTCATTTGAATTTTAAAAACATTTCCAAGCCGTCAAAGCAAAAACGCTGACAGTTTTGCTAAACAAAAAAATAATAAATATTTTAATGCAGAAGTCTGCAAAATAGTCTTGAATCGCACAGAAATTGATTTCGTTCCATTGGCATTTTCCCAAAATAAGCGCATTTATATGCGTCGCACCGTGGCAGGCAAAATAAACTCAAGGTGTTACCCCATGTGCCCATAAAAATAGTTGAACATCAAAATATTACTGCGGCCTCTTGTTACGTCATCGTCGTCGACGTCAACGTCAACGTCAATTCCGAAGTGACGGCAACCGAGCACAAAGCTAACAAAAATTCCATTGACAGCATTGTGCTCACATGTTAGCTTCTTCGCGTTCTCTTTTAAAGCGCATTTGACACGCAACCAGCATGTGGTAGCGTGGCCGAGCGGTCTAAGGCGCTGGTTTAAGGCACCAGTCTCCTCGGAGGCGTGGGTTCGAATCCCACCGCTGCCAAATGGGAATTTTTTATTTTATTTTTAATTTAAATAAAAATGTTGCGGCGTAACAGAAAATGGCATTGCTAAGTGATCGTCTCATACTTTATTTCTACCAACAAAATACCCAAACAAAATGTAATAGCAATCGCAGGCAACCACCGCTACCGCGTGTATTTCTTTTTTACGTTTGCTTGCTTAGAATTCTCAATCGGTTCTAGGTCGTGTGGCGTGTAGAGCGTTGTTGTGGGCAGTGAAAATTTAAGACTATACTTCACAGGATCATTTCTGTAGTCAGTCTACACTTGCTATCACACAAACTGAAAGCACTCAAGACCCGCGTTGATGAGTCGTATCGTTTTATTCGGAAGCGTGAGGATTTGCATAATAACCTTTGTGATTCGACAGTTGTCAATCGCCTTGTGGCTATTTTGCTTCGATGATCGCTCGGTAAACACGAATAGAACGAATTCTGAGTGGTCTAAAAAAACTTTTTAAACAAATTAATTTAAAGTGGAAGGAGTGGGATGGGAGATGTATTTAATTGTTTTGTTGAGCAATTAAATACGATTCACAGAGCACTTGAAGCCGTTGTTGCCAGCTTGAACTGCTTTTTAGTTCAAGTGTGCTTCGTGCTCAAGGTGCCGCATGAACAAATAATTTCACATAAAAAACTGTGGAAATTGTGACAGTTCATTTGCTAATTGGGATGCCGGCGACACTTTTTTAATTACTTGACGGACGCTGCTGCTTATGCATTAGGTCTTGAGTGGAGACGTGTTTTTCGACTTAATTTAGCTTAGCTGAGTCGGCAAAAAAGGAGTGTTGCGGTGGTGGGTGGGTACTGTTTTATTTTAAAAGTAAGAAGCGGGACACTTAATTTAAAATTAAGTCAATGCAAATCAATTATTATCAGTATGTTTGAAAAAAAAAGCATAAATATTAATTATATGTAAATGTGTGATGCAAATGTCCCATGACATTTATTACGGAATAATAACAGCTTGGAGTTGCCTACTCATGTAATAATATAGGTATCTTTATTCTCTCTTCCTTATTTCTGTTTGCATATGGGTACTCCTGGGCATCTTTGGGGTACAGGACACGTAGTCGAAATGTATTTAAGCAAATACGAGTACACGAGTGCGAGGATGACTACTGGTACGAGTATATCGAGTACTCACATAAAAATACATTCGAAATGTGGCTGGAGTAAACCGCAGCATTGTCAGCAAACATTCATTGAAACATCATCATTATCATCGTCAACAGCTCGGTTCGAGTAATGTTGTGGAATGTAGCGTGTGCAGTTGGGGAAGGGGAACGTGGTAGGGGGAGCCCGAGGAATCGATGCTGTAATTGATGTCTTTGCGACATGTTTCCAAAGTGTTTACGTTGGGAATTACCCAAGTGCCGCAGTGTATAAGTAACCGTGTGTGTGTGTGTGTGTGTGTGTGCAAGGGCAAGTGGAGTGTGGGCGGACGTGTCACGCCCACTGCTAGTTGACAGCCTGCCGTTTACGTGCACTTAATGAAATGTGCCCCAAAATGGAAGCACGTTTCGGGCATCTATTTAATGAGCCTGCAGGCGAAGCCAAAACGCTTTGCCTTCCTGCCCCTCCGACACAGGAAAACGCTGATGTGACTCGTGAAAATTTTTAAATGTCGCAGCGTAAATTCAATTTTCATTTGTAAGAATCGAGCAAGAACAGCAGCAGAAATAGCAACAGCTGCCAGCCCAGCTGCAGCCGCTGCATTATTCAATGGCACTCACTGCAAATGCGAACCTTAAGCAGGCGTTAGCAATACCAACCCCCAAGCCAGCACCACTCCCCCCCCCCCCCTTCTAGACTGTAACCGCATTTTAAAATTCATGTGTGCTCTCAACAATTCTCCACACAAAACAAAATGCGATTAAATGTGTGGAAAATGCCGCAGGATAAGCCACAATGGGTTAAGGCAGCGTCTTGTTTGCACATGTGACCCCCCAGCAACCACCACGAGCACCACCCACTTCGCAGCACCCCAAAGTCAGGCACCGCAGACACACGTCGAAGGTGCAAAAATGCGTTAAACATAACATGCTAATTCCAGTTGCCTGCAGCTTCAATCTTTCAGTTCCGACTTCGGCTTTGGCCACACACACACACACCACCTTGCCGCAGACCGCCCCACACCCAACACCCCACCCCATACCGCGCCTGGCTCCATGGAGATTGCAGACCTGGCGTTTACGTAATACGAGCGTTTTGTGTGCCATTTGATGCTGAACATTTGCTTTGCAGCCAGAGTTGGCTTTGTGTTTGCGCCATGGCAAAGTTTTGTGGTTACAGACTACCGTTCTCCTGTGGGCGTGTCAGCCACCAACTGGTCAGCGCAAGCATTTCGAGTTGTTAAAGATACCGCAGCAGCAAGAATTTGCTTAGACCTGGATTAAAATTCAAACTCTAACAAGAGTATATAATTAACAGATTTAATTTTAACAAAATCAATTTCAAGCAAACTTATTGGATTAAATTAAGTGCATTTACAAATACGAAAAAAAAACGAGCACGAAAACTATATTTATCATTATATGCTCACTTTCATTCCGATGTAAAAAGAAAATAAGCAAAATGAATCAAGAAATTTATTATAAATTTTTGGCTACAAAAAAGCCAATTTGAAAATTGTTGTTCACTTGAGAATGTAGTTTTCAAAGGTTTTTTGTATCATTATATATATTTAGAAATAAGACAACATTTAAAATAAAAGCAGTAAAACGTATAACTATTAGAAACATCGGTCATCGCCGAAATTTTGTAACGCTCTTTAAAGGCGGTCACCAGTTATCTACCCACCAAATGTGGTAACTCTAACTTCAAAACTCCAGATGTGAGGCTCTAGAGGGTGTTATAGTGGGTGTGTCACCAGCTATCTACATACCAAATTTGGGGACTTTATCTCTAAAATTTTGGGAAATATTCACCTTTTATCGATTTGCGATTTGAGGTGTATCGACTTGTTATCGAATTGCCAGCCTCCAAGTGGGCGTTGCACAAAAATCTTAACATATGTTTCAAATATTCTTTAATAGCGCCGAAAAGAGTTGCATTCATCCGGTCAGACGGACAGCATGACGGTCGGACTTTGTGAACGAGTATAAAAATGCATGAATACATGCATTACAATACATACATCAAACTAAAACTGCATTTATAGAATATTTACAGAGGTGTGAAAATATAACAATTCGTATCGCCTCATATTAATTCGTTTAAGAAATGTGTCTAAAAAGAGAATTAGATGTGCCTATGAGTTGTGGAAATTAGTTGCATAATTAGCGGCAACTAATTTCATATAGAATATATAAGTATATATATTTTCGTGGTATTTTCCATTTACATCGGGAACTGATCCCGACAAAGATCATATATTTTCTGTTGTCAGATAGCAAAATGCGTGGATTTTTATTTTTGCTTTTGGTGTTATCACTGTTTACCAGCTGGCAGTGTGAAGCACTGACGCCTAACGGGAATCTCCCACCCTCAAGAATCTTATTCGGATCTGTGCCCAGGTATTGTCCTGCGGGCTATAAGGTCTATGCCGGACGATGTCGCCGATCAGTCTAGTTGCGGACGTGTTGGATGAGATTCCTTGTGTCAGGTAGTGCCTGGTTTATTGTGTGCATAGTTTATTAACGACTGACTCGACTCTGTTAGTTAACAGTATTCCTTTTACAGCATTCAAACAGAGAAGAGATTGTACATGTATGCGTATGTACATGTGTGCATTGACTGTTAAATTACATTTTTCAACACGCTTCCTCAATGCAAACATGTATTACAAAATTTACTTTAAATTTAACATGTTCATAAATTCATTATGTTTCATCACTATCACTATCTGCTATAATAACATTTGTAGGAACATACTTTATAGCAATTTGACCCTCATTGACAACTTGACGTACAAAATGATATCTTATATCTATATGCTTGGTCCTAGCATGATGTACTGGATTCTTTGCTATTTGCTGCGCACTCAATAGGGGTTAGCCTTAAGCAGCTATCATGTCAAAGTATCTATTTAATGCAAATTGTTAAATGGCTTGGCAAAAGGCTGCCCACTTGCTTGCCACGTGGGTTTTTACTCACAGGTATTTAATCCATCGTAGAGTTCGTTGGACGCTGTCGAACAGAATTAAATTTTACTGTATATACATTTACAATTTTATGTTTAATATTATTATTGTTCGTACGTACATATGAAGAAATAGTATAAAAGTTATCATGATTATCGATCATGAGTCTTACAGTTATGCTCTTATTCGTGAGCGAGAAATGGATTATTTACAAAATTAATTTGGTTTAATTCACAGCTGCTGCGTTTATTTCCGAGCGTGACCAGTCGCTACGGCTTGTGCGATACAGGAGTTCCGGACAAACTGCTGGGTATAACTCGAAGGGAATTCATTAAAGATACTTTTTCGCGCGGCACCGCGGTCCGGCCGGCAGCTTTGTTCTGACTTTGCCTGTAATTAATACGGGTATCAGCAAAAGTGAACTTATTGAATTGTATTAAAATGATCACCTGTACGTAGGGATTATATTGGCATGAATACAAATATGCAACTGGAAATTAATGGCTGGTCGCAGAGAATAATAAAATCATGCCACGCTTGCCGAATTTTTCGTTTCTTACAAAGCAGAAGAAGAAGCAATAGCAATTAGCTGTTTAATTGCCTGATCCGTAAGTATATATATTCCTGATCAGCATCACTAGCCGAGTCGATTTAGCCATGTCCGTCCATCTGTCAGAGGTTACAAAAGCTAGCAAGGTGATCATGGTCTCATTCGTTTCATATAAACTATACGAAGATCAACTTTATTTACAAAAGATCGATATCTCTCCGTTTTCTTACTATCGATATATATTGATTTTGGAAATTTTTGAGCATAACTCCTGAATTATAAAAGCTAGATCCACCAAATTATTTTTGGTTACAAATACACTATGAACGAGTATCGCGCTGTGAATTACACCCAACTCTTATTTGATTTAGTTTGGTGCAGCAGTTGAAATCTATTATATAAGTATGAAAATTAAAAAAATTCTGATCTGACATTTAGAATTAAATAATAAACCATAGTAAATAAACGATTTAAAACAAAAAGAAAACGATGGACATTTCGAATTCGATCAGACACACCCTAGAGTATCGGCTATAAAAGCTGACCTCAACTGGATATCCCACAAAGTTGGGGAAACAAGAAGCAAACATGAAGTTCTCGCTGATTTTCTTGATCGTATTTGCCGTGGCTGTTGCGATGGTCTCCTCTGCAGAGCCGCCAAAGGGCGCTCAGGCAGCTGACGACGCCATGCCACCAGAAGCAGATGCAAACCAGGATGACGCCCCCCCAATACCAGCGGCTCAGGACGCCGTTCCACCGGACTAAGCAGATGCTAGCTTTTAGTGCTCTCTCCTCAGTACGCTGCCGATTTCCACTTCTGGCGTAAGTTCAGGAACCCAATAAAGAACTATAAACATTCAATAAACATGGATTGAAATACAATTCAAGTCTCTTCTGTTTCACGATATGTTTTCTTATAGTTTAATGGAATCTTTTTGACATTTTTCAACTTTTATACCCTGAACGCATTGAAAAGGGGTAAAAAAGGTTTTGTGCAAATTTTTGTAACAGGAAGAAGGAGGCAGCTCCGAACCCGTTAAGTATATATAGTCTTGATCAGCATCACTAAACGAGCCGTCTGTCTGTCCGGACAAGGACATTTTTGCTATTGGTGTTATCACTGTTTATCAGCTGGCAGTGTGAAGTTGGCAGCACCCACGTCTACGGAGAATGACCCATCCTTAACAAATGGCGCACGCAGCGTCGCTTTTCCTAAAAACTATTGCCAACTTTTGCTGTGAATCGTAATATAAAATTATTGTTTTTAATGAATGATAGAAGGAGTTAAAGAAATCCAACTCTTATACTTATTTAAACCCATGCAGTTTAATTCACAAAAAAAAACTAGTTTAAACGCTACAGTCGGCCTTTACCGAGTGCGTTCTACTCTTTCACTTTCTTACTTTTTACTGTTATTTTGAAAAATTTTGGTGTTTTTGGTGCTGGGGGGATGCGGAGAGTGGGGGTGGGCTTGCAGGTATATCGGGTTTCAAGTTCTTATAGTTTCTGAGATAATAATAATAAATAATAATAATAAATATCGATAATAAGAATCCGGGAAGGATAATCGATTATTTGAATTAAACTTGACTGCGTATGGTATATACGAATTTTTTATATAGTTTTTATCCTAAGTCTACTTTAAATGAAATGGATCTTTCCTTTAGTTTGATGCATTTTAAATATGTGCTTTTTAATTATCAAAATTATTTCAAGTTTTTTGGTAAAAAAATTTAAAGTCACAATTATTTTTTTTTATTTCAGTATCACGCTGTCGGTTACATCTAACGGTAACGAACCTTATTTGATTTAGTTTGGTGCAGCAATTGAAATCATTTATATAAGTATGAAAATAAAATAACTCTGATCTGGCATTTAGAATTAAAAGGAACCATAAACCATAGCAAATAAGCGATTTAAAAAAAAAAGAGGGAACGATGGGTGGATTCTTACATGAGCATTTCGAATTCGATCAGACACACCCTAGAGTATCGACTATAAAAGCTGACCTCAACTGGATATTCCACAAAGTTGGGGAAACAAGAAGCAAACATGAAGTTCTCGCTGATTTTCTTGATCGTATCTGCTGTGGCTGTTGCGATGGTCTCCTCTGCAGTGCCGCCAAAGGCTCACGACGCCATGCCACCAAAACAAGCAGCTCAGGACGCCATGCCACCGCCCTAAGGTGATCTGAAGCGTACTCTTAAGCTTTAATAGCTTATAATACAATGAACATTTTGGACATTTTTTAGATTAACTAAAGTAATAAAAATATTTAGTTAACCATTAACTGGCAATTGTATTTTTGATTATTTTGATTTTCACATATTTTGGAACCAATAGAGAAGAGTAGGTGTTTTACCAGTTTTTAGATCGCAGCCCTGCAAAAATACTCCTCTCTCTCTCTCTCTAGAAGAAGATACTAGAAATGACTGCGTGCACTGCTTTCGCGAGTACTGCTTGTTGCTGCACTGCTTGTGTATAAATTGCTTGCGCATGTGTAATTTGTTCAAATTTGTGTCTTAATCTATGTTGATTAATTTAAGGTGTTTGTAGATATTTTTTGATTTAAGACTGATGAGAACTATCGATAATTTTTAGGAAACCTGACTTGCGAGTGCCATTGTCCTGTGGGTAAAATCAGAATATGAAAAAAATACTTACAATCAATCAAAATAATTTATACATAATTTAAACAGTGAAATTGTTTTTCTAATTATAAAATGTGTACAAAATAAAAGAACTATCATCATTTTATATTTTGTACAAAAATACTATATTTAGTTATTTTGATGAAGATCATTACTTTTTTCTACCAACTTTTTAAACTTTTACTCGCAAAAACTTTGTCTCTGTTTTAAATCGTTTTCATACGGCTGAAAGCTTTAAAGCATTTTCAGTAATAAATTGGAAAGCACCCTTTCAAATTCATTTAGTTTTCCAGCTCGGTCAGCGCAAATGTGAGTCTGGGCCTTCAGATTATTTGCAAAATGTTTGCAGAACGTGAAATTGTCGGACTGTGCTTGCTTTCGGTGCTATCAATGCTTATCAGCTGGCAATGTGCACAATCCTCGCCCGCGCAAGAGGATTTCAATGAAATCAGTACATCACCTTCACAGACGCTATCGTTCCGAAACGCCACACTTATTCTCTCGCCCAATATCCTCGATTCACCGCCGATTTGTCCTCATGGCCTTCTGTTGCATGGACGACGTTGTCGCAATCCGGCGTAGATGTGAGAGACACACTTAAGAACCATAAACATGCAAGAAACCTGGTTAAAAAATATATTTAAATTCTTTTCTGTTTCAAGATATTCAAATATATATAAATATACATATAAAAAAATACTTAGCTAAACATTAAATGTTTTTGTACTCGTGATTCTTTTGATTTTCGCATATTTTTATTTTTGAACCAACGTAATATATAATATCATAAGCAGAACTGTAGGTGATTCACCAGTTTTTAGATCGCAGCCCTACACAAAATACTCTCTCTCTCTCTCTCTCTCTCTGTCGATCCCTCTATCGCTTTTAACCACGTTGAGCTTTCACCCAACATTCGCAAACTGAGAGCGTTCAGTAGACAAAAACATGGAGAGTGGCAAACATGGTGCGAAGAGCTTTCTGTACAAACCAGCTGTTCGCATTGGAATTGTTGTGCTGGTGGTGCACGCGGTCTGCTGGATCGGTTGGAGCGCAATTAATCCAGCCACAAGTGGCAACAACAGCGGCGCCATAGCCAGCGCTCAACACGAACGGATCCGCGCCGCAGTCAATGGCAAAAACTGACGCATTCCTGCCTGGAGTAGTATCAACAATTTGTTTACGACTCTTTAACCAGTGCATTGGATAAATTCCACTAACAAAGATTTATATAAACAGTGCCAGAAAATGTTGCATTTCACTGTTAATATAATATTTAAATTTGTAGTTAAAACTATTTAGTCAGCACTTAATTGGCAAAATTGTTCAAAATCGATGCGAAAAGTTTTTGCAAGTTATCAGTATAAAAAAGCTCATCCAGTAAAATATTATCTTGCATATTAGTTCGCAGACTGGCGTCCATGCAAATAAAATACATTTTTTGAAGAACATTAGAATTTGTTGAATACTTTCATAAAATTTTAAAATACTAGCAGTTAAATTAATTATTTGTTTATATTTACTATACAAAATATTACAACATTTAATTATAAGTGTTTTAAATTTATTGTATTTGTTAATCAATTAAGCTTAATGCTTAAAACTATTAAATTGGATTACGATTTGTTAAATTTAGTTTGCATTCTAAAACGAACAGACATGAATTAATTGATTAAAGTCATTTAACAAAAAATTATATCTTATATTTAATCAAAGCTCATGATGTCTAATAAAAATATCTTACATTTTTAGTTTTGTCATTTATGTTTATTTATTTATTTATTTCTTTATTTTTTTACTCAACATTTTTTTTAAGTGCTTGCAGAGCTTTTGTACTCAAAGCTTGCTGAACAGCTGTTAAAGCTCTGAGACTCGTTCGATTGTTAGCTTAAGCTTTAACGGTTGCTAAAATATTGAGAGATACATTTATGAGAGATGCATTTAAACGAAAGCTCAAACTTCTGGCATGATCCATACTTTGGAGATGGTCAACAAGCTGAGCTTCGATTAGTTTCGCAGTTAGCTCTGGACAGGTGTGAAGGCTAAGCCCAGAGATGGTCATCAATATGCTGGCCCTGTGCTTTGCACTTTTCTTGTGTTGTGTGATCAGCCCGCAGGTTGAGGGTTTGCCCCGGAAGGCGTGCAATAGCAATCAGATGCCAACGACGCTGTCGACAGCTAATATGCAGATGCAGGAACCAAAACAAGATGAAGATGTGAATCCCATACTGGAGAGCATATTAATAACGCCGGAAATTTGTCCGCCGGGATATAAGTTAGTCGGCGATCCGCAGCGCTGTCGAAAAAAGGCATAGAGAAACCCGATTGGGCAAAACCGAGAACCTGATTAACAAATGTGTTTTGTGAATCAAGAGCGTCAAATAAAAGAAAATATTTACGAAATTGCCAAGTTTTTGCCTAATTAGCCACAGCTGTGCAGCAAAATACGTATGTGTAAAAGGTAGAACCAGCTACAATCAATGTTCTACAAGAGTTTATTTATAAAGCTTATGAATACGTGCTGAAAGTGTTTTACAATTATAACGAGTATTACAAATACTTGACGTATCAGACCTCTTAAAGCTATTTCCGAGAGTGCTCGCAATCCGATTGGAGAGCACCTTAGGCGGGCAAACGACATCGTCCGAGGTACAATTTAAAACGCGGCGGGCACTTGCCCGAGTCCCTTGACCGCACCGGAGTCGCTGTGGCCATTCCACCCAGGCAGAGCAGCGTAATCAGCAATAGATATAGAAATTGACCAGATACCAGCTTCATGTGGAACAGATACTATTAACTAACAGCGAGTGCGTTTGGAATCCAACTAAATAAGTTGCCGACGTTCGTAGCCCCTTTTATATAGACAACGACTTACCCAATGTAGTTCACGGTCCGGTTGCAGTGTTACTCAGACAACTGACTCGTGTCGATACCACTGGGATTAACTATCAACAAATTTAGTAGTGCGCGCGCGCTGAACTCAAGTATTCCCCGCGGATTTGTCTACACTTGCGTATCTAATTTTGCACCCTCACACAGAGTTTAATTACTTAGTCGCTCAATTTGTGTGCAACTATATGTTACATTGTATGCTTCAATTATATGATATATATACAATTATAAAACTTAATAATCATACAGTTGCTAAAAGAACTTTCTGACTAAAATTTCGGTAATTTCAATATTCGTTATATGTTTGTATTTTTAAAGATCGAGACTTGAAACTTGGAATGTATATTTGTATATAGCCGCGTTAGATAAGGTCTTAAGATTTTTTGGATACATCCACGGGGGGAGTGGCAATTCGATAAAAGCTATACATATACATAGTTACGTCATAATTCACGAACCTTAATCAAATCCCACACAGACCACAATATCATTTAGCTCTCTCTTCTGCAAGGGTATTTTGTATTCGGCACACTGTAGATAACTGTTTTTTTCTAGTTAGCATTTAGTAATTGTGATGTCATAGTCCACAGTACTGTGTTTTAATCATAGCGTTAATTCAATGACGCATTTAGTATTGCTTTAAAGGAAAATGGGTGGTTAAGGTTAGATAAAGTTTCTACATAAAAATGTATCTTAAAGCGTCATCATCATCTAACTGCTGTACTTTATTTACTTGCACTGATGTTTATATCACTTGGATTCCAATTTATTGCATATGTGTCATGCATTGGCAAAAATATGATCTTTAGATACGAATATAATGTTTCATAAATGTGATTCACTTGCAATAGTTTGACAACAAGCTTCGGATTTCAGGTATAAAAACAAACATTTATTTTTAGATTATTTTCAGTTTTAACTGAAAAACTTGTTTATTTCATTTATGATTCAACTCTGTATTAAATTAATTCTTGTACTAATAAACCATATTTAGACGAAAAAAAGTTTAAAATCGAAATTCAAAATTTTTCAGTATTTTTATTATCATTCATTAGAATAAATATAATCTGTAAAAAAATATAAAAAGCCAAGATAAAATCATTTTACAATCTTTTGATTTATTTTTAGATTATTTTTGGACGCATTATTCTGAAATACTTGATTATTAAATTTCTTATCCAATTAAGTAACCGATTGTTTAACCGTTTAGGCAATTAACTAAATTATTATGTAGAAATTAAATTGTTTAAGCTTTGCGGCGACAATGGCCGTTCCTCAACTGGGTTCCCTCCGGACACTGTTGCATTGTCTCAAATAGGTTTCGTTGGGCAATTTCTTCTGGTTGGGCATCTTCGCTTCCGGATTTGGGGTCCCTGGATCCATGCGGACCGCTGCTCGCGTTTAGTGTAGTTGCCGGGAAATTTTTAGTGTTAAAAATTGTCGCAATTTGATCGTCAATGTTGGAATGCGGTTCGCTTTCCGCGTTCAGTGAAGTTGTCGGCGAATTATTAGTGTTGAAAATGGACGCAATTTTATCGTCAATGTTGGGACGCGATTGGATTGTGCTGGTTCCGGTTTGCGAGAATCCTGCATCAGTGCCCTGCTTCTGTCCAGGATTTGCACTTTGTCCAGGCACCGGTTGAATAGGATTGAGACTGGCCGCTTCGCCAGCAGTCTGAAAATTGAGCGTAGCCTCATTTGTGGGTCGTGGTTGAATAGGGTTGCCACTTTGTCCATTGAAATCTTGAAATCCGCCCGGAGCATTGCTTTCAGTGTTGCCACGCCTGTCTTGATCTCGGCCCTGTTGTGGACGTGGCTGAATGGGGCTGCCGGATTGCTGGAATTCATTTTCGTCACTCGGTGCTACGTTCGGACGTGGCTGCAAAGGATTCCCCCCATAACCTGGTTGTTGCAACGTGTCTTGTCCGCCCGGCTGAGGGCGTGGCTGTATCGATGGACCCCTTTGCTCGTGCTCATCCTCAGGCCAGTGTGGCTGGCCTGGACGCGGCTGGAACGGCGGCAGGCGGCCATCGTAGCCCGGTCTGGGTGGATAAGCGACTCCCTGACCTCCGTACCCAGCCCAGGGTTGCTGACCTCCGAACTCAACACATCGCTGCTGTCCCTCTCTATGATATATGGGTCCGTAGTTACAGTTGGACATCAGCGGTCCGTGAATGTGGTTGTGCTCGTGTTCGCGATGCGGTCCGTGTCCATGATGGTTGTGGCTCGGCCTGTGATGGTGATGCGGATCAAATCTAATTATAATTGCAATTTGTTAATTCAATTAAATAAGCTAACATATCACGATGAAATCTCACCTCTGTGGCTGTGTATAGCGCCAACCTTCATCGTGTGAGGGATAATCCCCATGTAACTGATGTTGGGACTGGGCCTGCATTAGCTGCGCATTAAGCGAGGCTATCAGCAACAGGCTCAGCGATAAGAATCCCAGTTTCAAAATCATCTAAACGCACAATTTGCACTCAAGCTTCTGGCAATGTTGATCACTAAATTGAGACTGAGATCATCTCGCGGCGATTTTTGATTAGCTACCCATAAAATCGTGTTCTATTGAGATGCAAACTGGTGCTGATAAGCCCGTTCGGGCAGCTCTTATACATCGAACAGGAATTGCTTAGTATACAATTCGTTTGTCGTTTCGAATGGCTCATAAATTGTATTTATGTAAGCAGATGAGCTAACTAATCAAAATGTTAAAGTAGCAATATACAATGTACGAAGAATATGCAAAAAATCTTATAATTTTCGAGTATTCACGATTAATGACTTTTAAACGTTTTTTATTTTTTTTATTTATGTGTATTTTTTATTTTTAGAGAGTTTTGCTCAAAGCGACATTTTCTGGCCGAAACTCTCACCCTTCACTGACTCTGCAAGTTTACTGCTAACAATGATTCAAAGATAAAGTAGTTATCACAATACCACTAAAGGGGATTTTTTTTTGTATACACTTCCTGTGGGTATATCGGCTTAAGCATATCGCTTACACTGTATTGAAATAAAATTTAAAAATTATCTTGGAAAATGTTGCTGCATGATATTGTCAATTATTTATTATAAAATGGTTTTGTACAATGTAATCATATAAGTACAATTTCTTTAAATTAACGATGTTATATAAATAATAGACAAAAATGGTTTTCAAATTATTATAAGCCCTATTTTAAATTTAATCATTTATAAATCTTAATAATTTAATCAATTTTTAATCAGCAAAAACCATTAAAAAATATTTCGTACACATTATTATTATTAATAATACTTTAAGTTGAGATTTTCAAAATATCTTTTTGAAATAGAGTTTATAGTTATTTGATAGCAAATGTTTGGGGGAAAAATGTTGTGTAAAAGATTTTTTCAATTAATTTGCATAGTAAGTACATTTAATAGAAAGTACATTTAAGAGTTGGCCTTCGTAATTACAGTAATTACACAATCCGATGTGAAGATGACAGATACAAAACACTCTCACGCACACACACACTTTCGCACTGTAAATCCCGTTATTATATGTGTACATTATTGTACATTTTGAATAGTTTTTAGGCCGAATAGCGACAACGTCCTGCTCGCAGACTTTGGCCCGGCGGACACACGGGTAGAGTTTCGACCAGAATGCGATTGTCCAGCGTAGGCAGTTCCGTTGTGGTTGTGCTGTCGTTCAACGGCTGCGGTGCATCCAAATCGGAGCCCACTAATGTGGTGTTGCTCAAAGGGGACTCCGTTGTGGTGGTGGTGCTGGTGGTGCTGGTGCTGCTACCAGTCTGATTGTAGATTCTTGGCTCGTCGTCGTCATCGGGGAACACAATGCGATCGCCGCACAGACGCAGCTCGACGCCGCAGATCTTCCAGGCCAGAATGCCCCAGAGCAGTGTGTGAACGACCGAAAAGTGCATTGTTATTGTTTACTAGTTGACTTGTTTACTAGCTGCGAGAGCGAACAGAAAAAAACGCGTTTGGCCGCTTCCACTGAGCGTTCGAGACTGAAAAGCGGAGATCTCCAGATAGACACTGTGGGAGAAATAGGCAGACACCGACAGTCTCACGATAAGAATCAATTGTTATTACCTTGTACAGCAAATAAAATTTAAAAAAAAATTGTATAGAAAAAGATAAAAAATAAAAAAAACGAAGCTGGGTTCGCTTCCAAAACTGGAAAGTGGTGGCTAAAGCTCCCGTGTTACTCATTCAAGTGTAAACAAAAGTCTAGTAGCAAAAGCTCCACAGTGCGCGTTGTTCGTATATGCACAGGCCCAACAAAGCAAAAGTCACGCAACGATCTATTTTTGTTTTTGTTTTTTATTATTTATTTTTGTATTGTTTATGCCTCTTTGCGACAATGGTTCCCGAACAGCTTAAAGCCATCCCCGCAGACGGGCAGCGTGTCGAGGGTGATGCGTGGTCCAATTTCCACGATCTTTGGTTGCTTTTGCGAGGCAACAAATGGTTTCAACTCCTTTCTGGGAGCTTCGTTCTGAGGCTGTTCCGTAGAATTATTCACTTGAGTTCCATTCAATGGCTTCCTTATTGGTTGCTCTGTCGCATCTTCGGTTTTATTATTTGTGTCCAGCTCCGAGTTGAGTGTCAGATTTCGATTCTCGACGATTTCCGGTTTGGCATCAGCTGAATGGGAATCGCAAATGCGTTCATCTTCCAGTTTGAGTGCATGTGAGTTTGGCAACGAGAAGTTTCCCAATTGCAGCAACAACAGCCATATGGACAGGGCCAAGGGCAGTTTAGGCCTTAATTTAACTGCCATCACGTTAAAACACGTTTACTCTACCCAAATTCGCATTCAAGACTAACAACTGAGAGAGAGCTTCGAGATTTAACGAGTTGTTGTCCGTTGTCTCCGGCGATAAGGAAAAACATGAAACAGAAACTCGTATAATTGCATGCATAATGAGATTGCCTCTCGATTGAAGAATCTCAAAAATGCACTTCACATATGAATAAATTTTAATTAATTTAACTTGAAAGGTTAATCACTCAGTCTAGTATATAAAACTAAATATTTATTCATATAAAGCTAGCTTTGAATTGAAATTCGCAAAGTATATTTTAACATTTTTAATTTTTTTGGTTTGCATAGAAAACTTTCAATCAATATCAATCAATAAAGATAATATTTAGCAAACGTAACTTAGAGTTAATAACTAAACAAAGCAATGAATCGTGTTAATATTTTGTACACTTATATAGGTAACGAATATTATCTTGTTTATATAAAAATGTATATTAATAGGAATAATTCTGATATTAACACAGCGTAGCAGATGCAGTCTGAGCTTTTTTTAACTCCATTCGGCTTTTTTCCATTTCAGTCATTAGGTTTACCTTAGCCACCCTTAACAAATGTCAGCTATTTAAGGCCAATAATTTTGAGAATTCTATTGTCAGTTTTCTGCCTCCCTCGGGTCTCATCGCAAATGTGTCAGCCTCGTAAGTAGCTAAGTAGCATAATTTTTGCGGAGAGGCAAAACAAAAAATGCAAAACATAAAAACGTTATTTTAAATGGCATAATTTCTGAAGTGCTGGCAACCCTGGGTTAAATGTTGAGCCACCTTTTTGGTGGGCGTGCCCCATTGTAGCGAGTATGTATATAAAAATACATTAAAATAATGCGTGTTTGGCACTCTGGCAGCTGATGCAAGAACCCAACTGAGGCACTGAGGGAGGCTTTGCGCGACTTCATGTCGTATTGTCATTTATTTATGACAGCCTCCAAAAAAAAAAAAAACAAAAAAATGAGACCAGCAAAATGTATGCAAAATATTCGTATATGTGTGTGCCAAATAAAATGCAAAAGTCAATAGAACGAATATTTTATGAGAAAATGAGCAACGCTTTGCCAGGTAATTGTTGTAGTTGTATTGCGGTTGGCAGGTTTAGGGGGTTGGGTTGGAAAAAGGGGGCGAGCGAAATGAATGTCTTTTGTCTCTGAGGGCGGACAATGGTTGCGTCTCTGTTAATCAGCGGCGTTTTGCCAAAGTAATCAGTAAATATTTGCAATTTCCTTGGCTTTCGCAGCAATATTTGTTGTGGTTTTTCTTCATTTTCATAAAAGCAAAGTTTAATTTGGCTGCTTTTCAGTTGGCATTGATTGCGTCCATGTCAAGTACACGGCAAAAAAAGATGTTGGACTACAATTTTGAGAAATCTGTTATTTTTCTGAAAAGTCTTTTAAAATTTTTTGTATCTAATTATATATTATTTAATATGGTTCTTTAAAATAATATTAACATTTTGTTTAACAGAATTGAGTCAGACATTTCTTACCGTGTATTTATTTGGAATTGATGTACATTATTTGTGCAGCGCAAATTGTAATATTTTTGCCAAGCTCAAGGAAATTTACAAGTATGGATGGGTTTATCTTTGAGATCTATTTTAAAGCAAAAGTAACCTTGACAAGCGGCTCTTATTCACCGTTCGAAGAGTGCTTAGCCATGGCCCTTATAAGGCAGCAACTGCTTTCGAAATTGGTCAACATTTCAACACCGAAATCTGCTAAAAAGTAAACTATTCAATTGACAAAGACTCAGTTACCTCTGGAGAGCTGTGAGACGAGTTGATTTAAGTTAAAGTCGTATTCAAGCAGAAGTTGCAATGGACACTAAAATGTTGCAAGGATTTTTTCGTGCTGTTCTTTACGTGCTTTTATTGCTAACGCTTTTCCAACGCGCTGCCGGCTCGGATAGTGAAATAGTTGAAGCCGAAACCACAAATCCGAATTTGAGTTCAGCCAGCCATATGCTCGTGTTCAAATTGCCCAAATGGAGCCCCAACGACACTGTCCTGGTTAAGCCCTACAATATACTGGAGGCCAGCTGCCCGCCGGGCTACATTCTGGCCAATAAACACTGTCATAAGCGAGTGAGAGGAGCCGCAGCAATGAAATAGTTGAAACTGATCCAAAAGTTATTAAAGTTATTTTTAAAATAAATAATTTTAATTCAATGTGACTTCTAAAATTTTGCAAATAAATCACCCAAACAAAAATCTGTACCAAAAAATAATATTTTTAAAAAAAGTTATAATTTTTTTTGTACTTTTAAATATAGCCTTGCATCAAGGTTTTAAAGATTCATAACTATCAAAACTAAATTGATTTTTATGAGGAACAGCTTTTTGTTTATGTCCGTCTGATTTTATATTTAAATAGTTTTGCTCGAGTCTCGAGTCAAGAGTCAACAAATTGATGCCACGAATTTCCACTCGAATTGTTAGGAAACAGTTGGTGCCTTAATTTATGTCGGATCTGCGCATAGATAATGGTTGACCGCAAAGGACGAGCCCAACTGATATGCGGACAGTGCCTGCCATTAGTTAAGGGTCCATTAACCAAAAATGCAACCGTCGCGACGCTCGTTCGCCCGGACACATGTCCAAGTAACGTCCGTCGGCTACGTGCAGTCGCCTTGGCCACGTTCCCGTCATTTGCAGGTAGCAGCTGCATTGACAGCTTCTGTCCGGCAGTCCGGCAGTCGGGCAGGCGGCACATGCCCCAACGGGGGGCGTATTAATTCATGCCATAAAATATGGCTACACATTAGGCTGGCACCGTTGAAATTGACAAAGTCTCGACGTGAACGTGGCAGGAATAAAGGGGCGCAACGGGGGGGTTAAAGGGTTTGGGGAACGATGCGCTGAATGAGTTAATTAAGCGCCACACCGGCCGGAAGCATAATTTCAAGTCATTTATCAGTGACGTTCTCGGTCTGGGAAAATGTAAATTGGCTTAGATCATGGCGGCAGAACTATATATGTGTCCAATGGAGAGCGGCAGACAAAACACGGTGGCTTCATTATATCGTGCTCTGTTTATTGGGTGTGCAACATTTACAACATGTCCCGGCCCAACGGATTATTCAGCCAGGGATAGACAGTCGGGCACTTGTCGCAGACGCTCAGGTACCGCGTCTCGCCGGTTTCCACCTTCTGGACATTGCAGTGGACCGGCTGGCAACTGGCGTTTGGCTTCAGCTCGCAGCTCTTGAAGGGCTGGCCCAGCACCGGTTTCCTTACGTACTCCAGCATGCGGAATACGCTGGTCATATACACGTCCGGATAGGTGGCCAAGTGGTGCATGAATCTGCGCATGGATTGGGATTCGATTAATCACATTATCATACAAGAGTGTTGCAGTCGGGTGTAACCGATTGCGCAGAGAACTATTCATGCAATGCGCCTGAAACGTACTTTTTGAAGGCGGCAAAATAGCTGCGACCGCGTGAGAACCAAGCTGCGTGCAAATACATCCCAAATGGCGCCCGGTTGCCCTGGTAGTGGCGATTGAAGTTCTCCAGCATCCATTCGAAGAGTGCATCCACATCGTCTTCGGGCGGATAGACGCAGGCATCGATCATCGAGCAGCTGTAGCCCTCGGTGTCCGTCCATGTGACCATTGGACTGACCCAAACGCCGGGCAGCGAAGCGTCCGGACAGGGGCCAATCTGGCAGTCCTGTATGGACAGATAGTCCAGGGTGTAGGGCCACATGGCCGGTGCCTTGTGCTGCTGGGTCGGCATGGAGCTGTCGTAGGTCAGACCCAGATTTCTGATAGCTTCAAAGGTGTTGTTGCCGGAGATCTGCAGGAAGGGCAGCCGCACACCCTGCACCCTAGTTCGATCCACCTTGGCGAACGTCTCCAGCATTTGCAGCTGGGCGCCGAACTCCCTCTCAATGGTCTCCACATCCGCGTCGCGCCAATAGTCAGTCCCGCTTCCATGGGTCACCGAATGCAGAGCAATCTCGTGACCCGCATTGTACAGCGCATTCACACGGACGTAATCCGTGTATTCGTGCGACAGAAAGAATGTGCCCGTGGCGGGACAGCCATCGGGATTGTTCAGCCCATCGAAGAGCAGCTCATATTGGGCATAGTTGACGGCATTCACCGCATCGTCAAATGTGATCGTCACAAACTGAAAGTCGCAAAGTTAGAGCTTTAATTACAGTTAAAAACATTTCAAAATAAAGTAAACTCACATCTGTGAGATAAGCTGTTCTAACTAGAATAGAATTAACATACTATCCAACTTTGCACTATGGCACAATTGTGTAAAATCACAATAATTCGATATTTTCCAATAATGTGAAACTTCCGAATTGGAATAAATTTACCATTTTGACCATATTTAAATATTTACGTACTTTTATCAGAAGCATTAAGCTTACCACATTTTTTCTTTAAATTTTTTTTCAATTTTTCTATTAATAAAAAATATTTTCTATTCTTAGAAAGTATTTAAAATGCATTCCAGAAGAAAATTCACTAACATAGGCACTATGTGCTGTGTTCTAATTTCAAATTCCTAAATATAATACGAGCAATACTGAGTCTACCAATAAATGTTTTAGTATTAACATTTTCGTAAAGATATAATATAATACTATAATACTAGAATTTTATAGTTTTTATGTAATACACAAAACTTTAAATTTCGATTTAATTAAATTTAAATATGCAAGACCGAATAAAAACAGGAAAATTAATTATATTTAATATAAGAATATTCACAAACATAATATTTCCGAAACGTGAGCATGTTTCGTATTTTTAGCAATTGAATTTTAAATATATAAAATCTATCTGAACAAACATAATTTTAAAACTGTTTAACCTAATCTGAACTAAACACATTTTAGAGCACGAGCTATATTAACTTGAAGTCAAATTTTAAAGTTAAAACTAACTTCAACTCACCTGAGGGATCTCTTGTTCCTTGCCCATGAATTTGGACTTGGGCAATGTTGCATCCGAGCAGCGGCAGTTGGGCAATTTGCATTTGGCCGCTGAGCAGGGTTCGGCTTTGAGTAGCAGCTGTCTCTCCACAGAGGGCGCCACTGTAGTCTTTACCTTGTTCTTCTTGTTCTTGGATTTGTTCTTCGCTCTGCCACCCTGTTTCTGGGCATCGCTAAGCAGAGCTGTGGCCAAAAGCAGCCCGAGAAATAGTAAAGTCGCGTTTTTCATGCTGGACCAACGTCTCCAACGTATTCCAACAGTTTCACAGCGCTTGTGATCTGCTCACCCGCTTTTATAACATGGATTCGCCAACAATATCTTATCGAGAAATCGGACGAAAATATAATTTGCTTGTTGAACATGCCTGGGGCTATTACCGTTGGGTGTGCCTATGTACTGAAGTACATATGTTTCGATAAATTCGGAGAGGTTTGCAGATATGGCGCATGTGAAAGCGTTTTTCGAGCTGAAAATGTTGGTGGGTAAATTGTGCGAATAATAACCGAGAAGACTAAGAATTCTACAAGGGTTAAGCATTTCTCACATAATTCATCGATAAAACACACATTTAATTGAAAATATAGCTAATAGCTAAAAATGTTAATTTCCAACATTAGTTTTTTATAACTTTAGTTTTATTTGAATAAGATGCAACAATTACCTTCCGGCTGAATTTGAAATTGCCTAACACAAATATAACAAAATTACGACATTTTTCACACAAAAATATATTTGCCAAATTGATTTTTGGCTGCTACTTTTAAAGCATAAAGAAATTCACAAATAAAAAACAGAAAAGTAATTTAAGAAAACTTAATTTTTTTATTTATAAAGCAATATTTAAAATAAATGCTTTTGGTTATGTTTTTTGTGTAACGGTATTATGTCCACTATTATTATTATTAAATATTTATTACAATCAAAATGTGTATTAATATAAATATTTAAATTTTGATAACATTTAAAATTTAAAGCTTGTTGAATTTATTAAATAGGTAAGCTAGTAAGTAAATTGGTATTTTTGAAGAACTTTTTGGAAATTGGTATGGAACAAAAATCTCTAACATATAGTATTAAAATTTCTAAATAGAGCAGATCGTAAACATGCAGCCGCTTTTTTTTAACTCAAATTTAGTATCTTTGCCACATTGTCTAAGTATTTTCAAGGACTTGTTGTAGTAGAAGTCGATGCTCGAACTACCAACAGATAATTTCGGGCAGCGTTTTCGAACTACGCATCGCGCCTGGGCGAACAAGGACAAAACTTGCCTCATTAGCATAACCAAAGTGAAGAAGTTAACAGCTGAGATTTGCGCCAGTGCCTTGAGTGGAAAACTTTCGGGCAAGTGCAGGTACAGGTGCAGGGACAGCATCTGGGCTCAGATCGAAGCGTCTGCAGCTCCAAATTATGACAGGGCCAACAAATGCACTTGAAATTGTAAACAAGTACTTCAAAGTTTTGCGGCACGACAGAAGCTCTTAAAACAAAGCCAGGAATTGCTGTAAAGTGTCGAACACGCCGCAAAACGTGGCGTCCCTCGCCCCCCTCCACAAGCAAAGGTTGTTCCTAAGCGACAGCCAATCCGAGCTGGCAAAGGTCAATACTGAAATTGGCGAAATTCATCTTAAAGGCAGCTGCAGCTGGGCCGATGGCAAAGTGCAGCAGCAGCGGCAGCGATGCGAATTTCTTGGCACGCTTTCGCCGACTGAATTGGTGCACGCCTACAATTCATTTTGGTCACGTTCTGGGGCGTTGCCGGCAGGGGTAGGTGCCCCATGTACCGCAGCCAGCCAACCAACAGGCGGCAGACAGGAGGCCGACAGCAGATGCAAAAGCCGACAGCCGACAACGAAAAACTCTCGGCTCCAACACAGCAGTGGAAAAAACTCCAACATCACCCAATTTCACCCAGCAGCAGTCGCAGTTCGTTGTTGGAGTTGTAGGGGCAACGCAACATGTTTGAGTGAGTTTGAAGGCTGCGGCCACGTGACGTATGCGCAATGTGTTAAATGTGCCACCCATTCCCCTAAATGCTGGCCAACCCTTCGACGTGCACTAGCAATAATAAAGATTGAGGGCAGCTTGATTGAAATTTGATTGACAGCTTGCTTGAATGAAGATGAATCTTCAGCATTCATAATTCGCAGTTCTCTCTCTCCCTTTCTTTCACACTCACTCTCTCTCTTTCTCATTAGTTGCTGGCGCGTCAGTGCGTGAAATCAAAGTGAAAATTGAGACGGCGCATGGGGCACACACGCAGCGTCTCACGTGGCAGAAACTGCTTTAAAATGCAAATGCTGCCAATACACAAATGTAACTCATATCTAACTCAACGCACGAGCTCACGCACGTCTGAGCCCGCACCACACGCTAACTACAAAGCGGGTGGGTTGCTGCTCGCTGCTTGCCGCTCGCTGTTGGTTTCTGCGATTTGGGCTTGGGCCAATTTTCGCGATAATCACACAACTAATTTGCATAGCGAGCGAATTGGAAGTGGCTCGACAAATCTGCGTTAATCAAATCAGCCAAAAGTATAAAAGAAACAGATAAGCATATATATATATAAATATATTAACAACAGGCTTTACGTATAACTTTAACATGAGCACAAGCTTTAATATTTTGTTTATTTTTATTTGTCTAACAACTCGCAAATGAATTATAAATTAATTGTAAACTAACATTATGATATTTATGAATATTTTCGAACTTAACAAGAGCATTCAAATGTATCTAAATATCAAATCGCAAATCTGCAGTTTTTCATTGGCTGGAGATCTCTAAAATATCCGAAATATTCAAATGTTCAAAAATCAGCTCAAAAACAATAAATATCAGTAATAATAATATGGTATATACGAATTAAAAAGTATAACTTTCAGCGGCAATAAGTTATTTAAACTAAATAGATTTTTCCTCTAGTTTGATTCTGCATTTAAAATATGAAAATCAACATGATTTCAAGTTTTTTGGTAAAAAAAATTATATATGAATTTTTTAAAAATTTAAGAAATAATAATAATGCATATTATTGTTATTAAAATCATACCAAAATATACAAATATTTTGACACTTTGTTTATTTATTTGTCGGTTACAAATTTTGGTTTTAAATACACTGTGAACGAGTATCGCGCTGTCGGTTACATCCGACTGTAACGACTGTATCTAATTTGATTTAGTTTGTTGCAGCAGTTGAAATCAATTATATAATTATGAAAATTAAGATAATTCCGATCTGGCAGTTAGAATTAAAAGGAACCATAAACCATAGCAAATAAGCGATTTTAAAAAAAAGAGGAAACGATGGGTGGATTCTTACATGAGCATTTCGAATTCGATCAGACACACCCTAGAGTATCGACTATAAAAGCTGACCTCAACTGGATATTCCACAAAGTTGGGGAAACAAGAAGCAAACATGAAGTTCTCGCTAATTTTCTTGATCGTATTTGCCGTGGCTGTTGCGATGGTCTCCTCTGCAGCGCCGCCAAAGGCCGCTCAGGCAGCTCACGACGCCATGCCACCAGAAGAAGATGCTGCTCCTGTTCCTGAGACCCGTCCAAAGAGGGCCGCACCTACCCCGGCTGCTGCAGTAGCAGCTAAGACGGGCGCCCAAAAAGGCGCAAAAAAGGGTAAAGCAACTCCGAAACCAGCTGCTGCAGCAGCACCAGCAGAAGCAGCGGCAGCACCGGCAGCGGCATGAGCATAGGAAAGAATCTGGATAGATCAAATATCTTCTTTTTTTTAAATGAACATGCAAACATAAATAATTCAAATTAAAAACATTTTATAATTAATTAACCAACGAATTTGGGGGACAGTTTTTGGGTGAAAATCGATCCGAAAATTTAGCCGATTTTTATAAGACTGTGAACGAGTATTGTGCAGTCGGTTACACCCGACATTTCACTCAAATTTTGGAGAAAAATTTCAAGTAAACTACAAAAACAAAAACAAATTAAAAATTTTTTTTTTTAATAATCAGACAATGTCAGAAACAGATATAGTTGAGCGCACAGATAAACTGGAGAGCGTTGCCAAATTTAACAGGAATCTGCAGAGCAACGAGGTGCTGACCCTGCACTATCTGGGCCTGCCCTATTTGGTGCTGTGCCGCAGTCCCCAGTTGCGGCTCAAGGTGCCGCTGAGCACGTACAATTACCGGGATGGCGAAGCCGCCGGCATTGCACTGCAGTTGATCTTCACCTGTCCGGTCAACTATCCGCTGCAGCTGCCGCACGTCGATCTGGCGGAGAAGCGGAACGTGAGCACCGAACTCGATCGCAAGCTGCGCGTTGAGATCGCTCTGGCGCTGGAACAGCATCTGGGCCTTTACATGATCGTTCCGGTTGTGACGAGGGTGCAAATGCTGCTCAACAGCGAGCTGAGAAGTTTGCCGGTGCATCATTAAAGTGGCGTTTTCGATTTGCTGGCATCCCTCATTGCGGGCTCTTAAAATGTTGAGTGTCTTTTGCTGTCCTAACCGTATACGCGGGTAGCTGTTGTCTGGGCATCAGCTCGCACGGACGTGCACAAACATGTTTGCCGTGAAAAGCTTTGACATCGGCCGTAACTCACGCCGGATACGTGACTGGCAGCATTTGCCGTGCGGCACTTGGCCAACGCCAACACTTGGCCAAATGTTAACACGTGCCTGGACGACAGTCCTGTTGGACAGACGCACCAGGACGACTGCTCATTAATTGGCGACCCGGCAAAAAGCCCGGCTAAATGCCCGACCCGGGCATTGGCATTCCTTGCATTAACTTGTCTTTTATGCGCCTGCCAAAGCACTTGCCATAGTTATCTGGCCGAGAACTTTTAACGGCGCTTAGTCCTTAGCACATGTACACATCCTTGATACACTTCCTTCCGCTGTCGCCGCAACAGAAGCTCAAATCAAATTGGCAGTCAACATCAAAAAAAAAAAACAAATAACAAAAAAAGAAACCAAACAAGAAAAAAAAATAGCAAAGACAGCAGCAGATTCAGCTTCCTTGGGCGCATCCTGTTTATCCTTAAGCGTGCAGCATCGTTCGGCGGCGTCAAAGTCCTTTTGCTCCCAAATGCCGGATGTCTCTGGGTAATTTAGATAGCTGCAGTTGTTGCTCGCAACTTGCATAATGTCACTTTCAAAGAGTTTTCGTGGCCAAATTGCTAAAAAACGAAAAACATCGCGCACAGGACATGCATGCACAGGCACAAGGACGAGTGTCTTCGACTTAAAGTCAACATTTATTTTGATAAGAAAACTGCAGTGCACATGTATGTCCGTGTGTGTGTGTGTGTGTGAACATTTAAGTACTGCAAAACAATCTCCATCTTCTATATTCTAAATGTAATTTAACAGTTTGTAAATATTATAAAAATAAGAGTTGAACTATGTATGGCTTATATTGGCTGAATAATATAACTAATAATTATTATTTTTATTTGTTATTTCCAACACTAAAAATTAGAAATTTATACATAAATATTTTGTGTACATTTTATATCAGTTTTTTTTTGAAATTTTGGACCACATTTAAAAAATCTAAATTCTATTTCTATATCAAAAAGTACTTCAAAATAATATAAATTGTTTTTGAATAAAAATAAGAAACTAAGAATAAACCAGATATTTTTTATTGTTCAAATCGGTCCTCTCCAGATCTAATATATTTCCGTTTTTTATTTTTGGTTTCCTGTCTTTTTTGGATTATCTGCAACTGGCGCAATTTTTGGCAACTTGTAAGTCAACCGCAAACACTGCGCGATATTTCTATGGCATTCAATCTTTAATGCGGCTGTGACGACATTGGCGACTGTATGCCCGAAGGATTTGTGCGTAATGAAAAACTGTCACGGCGTAGGACGACAGGACGACGGGACGACGGGATGGCCGGATGGCGTTGGCTAAGCCGTAGCAGGTATTGCAAAATTGAAAAGCGCTCGTCGAGCTCGTTGCGGCATTAAAATGGCAAATTTGTGTGCGTCGCCAATGCGGCAGGACATTTCAGGACATTTATGGCCGGTAACCAAACGACGCCAGGCAGACAACGCCGGAGACGGGCCATAAAAACGGCGACGCTTGCGTGATAAGCGCATAAATCAGCTAAGACCAAAGTATGCTTAGTCCTTGCTGACACTCCCGACTCGTCCTGGCAGCTCTTTAAGTCGCCATCGCCGCCTTAACCCTTAAATAAACTGTGGCCCGACCACTTTTTAATTACTTGTAGTGCAATTGCCCTCCTTTTGTCTCCGCGCCCCCCCCCCCCCCCCCCAACCCCCTTCTTCACCATCAGCCAGGTAACTGGCTGGAAAAGCTGTTCCCATTGTTCTTTTCAGTGAAGAAATTAATTTGCGGGTGATTGTCGCTTGTTTTTAGTGAAATGAAATGCCATTCGCTGTCACATTGAGCAAAATCAAAAGGGAAGAGTTTAATTTGTGTCACCGAATACCTAATACTCTAGCGTGGAAGAACTACTAATATAAACTATTTTGAAAATTTTTGTATATTTGCAAAAGTTATTTTAGGGCATACATTATTTATAAATTGTTGTCATCAGCAAATATGAGACATATTTAAGCAGTTAAGGATTCCAATTACTTAAGCTCCAAAAATATATGAAATGCGTAAAATTCCTCAATCTGGAGTTGAATTGAATTTTTGATGGTTCGAGCTGGTCATGAAAGCGCCATCTGGCGGCTACCACAATGACTACTTTCTTCAGAAATTTTCGAGCTCATTGCTTATGCTCGAACACGAAACAAATTCAAATTACAAATTATGTTGTCATTTGTGCGCTTTACGAGACAACTCACCAAGCCGGCGACAACCCCCAAAAGAGCACCACCCACCCACCCAACCACCCCACCCAGCTGCCGCTTGCTTGCTTGCAGCAACCCTCAGATAGCCTCTGTCTGCATATGCCAGGGGTCGAGGGCATCGCAACGTGATGTCGACTCTGACGCTGGACGCTGGACAGTAAATGTTAATCCGCTGGCAAAGTCTGCGCTTCGTTTTGCGCGGTGTCAACTATTTAGTTTCCGGTTTTAACTTGCGCCATAAACTTGGCATTATGTGTCCGCTTTTATTGCATGCTTGCAGGCGTCTCTCGCCGCGCTTCATTGTTTCTTAATAATCCGGTGCGGCTATGTCCGGAACGAGTGCACACGTCTCCACATTAAGAATCTTTATGGGTCCCCTTCCCAAAGGGAATCCGGTTCCAGGTCGGTTCTGTCTGCTTTCGGTCCAAGTCCAGCGCCTAGTTGCATGCCACACATATTTCTCGCGTTGCAGTCATAAATGCGCTTAATTGGCAATTTTTGTGTAAGCGTGTTGAAATTTTTATACGCAACACTCCTCTGTGTGTGTGTGTGTGTGTGTGTAGGCTAAAAGTTGCAGTTGGTTTGCCTGAATCATAAATAGGATATATGTACGTATGCGTTCGAAACTCACTGCAGTGGCCATACTCATATTTTTATAGCTCCACATTTTATGTAGTGCTCGTGTTTTATTTTTTGAAGGATATGCAGCGATTTTCTTGTGGAACGTGTCCCGAAGTGGTTTTTTTTTTGTTATTGTTGCCATTACGTACCACAAAAGTAACCTTAAGCAAGAAAAATTACTTGCTTCGAAATTTTGTAAATATTAGTTTACTCTTACAAGTTATTCTTTTATTCATCAATACAAATGCTTTGACACAAACTTGACACAGACTGGCATTTAAAACATTTTAAAATCGGGCACCACAGACAACTAGACTCAATTTAAACAAAACTCAACAAAAAAAAAAATTAAGTTAAAATTCGCTCGATTCCAAATGGAGTTACAGGTTTCGTGAGCTTTCTGTAAACGACGTTGAGACTGTTCAGTTTGGAGGTGAATGTATATTGTGTTCACTGTACTTGCCTTGTTCCACGGTATTCAATGATTTCATCTCCTCCCGCTCAACCATATTTAAGGCACTGCATACCATTAGTATCATGTACTGGGTGCCATTAGATTTTTCGAAAAGACGCTCGAATTCCGAATAGATACCACTCTCCAAATATTCGGGAAAGTTTTTCTTCGATCTGATCTGAACTTCGGGCGGGACACGTGGGTACAATTTTGGGCACTTGAAGATCACCTTGCAACTAACACACGACTCCGGCGGCACATCGTTATCATCAGGGCTGCGCACAGTGACCTCAACCTGACAAAAGTTTCGCGACTTACGGACCTTCATCGGACAACCGAGCACCGCAACGCCGCGCAATTCCAAATCGCGCTGTGCCTTACAATTGAATGCTAGCATTTTATATGTATAATTTTTCATATCAGATAGACATAGAAGAAGGGAAAAAAAGAAATTTGACGATTGGAAGAAATTTATGTTTTAGAAGAGAAATTTTTTAGTACTCTAAATAGAGTCCAGGTAACTAATACAGATTTCAAACGACTTACTTTTCAATGTTGGAATGTTTTGGTTTATAAACATTAGTTTATCATATTTCTCTATTTAAATAAACTGAAAATTGGAATGGATTGACAACAGATATTCAATTGAATTTGAATGAAGCTGTTGCCAGTTTTACGAGTTCAATTCCTGCGAACAAATTTGTTTTCGGGTAGATCAAGAAAATTTATTTATTTTAACTTTGTAGCATATAAGATGCATAAAACTTGTACAGAAGCAAGTAAAGAACAACTGAGAAACTGCAACTTTTTTAAGGCACAAAAAAATTTGACGAGTTCGATTTCCGAGCAACTCAATTTAAAGCATAACTGAGAACTTTTTCTATGAAGAAAATATAGTTGTATTTTTATACTCGTTCACGAAGTGAAACTAGTATATTGGGTTTGTGCAGTGTCCGTCATGCTGTCCGTCCGGATGAGCGCAACTTTTTTCGGCGCTATCGAAGATTCACAGAAAAATATTTGCGGTCAGTACCCCCACTCCCCCACGCGCCACACAAATATTTTTTTTCCAAAATTCACAAGGGGGGACCCTTGCTTTTTTGTCCAAAAAACTCAAAAAAATTGTATTTTCGAAAATGAATATATTTTGAATGTAGAGTCAATATATAGGACAAATCATGATCAAAATGGCATCAAACGTGAAAATCGGTTCACTTTTGACAAAGTTATGGCGGTTTGATATAAGGAGCTATGGAATCTGACAACCTTACATGTCAAAATTTTGTTCGATTTTGGGATGATTTTTGACCAAAAATTATCCCCCTCAGAATCACCTCAAATGTTGTTTTTTATGCTAATTACGAGACAAATAAAATCGATTAAAACTATAAATTCGCAATTCTAAATTTTGAAAAATTTTATTCAAAAATTCACAAGGGGGTCAAAAAAATTGTATTTTCGAAAATGAATATATTTTGAATGTAGAGTCAATATATAGGACAAATCATGATCAAAATGGCATCAAACGTGAAAATCGGTTCACTTTTGACAAAGTTATGGCGGTTTGATATAAGGGAGCTATGGAATCTGACAACCTTACATGTCAAAATTTTTGTCGATTTTGGGATGATTTTTGACCAAAAATTTGACCCCCTCAGAATCACCTCAAATGTTGTTTTTTATGCTAATTATGACAAATAAAATCGATTAAAACTATAAATTCGCAATTCTAAATTTTGAAAAAAATTTTATTCCAAAATTCACAAGGGGGACCCTTGCTTTTTTGACAAAAAAACTCAAAAAAATTGTATTTTCGAAAATGAATATATTTTGAATGTAGAGTCAATATATAGGACAAATCATGATCAAAATGGCATCAAACGTGAAAATCGGTTCACTTTTGACAAAGTTATGGCGGTTTGATATATGGGAGCTATGGAATCTGACAACCTTACATGTCAAAATTTTTGTCGATTTTGGGATGATTTTTGACCAAAAATTTGACCCCCTCAGAATCCCCTCAAATGTTGTTTTTTATGCTAATTGTGACAAATAAATTCGATTAAAACTATAAATTCGCAATTCTAAATTTTGAAAAAAAATTTTATTCCAAAATTCACAAGGGGGGACCCTTGCTTTTTTGACAAAAAAACTCAAAAAAATTGTATTTTCGAAAATGAATATATTTTGAATGTAGAGTCAATATATAGGACAAATCATGATCAAAATGGCATCAAACGTGAAAATCGGTTCACTTTTGACAAAGTTATGGCGGTTTGATATATGGGAGCTATGGAATCTGACAACCTTACATGTCAAAATTTTTGTCGATTTTGGGATGATTTTTGACCAAAAATTTGACCCCCTCAGAATCACCTCAAATGTTGTTTTTTATGCTAATTGTGACAAATAAATTCGATTAAAACTATAAATTCGCAATTCTAAATTTTGAAAAAAAATTTTATTCCAAAATTCACAAGGGGGGACCCTTGCTTTTTTGACCAAAAAACTCAAAAAATTTTATTTTTGAAAATGAATATATTTTGAATGTAGAATCAATATATAGGACAAATCATGATAAATATGACATCAAACGTGAAAATCGGTTCACTTTTGACAAAGTTATGGGGGTTCGATATATGGAATCTTTTATTTAAGAACGTGAACGAGTATAACGCAGTCGGTATCGCCCGACTGCAATGTTCTTGTTTTAAGTTAAATTTTTAAAGTTAAATTTAAATTGGCTGACAACGAACATCCAGTCGAACTTGATCAAAGGCCTAGCATAGTTTATGAGTTCGATTCGTGCAGTCAAAGTTTTTTCACTGCTAATTCAAGCAATTAAATGAATATTTTCAATCGATTTATCTATATTGGCCTTAAGATCAAATTAAATTGAATGACAATTGAACAACTAACACATTCATAGCATGCTTTTGGGCGCTGGCTCAGCGAATCGATGAATGCAAAAAGATGTCATAGGCCAAACATTAATATCATTGTGACCGCACTTACTGCGCACCCCGTTCCCGTCCCTAATCCCATAGATTCTATTAAAATCGCCCGTCATTGCTGCCTGGCATCGTTATTGTCCGTCTCGCATGGCAAAGGGGGGAGTTGAGGGCTGGCAACGAGCAGCGCGAGGCCAGGCCTTTGCTGAGCAGGGCTGGGTCTGGCCTGGTTGAGTCCTTGGCAGACATGCTTAGTCCTTTAGACATTGTCAGCGACGTTGTTGTCTTCTGGCGAAACCATTATTCTTCAACAACGTGCATTATATTATCCTTTGGCTGACTTTGGCGCACGGCATTTGTATGCAGGCTGGGCGCGAATTGCATTTGGGCATTGGGATTGGAATCGGGTTTGGGGAAGGCACTAGAAGATTGTGTCTGGGGCCGGGCCTCCTTTGAGCTGTCGTCGCTGCAATTTGTATTGCCGCCTTCGCCGTTGTCCTCGTCGTCGTCGTCGTCGTCGCTGTCTGTAACTTGTTTTTTATTGGTTTTCCCGTTTTAAATTTCAATTTGGCGCTGGCCTGTAAGCAAGATGTATGTACAAGTCCGTAGCCCATCCGTGTCGCATATGTTGGCACGCCAGGTGCGCCGCCAACTGGGCGATTTATACGCGTCACAGCGTCCCCGGCTGACAGTTGCCGTCTTGGCAGCTAACTGAACTGTCACTCAGCACGAGCTGCCTGCTACACCCCTCCCCCTTGCCTCTATATGCACCCTGTAGCTGTTATTACTGTGCTATTAGTTGGGCACATTTTACACCGCATTTAACCCAAAACATGCCACTTAGCCGGGCGCATTTATCAATGCGTGTATACGTGATTTGAAGCTACTTTCACACAATCATATTATCAGCCATCAGGCGTCATCATCATCATTATCAGCGTTATCCTCAACATCATCATCATCATCAACAGCGTTGGCCACATTCGATACGTGTTTAACCTCAAACACTGAGCCCAGTTGACGCTGCATTTTCGCTCACTGCGATTATCAAGCGTTTCCGTTTCCGAATCCGTTTCCGCCTTCCTCTGCTCGTTTTGCGGCTTACGGCTATGCTCCAAAAATTACATGCTTTTGTTTTTTATCTAATGCTGCGCCGCATTTTCGGGTCTTAAGGGTCGTGTCCTCTCTGTGTGTGGGTGTGTGTATGTGTGTGTGAAACGTGCGACGGCCTGTGTGCCTGCTAGACATTTTTCACATTTGCACCCAACAATTGGGAATCGCACAAGAACAGGAACAACTTACCAAGCCCTCCATCCAATTCCCATTCCCATTTTCCGCCTCCTGCTGGCTCCGGCTGTGCTTTAGTCCTCTTTCGGATCTCGGGCTGCTGCTGCTGCTGCTGCGTTGAACGTATGTAATTCGATCTATTATCAGTTGTCATCGTCCTGAAATTCACACATTCGCATAGGCATTGTCGTTTTGCTTGATTTGTGCCAACAACAGCAGCAAAAGAAATCTTGCACAGTGGGTCGCGGTACAATCAAAATTGTGTGCAATTTTTTTTGTATTTTATTTATTGAATTTTTAGTTATATATCGCTAATAATAACAGGAATAATTTTAAAAAAATAATAAAACGCACAGAAAAATTTAGTACAAGATTTGTTGACCCAAAAAATCAAATAAATTTAATTTGCAATAATGCATATATATTAAATGTAGAATCTGTATAACAAATCATGACAAAACATACAAATTATAATTTGTTGAAAGAGAAATGGAAGACAAAAAGTTATTTTTTATATGTAGAATCAAATAAAAAATGCCATCAAACGTAAAAATCGGTTTACTTATTATCTATATTTAATTGAAATATTTATATTTCAAGTTAAATTCAACAAAAGAACTTCTAAAAATATATAACATATTATATGTAATATAGTTACTTTAATCTTTTATTATTATAGATTTCACATTTGTAGAAAAAAAGGATTGAACTGCTGCTTACAAGTGTGGTTTCACTATGCTTCCACCTAAGCCCCACCTTAATACACCAAATTGTGCCTAACGCATTGTTTCACGTGCCATTTGACAACAGAAATGGGAACTTTTTCAAGCACAAATACTGAAAGACAAACGAATACACTCGAAAATACAAATACAAATCCACAGCACAAGTGCCAAACGAGTTGAAGATGGAAATGGTAACAGAAGAGATAGTAATGGAAACGGAGCTGGCACCGAAGCTGAAGCTAAAGTTGGAGTTGGAGTTGGGGTTGGGGAGACAAAGCTGGAGACAATGCGTGCCTAAGTGTTGCATTTACATGAGAGGTAATACAATTTGTGCCCTTATGTCCTTCTGCCCCAAGGGCGACAACTGCGCTGAGGCGTGAATTGGATAATTTATACAATACGCACATATGAGCATCGAGCATGTGCTGCACAAATCCAATGAAGTAGATGGACGACAGTGCCCCAAAATGTTGCATGCGGCCACGGCTAGGGCCGACAGGCGGCGGGCTGAGCTTGTGTAGCATATTAAGCAAAAATTAGCAACAGTTGCGTGCCAGCGCGAGCCGCAGTCGAATATGTCAAGTTAATTTAATGTAGCGTGAACTGTGATGTGCGTGTGTGAATGTGTGTGTGTGATGGGTTTGATCGAGTGCCAGCTGCGGCGCCTAGACAACAGCTCAGACATATGTTACGCCTAGGCGCTACTACGTGCAATAATTTGCGCAATTACTTGGCAAATTTGTTGTGGGGGCGGGCTCACAAAAAAATATTTGGCTATGCCTTCCGGCACTCTATCCCCAGCCCCCAATTGGCCTTGAGTACGTGCGCGCACATGTTAAATTCAAATAAATTATGCTCCAAGGCATTTTACAATTCTATTGCCAGTTTTTAGGCGCAATATTGTGAGTTGTGTACCGATGCGACCGAAAGTTCTTGTACACTATATTTATAAAGTAACTGAAAACAGGTTTTTAGAATTATTGAGAAATCAAACGATATATTAAAATATTTATCATTTATATATTATATAAATTTCAAGTTCTGCAGTTAAAATATGATCTTACGTTGTTCAGATTATTCTTTTTAAATCGCTATTAAATTTTAAAAAATTCGCTTTTTAAATTTATAAATATTTAAATTGTTAAAACATGATTTTCCTTCCTCTTTTAAAATTATAAATATTAATATAGGCAATATTTCTAATATAATGTCTAGATTTTTCTGCGGATACATTTTTTTTATAATAAAGAAAATCAATTGAATAGGGTATTTCGCATAGGGTATTTTCGCATCCCACACAGTCGACTAATATAAGCATATTTGTTTTTTTATTTCTTTGTCAGCTCCACAAATTATGCATTTAGCTGAAAAATGTCGGGCAGCAAGAAAACGAACATGTGGCATGTGGGCAACTACGTGAGAGGCGTGCCAAAAGCGGTTGCCAATGTCCTGAAAAAATATTGAAATATTTACTCAGGTCTTTGGCAGACTCAAAAAAATGCAGCGCAGCTAAGAAAACCTCAATTGCTTCATTTTGCTTGTGGGTTTTCGTTTAATTTTTTTTTTCTGATTTTTGTTTTCTTTAAGCTAGCTCATAAAATGTCAAATCATTTACATACACGTCAGCTTTGCGACAACTGCTTGACAGACATTAATACACTTAAGCTGCCTGGTAAAGGACACGGCATTATCCGTTATCCTTCAAGCAAACAACGGCGACAACTTAACTGACATAATACAATAAGGCAACAACGGAGCATTCGCTGCTGCTGCTGCTGCATGCATAAAAATCAGCTGCTGGCAGCACCAAAATGCCGTTAGACAGCACAGCCCCACTCATGCCACGCCCCCACTGTCCCACCTATCAGGAACCACTCACATGTCAAGTAAGTCGCGTTGCCTTCTTTCATGTTCTTTTCATTTTTTTGTGTGCTGTGCGATGTTAACAAATTGCTTTTGTGCAAATTTTGTCACTATGTAAAAGCACAACATGCTCACAAAAACACAAACACACACACACTGGCACACACAAGCTCTTATGAAGACAGTTCAAAAATTTGCATTGCATACTTCTCGGCGCGCTGGTATAACTTCATTAGCGTGTTTTTTTCCTTAAAACAGATTGGCCTGCGGGCAGTCTACATTTTGGTCTTTTGAGAGTGGCCTTTGCCATGCAATTTGTTCTCAAGATGGATTATTATTTTGGCAATTGCTTGACCGGATAATCAGAGCATCAGCTTTGATTTCGATTTACATATACGCCTGCACAGTGGGCTCAAACACAAAAAAGCAAAGATCAGTTGAAAAAATGTTCATAAAATTATATTTTTGTGTTTCATTAATATATAAAATATAAATCATTTAAAATTGAAATATTTTGAGGCATACTTTTAGGCTGCAATAATTTAAAGAAATATTATTAAGGAAATAGTATACTTTAAAGAGCGAAAATTTGGTGATACATTTTTTTTTAAATAACGCAGATCGTTTTACATATTCAAGACAATAAAGTTAAAAGTTTCTCACAAAAAATTGATTCTAAAAGTTATGCATTATGTAGCTTGGTAATTATAGTAATTCAAAAACAGGAAAAAAAATTGCTATTTAAGAACTAAAAATTAAAATTGATACTTTAAGATTGCTTCAATGGCAAGATAACTCTTATAGTTTAAACAGTGAAAAAAAATGTATTGTGTTACGGAAAACCTTTTGATCGCCGAAATTCGTAAGCTGTTTTTGCAAACACCGAATTGCAAGTCGTGACTATGGTTCATTAGTCGCTCCTCGGGAACTCAGCCTGCCGTGACAGGTTTCTTTGGGCGCTGCTGCAGTCTGTCATAAATTCTAAACAAATAGATTTGTCATAAAATTTTAGTGGCCACTGTAACAGGCAAGGATGGCCCAAAGAAGCAGCTAGTTGTGTGTGTGTATGTGTGTGTGTGGCAAAAAAGATGAAAAGCTATTTACATTTTGCATTTGGCTCGTGCTCGAGCTCGAGCTGGGCAAGGACAAAACAGCGGCACTGCAAAGGCAATTTATCATAAATATTTGTCAACTGCAGCAAACTTATTTTACGCTCGGACAGGCAGGCAGCGACAGGAAGTGCTCGGATGTGGCAGCTGTATGTGACCGGGAGAATATCAAATGTGTGTGTGTGTGTTTAAATAACTTAGCTTTATTCTCCTAGGCTAGCAACTAATCAATCGTACAGCATAAGGACTAACTCTACAAGTACTGCCATATCAGCCAGATGGCCAGCACCACGCCCAGGACCAGATCCATCGGCAGGCTGAATGTGTTCCGCTGCGCGTGATCGTGTCGCGCGATCTCGATGATCTTGTGGGTGGCGAGCAGCCACTGCTTGACCACAGACGCCTCGGCGGCGACGAAGGCGTACTCCTCACGCTTGGATCTATCCTTGTCCTGCTGCTTGACCAGCAGATTGATGATCTTATTGGCATTCGCTGTGCCCAGCTCCAGCGGACGCTGCAGCTCCACGTGCTCCCAATTGTAGTGCTGGCGATAGGCCAAACGCCGCTTGCGCACCTCCGTGCAGACCAAACACCGATCAAAGAGAAAGATCTTGGCGCGATATTTCTTTTTGGTGGGATAATGCTGTGCATCGAATTCCGTCGAGCGTCGAAAGTGGCCCAGTTGCAGCAGATCGAGCTGTAAATGGAATACTTAAGATTGACAATCTATCACGCTATATGCATGTAGGTAAACCAACCTCATTCAGCTCATCTATGTTGGGTATCTCCTCCGCCTGGTTGACCACATCCAGCTGGCGTCGCAGGCGTGTTTCCAGCTTACACACAGAGCTCAGCACGGGCTTACAGCTAATGCCGCTCTTATAGAATTCCTATGAATCAGCGAGTTTACTTAACTGCGGATATAGATATCTTTAACTTTAGATCGCTTACCGATATGAATTGCTGCAGCAGCAATGGATATCTGGTCAGTCTTTGTATGGGCTGCACTAGAAAACTGTCAATGCCCAGTTTGTCTTTTATTGTCGTTTGATATCTCTATAAATAGATAGAAATAAACACATATCTAAATATTTGTAGTTTTTATTATTCCACTTAACCAACGCTCACCTGTAGAAATTCGCGATTCTCCTGACGCAGCTGCATCGACGATTTCTTGCCCATGGTAAAGTTCACATAACAATAGAAATTGTTTTTCTGCAAAAAAGTGAACAAATCAAAATGATTTCAAAAGTTGTCGAGCATACATATATATTTAATATAATTATATCTGTCCTGAAATAACCTAAGATAAAAATCTAAAAACAATTTTTGACACAGATGTTTTAAATTTATTTTACAAATTTGCTAAAATGTTTTCGAGCAAACTGAAGGAACGAATAAGTGTTAAAGGGTATGCGCGACTATGGTATACTATGTTTTATGGCTGCATCAATTTATATATCAAATATAAAACATATTTTTATAATATCTAAGAATTATCAAATATAAATCTCTTTCTTAATATTTAATCAAATTATTATTCGTTATTTTAGTTATTTTTAAATTTTATTTACAACAATTATTAAATTAATATTCTCATTATAAGTTTTTAGTTTTAAAGTCCTTTCTAAATATACATATATGTATTATGATTATATACCCTGTACAGTTTAAGCTACAGGGTATTCATATATTTATTATTAACTATTTTCACAATGCAAATGACTCAGCACCAAAATATGTATGTGTTTCAAATTCATTTAGAAAATACCCTGTGCAAAATTATTTAGTTGATTGTGGATTGTGCAAAACTTTTTAAAGGTTTTTTTTTTGTATTTTGTTGTTGCTGTCTGATTGTCGCTCCCACACGTACGACAATTGTTTAATGCAATAATTGGGGGACATTTGACATGCAAATGCAGCCAGCTGCCAGGAGGCAAAATTCTGAGACGTATCAAGAATCAACAGCCGGAGGCAAATGCAAATATTGCCACAACAGTAACGAATTAAGCCGACTAATCTATGGCCCTGTCAGCCAATCGTATAATTATTATTCCATTTGATTATGGGTTTTGATTTGCCAGAGGCTGGGCGGGGCGGGGCGGTGCGGGGCTTAACAGTCACCTCAACGGATAATCAAATTAAATGCATCAAAAACTATTCCAAGCTTAATTTATATATATATATCTATATGTATTTTGCATGTTGGACCAGTTTAGAAATTTTGCAATGCACCTACAAATGGAGCAAGAGGTGTGCAAGAGGTAGGCGGGAGGGGGGGTTTCTGGTGTCAGCGAGTGGAATATCAATTTTTCAGTGGCTTTGCCAAGGTTCGCAGTTGGTTTGCAGTTGGTTCCGATTGTGTGTGTGTGTGTGTGTGTGTTTGTATGCGGTGTGGCATTACGTGACTTAAATACTCAAAAATTATGATTTCGCCAGCAAGTTGTACTTATATAAACATATATACATATATATGTACTCTGTAAATCTACCAATGTGTGCGTGGCCTGAGAAGCTGAGCCGGCGACTAAAACTGAAATGGGTAATGCCCCGACTTGAAAATGGAGCCAGCTGAACTGTATTTGCTGACAAAACAATGTACAGCTTTATTTTTATGACAGCCAGGTATTTGCTGGGTTAGGTAAGGTTAACACAGCTTGCATTGAAAGACGCTTGAAGTTGCCTAAGCCAAATTGAATAGGGCGCAGCCATGAATACCTTATCAGATTAGAATTATAAGCCAGCAATATTATGTTTTGATAAAAAACTAAATAAAAAAAGTAATTTATAAATTTATTATAAATAAATTTTTAAATATTATATATATATTTTAATATAAAATAAATGTTTTCTTTTAGGTTTCTCAGATTTGAAACCGAAACATTTCCATGACAGTTTTATTATTTAGCATTAAAAATTGAGTCATAAATCATCGTTACTATTCAAATATCAAATGATTATGAATTACAAGAAGACTCGATTTTTCATATGCGTTTCAAATTCGACATATGGCGATATAATCAGGCCGGTTCCGTGGCATACGAAACAGTTGTAAAATGTTTTATCAACGTCGAAGGTAACAGATAGGCAGAATCAAAATTGACAGCAGAATAAACACTTATTATTTATGGGGAAACGTCTTATTCGCATAACATAACATATCGTATAAAGAAAAGATAACACTTAACACCCTTAATTGAATTCTACAAGTGGCAGCTTGAATTCTGCATAAATTGCGTTTCATTCTCAATCAATCTACAAATTTTGTGCGAATATATAGAAACCGCTTTCAATTTAAATCGATTGTCAGAATTCACTTAAATCCACGAGAATGTCACCATTCGAAATTGCCTTTAAAATTGATAGACAAGCTTTTTATGGTTGTTTTTTATGTATGTTTTGCGAGATTTATGCCCAAAAATTGACCGGACAAGTTTCGTTAACATAAACCCAAAAACTGGCTAGCTAGACAAAAAAGAAAACAAAAAAAATTTAAACGAAACAAATCATTAATTATTTTAAGGCTAAGTGAAATCAATCTTCGCTTTTAAACGATTGCAATTGGGAAAAACTAATCGGTTGAGCAATTATATTCGAAAAGCCTCATTAATCCGTTAGACAAAATGCTAAAAGGAAGTATATATCAGCCATCTATTTAGATATTTGTTTATGCAGCGCGTTGCCAAAAAATATGTATAAACAATTTGCCAAATTTTATGATATATATTTTTACTTAATTTTTCTCTCCTCAAGATGCTCTTGCGATGTGAATCAGCTTGACAAAGAAAAAAGCAAAAAAAAAAAAAGAAACATAAATCAGTTAGCCTTGCCTTAGCATGTTTGTCGAACATTAAGCCAAAGACTTGCCAAATCCTCAAAGGCTTAAGCACCCAATAAAAATCAAAAAAATAAATACCCTAAATCAGGTTCTTTGAAATGGGGTCTCAAGAATGTTACCTGCGTGTGCTACGCATATGCTGTCAATTGAGTACGTTCCTGGAACCCAACATGACATAAGATCACATATTTATGCACACACACACATATACACACACACACTTATGGAAAGCTGTCTCGAAATTTCAATTTAAATTGATTATTTGACTGTCAACACTTGATGCTGTCCATGGACACATGTTGCCGCCATAGCAAAGCACTTGCTACACTAACAGATCTAATAAAAGAATATAAAAAAAAAAAAGGAAACCAGCAAAAAGCATTTAAGAACACTCGCTTCCCAATTGCAGCTTTATCATTTGTAATAAAAGCATAAAATTGAGCTATTCTCGTGATTTCACATAACACAGCACAAGAACGAAAAATATATACGTATGCAAACCCATATATATATATATATTATATATATCGTGTATATATATATAGATATTTATTCAGCTGCTCTAAGCCCCCTAACGAGCATGCGGGTCAAAGCCTCATGACGTCATCTCTGAATGCGGGCTATACAAATTTTGTTCATAAAAAAAACAAAAGATTTCATTTTGAGCAATTTTGTAGTTTCAATTTACGCCACAATTTTTGTTGTACACAATTCAGTGATTATTTCAATCTTATCACGAAGCTTTTGAGTGTATCGTCATCGTGATTGGGTTTTGTTGCTACTCTGCTAATTGGTTGAGTCGCAAATGGCCAACGTTTCGCTGTTTATCAATTTGTACTTAAAACTTAACTTGAATTGTTGGCGTTTGTGAAGTACCCCTTAAGAAAATTAAGTGAGTGGGGTATAACTAGAAGTGGCTACTGTTTGTGCTGCACTTCGTGAAAAGAGCTAGTTAGTATAATATTAGTCACACATTTACATTTGTATTCAAACATATTTATATTAGATCTTTCAGCAAAATTTTAAATAAAAATTACTATTAAAAAATTAATTTTTATTATTTTTTTCAGAAAAAATGCTGATGATTAATTTTCTGAAAATGATTAATAAATATTTAAACAGTTACAATATCATACCCTTATAATACCCTTATAAACACTGAGAAAAGCTTCGTATCCAAGTACAGGGTATATTCAAATCGATCGCTTTGCAAGCGTTGCCAATTAAAGCTCATGTCATGTAGGCATTACTTAAGCCTTATTGGCGGGTTTTGTCTGAACAATCATTTCTTAAGAGTAAATAATTTCACGAATTCTAACCTGGGCTTGGCCTAAGTCAACAATCTTGTTGCTACCAGCCCAAATCCAACACGTATCTTTTTTTGTTTATAAAATAATTTTCGTGGTAATTCAATATATTTTTTAAAGTAAAAAGGCGCAACTCTTAAGCATATTAATGAAGTTCTTGGTCAGAAGAGCTTCAAGAAACGTGACACACTTGTCAAAAGGTGTGAATAAATGTGCTCAAGAAAATGAATAACTCATTATTAAATACAATAAAATACTTTAAGCAAACATAATAATATATAAATATGTATCTACAATTTTATTTCGTTTTTAATTTATGCGATAAGTGCTAACTTGAGCATATTTAAAACTTATTTTTCACTCGTATTTATAACCCACTTGCAGATGTCGTCGGCTAGCTTAATTTGCATTAATTGCTGAACCCAGAAATGACTGAAAGCCGTCGCTAAAAATAACAGTCAATAAAAAATATTAAGCCCGTCGGAAGCTAGCGACAAGCGAGATAAAAGAGTCTGTTGAACACACAAAATAAATCTTGAAGCACGAAATCTAAAGACGCGACAGCGTCAATCATTAAAAAGCTTTTCAGGTGTCGCACTCGATTAGGCAAATATGTAGGTAAAATATATACAGAAAATAACTGGGAAATAAAAGGGAAACCACGTTTACCACATTAAACTTGTAAATACTCTACAGATCTTGAATAGAAATTGTTTTTTAAAAACTATTTAGCAGCACTTAATTATATTATAATACTAAAGATTTTATTTTATTAGAAAAAATGATATCATATTATATTAAATTACTCAAATACTAATTGAAGAAATTTAAAAATGTTATTAATGTTAATTCAATTTTATCAATATTTTAAATCTGATCAAAACTCTATTTGAAACTGGATGGACTTTGTACTTTATTTTACTTGATTTTCAGTTAGGGTATTAAAGACTCAGCTTGAACTCAGTTCAAACAATTGAAATACGCAATGCAAATATTTGAAATTCTAGTTTGCCTGGGCGGTAAACTGATCGATTGGCCAATTGAGCCGTGTCAGAACCGGCTAAACAGCTACTGCTAGCCACGTTAATGGACTTGACGGCATTTTTTTGGGCCACGGCAAAGCCGTTTTCGTAAAAAAGTTGGCTGCCCACGCCACCGTGCTACTCACCTCAAAGTGTGCGGCGAACTCATCGAAGAGACCTTTTAGATCGCGCTGGTTACGCAACATCAGCGGCAGAATCTCTTTGTCGTGCAGCTCGAGAATCTCGGCGATGTTGCTCAGCAGCAGCTGCTGGCGCTGCTTGCCGCGCAGTCCGTCCGGCAGATCGTCGCAGTGCTGCAGTTGGCCATAGTTGCTGATGCCCTTGCGCAGATTGTTCACATAGTTCACCTCTGTCTGGATCAGTTCATCGATAATGAAGCTGATCTTCTTGGAGGCATAGATTTCCGTCTGATCGCACGGAAAAAGATTATCTAGCGACAGAGTGTCCTCATCCTCGTGACTAATCGAAAGAAAAGTTTAATAACAATAATTTCACAACTAAACAATTCAACGAAAAAATATGTAGGACATAAATATGATCAGGATCTGGAATGTTTTGGGATGTTATGTTACTTACTACTCATCGCCTAAGGTATCGAAGCTGAGGGTATGTGTGAGGAAGCCATTGTGTGTGCTGTATGTTGGGGATGAGTTCGCTGCTGAGGGGGTTGCCGGTGTGGCACTTGTTGTTGTTGTTGTTGCTGCTGCTGTTGTTGTAGTTGTTGTTGTTGTGTTGAGAGAGTTCAATGAGATGCCACTGTGAACACAGAACAAAAACGTATGCAAACAAGTGAAACAAAAAATAACAAGCAAATGGGTGTGTGTGTGTGTGTAGATAAATATGATAAGAGAGGTGTCTCTGATAAAGCTCTGATTGCAATATTCATTCAAGCTTATAATAAACAATTTACTGATCAGGAATTAAGCAAAAATATGTTTAAAGGCATTAAAATTGTAGTGCGACTTTATTTTTCCAATAATACACTCAGCAAAAATAAATTGAATTTAAAAATTCACAACTTTTAAAATATAAATTTTAAATAACACACACATCACTGTAAACAACAAAAGTCGGCAGACGTTACTTGAATTCCTGAAAATCGCATAGAAGGGTCGAAATTGCATTGCTAGACAATTAATATAAAACCGTTAGACAGCAGACATCATTTTCTTGACTAACTTATATACTGTGTAGTATTCTGTTATTTTCCTACATACGTACTTATAGATAATTAAATTTCAACTCACGATCTTCCCTAACAATTTTGCATTTAATTCATAAACTGATTTTACGGCATGGCTGCATATCTAAAAATAATATTTTGTAATTTTATTGGATATTTAACTGCAGGAAATGTCAATTTACAGATTATTTGAAACGGAACCAAACTATAAATGATAAAAGTATAGCAGTAAATGTCCACAAATCATGCAAAAGGCAAATACTCCCACCAGCTGGAATAGCTATAATAAAAATAAAAAGATCGAGGGTGAAGTCCATTTGACTATCACATGCCTTTCAAAAATTTCACCAGTCATTACATCCGTTTTGCGCGTACGCGAAATTACAATCTATTAAGCACTCTAATTGCAATCTTTATAATAAGATCCTTATCACTGGGTTTACTTCCTATACATCGTTCAATAGCGACTAGCAATGATCATCACCATTGCCAACAACAACGTTATGCAAGGCACGTCTGGGAACATTCCCAACTGCCGAAGTAGGCGTTAAGCCATTTCCCTGGAAGTCGTATAAAAATAAACTCGAACTCATAAAGTAAACATAGGCTAATGTGAGTAGCGTTATCTTATCACGTATACGCGCCGTTAAAAAGCGTAAATAATTTGTAGACAAAACGCATATGAAAACATTTATAATGTGTTTCTTTTGGCTGTGACGTGAAAAATGATGGACAGCTGTCGGGAAAGTGTTTTGAAAGCGAAAACAAATACAAAGACAAATCACTTTTTAGGCAATCCCAATGTGTTAATGCATTTCGTTGACCCACCTATCGCTATCCAAAATGCTCGCCTGCTTCTCCAACTTGCCATTCGATGTTGTCGGCGAAACGGAGCCACTTTTGTTTGAAGTGGACATCGTTGCACTACCATTTTCCGATATCGGGCATTCCGTAACGGCGATATCAGCACTTTTTGCCGCCGTATTGTCGCTCAGTATGTGTAAATAGACATTAAGTACTTGCACAAAGAGTATCGCAAGAAATGACAGAGCGACGGGAATCACATCGAACCAATTTATGGCAAACATTTTTCACTTTTCACACGCTTGGCACTTGTACACTGTTGGGGATATTAATGCGTTTGACAGGCCATCGGGTAGCACTTGATCAAATATAGGTTTTACGCTCAAGACGATCGCTTCAATCGACTAAAAGATCGGCGCATTTTAAGCCGCACGAACCGCTGCGTAGCAAATGCGAAATTCAACTGTTCCAAAGTGTTGCCATAAAATTCATTTGCGCGCCGCATTCGACGAGCTTTCGCAGCGATCGGCAAAATTTTATAGCAAAAGCTCGTACGATCGCGTTCGTGCGCTCTTTCTCTCTCACACACTGTCTGTAGCTGTCTGTTTGTTGGCAGCACGCGTCCAATTGTTTATAAACAAAATATGAAACTGTAAAAATATTTAAATATCTGCTGGAATTCATAATTCCACACTTTTGCTTTCTGCCAGCTAGTCTAGCCCAAAAAAATATATATGTATATTTATAAATTTGATTGTATGCGTGATCATTTACGCCAATTAGCGAGCTTTGATTAATGATCATAACTGTAATTATTGGCTGATGCAGAGCTGTTATTAAATCGTACATTTGGCTTTGCCTTGAACTCATTGTTTGGTAATGCAAATTGAGACGAAGTTTGCTGTAGTTCCTCAAAGTAGTTCCTTACTAGTTCTTTTTTCATTTTATTTATAAATCAAATACGTAGTTTAGTGTAGTTACTATATATAGATACATTCCATTATCTTTGTCATGCCTCATTTTGAAATACGCAGCTTGAACTAATCGACTATTTAAATATTAGCGGCACTCAGCTATATGTCCAAGCACATAGAAATTTATGGCGATGATCTCACAGAGATCACTCAGTGGCTATATTATATAAATACATATATAAACATATACCTTATTGTTGTTGTCGTCGTCGTCGTCAACGTTGCGAATTTCGCAAATGAATTGTTCACATTTCATTTTATTTATATTATTTGTAATTGATTATTTGCTGTTGTTTGTTGTTTTCCTACAACACGCCCCACATAAATTCCGAGCTGTGTGGATGAGACAATAATTCGTGGACAATCGCCAGATACCACGAATCGACAATTATTATTGCCTGTTCGCGATTGATGTGCTGCATGCCCCGCGGCAGTCTGCAAACATCTTGCATAAATTAAAAAATTCAAAAAAAAAACACATGCGCCATAAATGTTTATATTTGGTTTCTGCTTAGATTTTTTTATAAGCGATAATTGTTTATTTTTATACATTTTCAAAGTGATGTCACAAGCTGTTCGAGTGCCAAACAAGTTCTACGCTTTGTTGTTGTTTTTGTGGCATATTATTAACAATATCACATAGCAGCGGGGAAAAGCGGGGAATTGTGATGCGGGACCAGACAGACACACAGATCGACGGCTCTTCAATGGCGTGCGACCTTTTCATGATAAATTGATTGTTTTGACGTCTCCGAAACGTTCAACTTGTTGCGGGAGGCATCAGATTTTTGTTTTGTTTTGTTTTTTGCTTCCCAACCAGAATGTATACATAAAACGTTTTACAATTCAATTAGTTTGGTTCTCATGTTTGATATTCGTATTGCTAGTCAAGGCTTTAAATGGACACATAAATTAGTTGTATGTACTAAATTATTTCAAACATTTATGCGATTGAATTCCCAATTAGCAAATCTTTGAAAAGTTAAAAGTTCGATTTTACGATGTTTTGGGCTTTATAATTTTAAGACAATTCACAATTAAAAATGTAAAAAAATCATGCTACATTTTACAGTCCCCGAATCAAAATTTTCTAATTTAAAATTCCAACAATGCTACCAAAACTGAATAGATATTCATGGTTTTTCACGATTTCATCATGGTTTGAAATCTCTAAGCTAGTTTAAATTTTTTTTCTTTAGAATTAAGAAAAATTTAATTTAACCGCTTTTAGAAACAGTCAGTGTTAAATTGAACAACAAATTACAAATTCTTACTTGTGATAACAAAAATATTTGAAATATTTTTAAATATTAAATTAAACTTAACTGACAATATTTGGTGATTTAGCATAAGACTTAAATTGTTTTTGTTTTTTTTTAAAGTTGTTTCAATAGATTTTGTATCTAACTAATTATAAACAAAAGTAGTTCTTTTGAAGAATATGCAATCTGTTAACCTTACGAATATTTACGAACATAGAAAGTCAATCAAGGTTGACTTATTGCACAGGCTTTTCAGGTCCACTCGACATGGACGTGGACTTAGACATGGACTCATGGATGGAGAGGAACTTTCCGTGCCGGCTGTTTAGCTGGCCGCATACCAAGTAGTGCGATTGCTGGCTGTCTCTTCGTCCGGCTTGGGCATTATCCAGATGTTGCCAATGCCGCTATCCGAACTGAAGCGATTCGAGTCGCGATAGAGCGAGAAACTCGGCGGCTTGCGATGCAAATGATCGTTTTCGCGAGAATAGAGCTCCTGCAGCTTTTGACGCTCCTCGTTGGCAAAGTTGTTGATCATGTCTCGTATTAGATCCAGCCAGAGCTGTATCTGTGCCGGATCGGCGCTAAACTCGCACTCCTGCTGCTTGCGACGCTCGTAGTAGAGCGTAAACGATTTGGTTCTGGCCGATATGCCAACATGCTCGCACGGATAGCGGCCGTGGAAGACCAAATGCTTGCCCTTGATTTCCGTATATATGATGCACTTGTCAAATATAAACACCTTGGCACGATAGCTCCGCTTCAGCTTGTGATCCATCACCTGAAACTCGCTAACCTTGCGGAACTTGCCCTGGTAATACACATTGAACTGGAAATGGGAGCGGAGTACAAGATTAGTCAAAACCTTCGACTGAGAAGGAAGCAAACTCACCTCATTGCAGTCCACTATATCATTAATGATCTCCGATTCGTTCGTGGTGATCAGCAAGGTGCGCAGGCGCTTCTCCAAACGGCAGCAGGACTCAATCAAGGGCTTCATCACAATATCGCGATTCTTGAAGAATGTCTGCAAACAACAAAGTAATCTAAATAAGATATTGTTTCCTTGAGAGGCATTCGTTATTTAACTTACAGTGATGAACTGTGTCAGCAGCAATGGATACCGCGCCATTCGCTGTATAGGCTGCACCAGGAAGCTATTGATGCCCAGCTTATCATCGCGCTCCAGACGTATGCTCTGTAAATAAGGAGTTTATTTCAGATCATTTTTTTTATACATATCAGCTATTTTATCAAAATGGGTTTTTGTTTTTCCTGCGTTTTAAGCAGAGGGTATTATTTTAATTTATGAAATATATATTTATTTCTAATTATTATGGGTCAGAACGATAAGGTCTGCTGGTCTGCATCTATACAATATATACAACTTTTAATTACTATATTACCAATTTAAACAAAGATTTTAAATAAAAAAGGAAGGAATTTTGGAATTGTGCGTTTCTTATCAATCAATCAGGACTTTATGTATTCAGCTTTACTTACCGTAAAATAATTCTTATAGAGATCGCAGAGCTTCAAAGATTTCTGTTTGTTCATCGTGAAGATCACATAGCCGTAGAAACAGTTTTGCTGCAGGCGACAAAAATAAACATATGGTGTAATAACAGCTCCATTAGTAGTGCTCCGCTTACTTACATCCAAGAACTGCAGAAACTCATCGAAGAGACGCTTCAGATCGCGACGATTGCGCTGCAGCATCGGCAAAAACTCATCGCGATGGAATTCGGCGATTTGCTCGATATTCCCAAAGAGATCGTACTTCTTGCCACGCAGGCCCAGCGGCAGATCCTTGCGCTGAAATATATTGCCATAGTTCTCGAGGCCGGTGAACAGATTCTTCACATAGGCCTCCTCGGTATGGATGAGCTCCTCGAGTATGGGATGGACACACTTATCGCTCTTATCACGCAGCTCAATCTCGTTCTCATCCTCTCTGGGAAAATAAATGCAGGATTAGTTTACGCCAAGGGTATTCGAGCTGCCAGAACTTACTCCTCATTGGGCTGATAGACCGAATGAAATTTGCCAACCAGTTGATGGTTTGTTGTGCCAATAATCTCAGTTTTCCTTCTCGGTGTCGAACGATAATTTCTGTGTACGATAAAAGAGATAACAGAGAACGATCAAACACGGCGGGCTATTTAAAGCATATATCACTTCGACTAGACCAGCACTAAGAGCATTACGAAAACATCAACAACTACCACGAACACGACTACGCCCCAGTGATAAGAACTACCCCAGCAAGGCAACGTTGGGTGAATCATAGCCCGTTCGAATGCCAGCTGATAAGCGCCACCCACGGCAAGGCAAGAGCCGAAGCAACACTTTAGGGTAAACAGAGATTGGTAAACATTATGTGTCTTAATTAATTAGGGCCCGTAAAGTCTTGGGTGTAGCCGACTGCGCATTACTCGCTTAGTTTAGAATACAAAAAATATATAAACAGAATGTATTTTTTGATCTTTAGGAATGATCAGCAATAATCTGCTTTAAAATTGAGCAAGATCACAGAGGGATTGGCTAAGCACTCTATCTGACTTGGGTACCAAGTCTCTAGTACGTAGGAAACCGAATATACTCTTTATCACTTCGTGAACAGAGTATGAGTATGACAAGAATCGGTGGGAAATCTTACCCGTCTCATGTGATTGATAGGGTCTTGATCGCCTTGGAATATATTGCAAGAGGCCAAGCTAGAGTGTATTGAAATCGCGAGATTTCTGAAGATCTCCACAAAGAAGTCCATTTGAGAGATGAACAGCCAGGAGATGAGGATCAGGGCGAGCATCGACAGGATGGTGACTATGAAGCCAGTCAGCTGGAAGACGTAAGACACACACACTGCAAATATAGCAAATAATATCGATGCCACGATATCGAAGCCTAGTACCCACCCCATCGGAAACCGTCTCTGACGATCCAATGTAAAAAGAGTTATTACGGGAGGAATCGCGATTGTTTTCATCATTATCCAGTTCAGACGGGTCACTTTCTGAGCTATTGGACGAAATGTTAATGCACGACTTCAGTCTGTCAGCCCATTTCTTTCGACTGTTGACCACCACTTCTTCGCTTTGCAGTGAACTTTGCTCTGTGCTTATTTGGGCTTTGGGTTCGGTCGCCTTTTTGGGTTCCTCGTCTACAAGGACCCCGCGTATTTGGTCCTTGGGCTCCGTATTGTTGCCCCGGGTCACCAACTTTGGTTTGCCTTCTCGTTCGACAACCACAATAAATGATGCTGAAGAGTTGGTATCGGTTTGATCCACGTCTTCGGTTTCTGTCCTCGGTTGGTTGCCACTTGGGCCGTCGTTGCGCTTTGAACCCTCCATATTTCGGATGGAGCTGGCTAACAATATCGGAGCTCGACAAATACATTTTATAAATTTTGTTACATTTCCTAATCGAGTGTAAGTAGTGTCTGGATTGTTATTGTTGTTGACAACTGAGTTCAAGTCGCACGCAAACCGGTTCCCAAATCCGATCCCCAAAGCAATATTCACACTCCGAACATTCGACAGTAAACAACACTTGCCAATTAAGTTCAGCTCTCGGCCCACAAATTTTATGGCCAACTCGCTTAATTAGTCTTTCGACTTTGCAAATTACTTAAATGGTAGCGCGACGTTGACCACCCGATGACCGGGCGAACAGTGTGCGAAGGTCGGGTTTGCTGAACTGTGTTGGAAAACTCTTTCAAGAAACTTTCAACTGACATTAAGTGACGTCATTTATACATAAGAAAGTTATCTTACCAATATTCACTAAAAATATTGGATTAGGTTATATTGTTATAAAACGACCATTAAATATGTGAGTAGTATTGTAAAATACCCATACAACAATTTTTCTTTAACCTTAATCCAAGGTCTAATTTCATAAATTGAATAATTTCATAATTCAATAATTGAGAAAACAGCGAACAGTTGGTTAAAGTTACTTTTAACGAGCAAACTGTGTTGCAAAACGACGAAAAAGATTATTAAGCTAATAACGATAATAAATCAATTCCACATTTTGATTAAAGCACTTTAACAGTTGTTAAATAAATAAAAACGAAGCCCAAAGTTTTTCCATCAATTCAAGCGAAAGTTTGAATGGTTTCACACCTTAGTCTACGGCAGAAGAAAAGATTGACAACCTATTTTTTTGCTGCATCGATTTAAGTAGCTAACCAGTGTTGCAAAGTTCACAATGCACTCCACTTTTAGCACACACTTTTGCACTTACCTTGGAAAATCCTTGTCTTTGCGCTGCTTAAGTGATGAGAAGACGCCGCTTGTTGGATCCGCGCTTATCGAACGCTGCACCGTCTGTGTTTTCAGCTCATCCGTTTCTGTGCTGGCGTTGTCCAACACTGCTGAGCTGGTCTCGCTGAGCGTATACTCGCCAGCTGGCTGGGCATCCGTTTCAAAGTCGGATATCTGATCGACCTCATCCTCGGAGCGCACCTCATCAATGCTGAGATGCGCGCTGGAAATGGAATTGCTGCAGGAGCTCAGTCCCGGCAGCGCAATGCGACGCGGCGGGGGTGTTGAGCGGAACTGGTCTTGTTCGTTGTGCTGCGAGAAGCTGGGCTGGCGGCGATTCTCGAGCAGCTTCAGACTGAGTCGCTCCTGGCGCAGATAGGTGATGTTGCTCTTCAGTGTCTCAAAACGCTGCACCTTCTGCCGTACATCGAGCAGCGCCGGATCCGGCGTGGTGGGTGTCTGTGGCTGTGGCCTTAGGTCTTCGGGCGTGGCCAACTCCTCGCCGGCGGGGCGCATTTTGAGCAGGGAGCGTCGATTGAATGCGCTCTCCGTGTCCGAGTTAACCGAGTAAGAGAGCTGAAAGGAACTGGAACTGCTGCTCGCGTTGCTGTCGCGTCGTCCGCCGCATTCCGCGTCCGCATCAACACTACTGTGCCGCTCCGGCTCCGACGGCTGGCCGCTGCGACGTCGCGAGTTGCGCTTGTTAAAGTTGCGATTGCTTAAATTGCGCTCCCGCCGGAACGGCAGCGGACTGAGATCTTCGTCGGCCATTGGGTGGCGCCTGATAAGCACTTATCAGCGCTCGCTCTCTCACGAGCTTCTGATCACTCTCTAACTCTCTTTTTCTAAGTTGTTTCTCTCAATTGTTTATAATCAGTTGCATTTCTTGCGCAGAACGCGTTTCAATTCCACTCGTTCCAGCTCGAGCTGAGCATTTATTTAAATTTGAATTTTTCAGGCTTTTTACCACAGTATTTTTATATATAATTATTTTTATCTTGTTTTGTTTTTTGTATTTTCAAAACACGAACTCGTATCTCGTGCGTTGGCTGCCAACAGCTGCGCGGATTATTTTGTTGTATTTTTGTGCGCTGCAAAAAAAAAACAAACAAAAAATAAATAAATAACGATATAAAGCTAAAAGTTTGATTATTGCGTTTTATCGCATATAATTTTAAGCAAATATAAAAAAAATAAAAATATATATACTACAAAATATTCAGCTAAAAAACAAACAGAACGGGCAAGAATTTACAATTAGGGTAAATCACAAATAAATAAATCATTTAAATTGTAGTTTGGCCAATTAAAAATCATGATTATTGATAATTAGTGATATATAATTAATCAACATTGTATATTAAGAAAAGATTATTTTTATAAATTATTTAGTAGACATAGATGTCTTACATATATACAAAAAATAATATCATTAATTTATTAAAGATTAAATCATTTTTGATATATCGATAACGAGATCAATATTTATCAAAATCGATCAAACAACGTTCATATCGTTTCCTAGAATATCGATAACAACTTATAACTTGTTAATATTTAAAGACAATTAACTTTAATCAAACAAAACTTTTATAACTTTTCTTTTAATTACGTATCATTTTCGTAGCTCAACGAATTGTGTATACACAAGTGCCTTGCAATTCCAGCTAAAATAAAGTCATGTGTTTGTAGCTCTCTCTATCTTTCGCTTTCTCGCTCGCTCTTTTTAATATCCATATTGTTTTGAAGTGCTTAACTCGTTTAAGTTGCCCGTTAATCGTACAAATATTTGCTGAAAATGTGTCTAGCGAGCACTAGCTAAATATGAATACAATTTATTTATACTGCGAATGACGTCAAGCGTTCAGAGGTTCGGCAGCTCTATATATATATATACAGACATATATATATATATATAGACAAAGCCAAAAAATGAGAAAAATAAAGCTAAGTCAAAGCGGCACAAACCGCTACCAGGAAGGAAATGGGAAAGAATTTAAATATGATTTATATTTTACACAGATCATTTTTAACAAAGTGAATGTTTTGAAAAATAAAAGCCCTTTGTCAATGTATCATAATATCTGATAATCAGAGAATGATCTCGATCAGATAGAACACATTTCACATTTTCATGTTATATGCAATATATATTGAATGTTTTTAACAATTGAAAACATAGAAAACATGTGTCCGATGAAGTTTTCGAAGTAAGCTCTGAATCCACTTTCATAGTAACTTCGTAAAACACTAGTAGTCTAATTCCCACAATATTTTAAGGTTTTTTTCATTTTCATTCATTCGATCAGCTTTAAGGAGCACTGATACAAAAAACTCGTCTGTTTGAGTTGTATACATTTTTGTTTTAAGAATTTAAAAATATCAAATTTTCAAGTTTTATATTTGTATTGGAAAATTTTAGTAATGAAACATTTAAACTTATATGGCGCATTTCTGGCACTCGGTGGACCCGGCACCAAGGAGGACATCATCATTCAAGTGGCCAAACAGCAGAACATACGCTTCAACGATCTGCCCATGCTCCAGAAGGAGGTGGATCGGGCATTGGACGAGAGTCTGCGCCTCGGCTTTGTAGATCGCCAGGGCACAATATACAAGCTGAACACGGAGATGCCCTCACATGCCGAGCCCACCAAAGAGCCCAATGGCAAGCTTGATAACGTCAAGGCAGGCAAGGAAAGGACTTTCGAACTAAACCATTTGCCCACGGAGAACAAGCACCAGGGGCACGGAGATGCAACGCGTAGTCGCTCGCTAATGCGAGCCACCAGTCGGGCCAAGTTGCGCAATGCCTCGTGCTCGGCCTGCGGCTCGCAGGACAACAAAATCAGCCACGACAAACGCAAAACTTTAATGGAAACTCATTTGTTGAGCACGGACAAAAGCTTTTGCTCGATTTGCGGCCTTAACAACGATAAACGCACCATCAATGAGGGAGATGTTGGCAAAAGTTCCAGCTGGCTAAATGCCTTAGTATAGGTATTTTGCCTGACCAAAAGGTAAGTGGGAAGACAACAACATACTCTATACGGTGTGGAATAGAGTGTATTTCTGAGAAGATAGAAACTTAAGGGATAAATATTATCTCAGAATTGGCTTACAAATATAAAGGTTATAAACTTAGCTATAAAAAGGTATTGGTATACCATATAAAAGGGATATATTTTTAAATAAAAGACAAAATGTTTAATTCTGATAATATTTGAAATGGTTTGAACTCAACTAATCACGTAATAACAACTAGTTCTTTTGATAAAACTCTGATTATTCTCCTGATTTTTTGAGATAGGACGATTTTAAAGATCAATATCATAATTTTTCTTTTTTGAGTATAGTATCAATTTCAAACGGTAACTTTGAGGTAAATTTACATTCAACAAACTTAACATTATTCTGCGATTTTTTTTACACATTTTCCTTGTTCATATTTGCAAATTTAATCGTAGTTTCTTTATTGCAGCTCATCCGGTTCCGGTTTTTTACCATCAAATTAGACGTCTACGTGCTGCCGCCTGCCCGCTTGCCCAATTGTATGGCCCATATTAAACCATAAAATGACGTCGCTAGTTAAATATATTGTTTAGTTATTATTCTGATAAATGCGAATAAACAGCAACCAAATCAACTAACAATGCCTTTGATTACTGCTGGCGGTGTTAGCCGCTGATTTGTTGACCCAGTTAGATAAGTGGCGTATTATACAGAATTTCGCGTGCACTTGACTTGTTGTCGGCCCAAAAAGGTCGTCCCTCAAACACAAATATTTGTTCGAGGCTTTTTCGTTTGTTGAAGGTCCCTAAAACATTATCAATCAGCGATTCTTATCAATAACAAAGTGTCTTATTACCCGACGCCATTTATGCTACCATTTAACAAAACTTTTTATCATTGGCAATTGTGTTGGGGCTCGCGTGCAATCAGTGCACCGGCAATACTCATGGGGGAATTTTCGGGTCGGGTCGGGTTTCTCATCGCTTTGGTTTCAATATAGTATAGCCGAGGTTTTCCTATACACAATAGGCTTAGTATTGTCTAACTAATTACGAATTTAATTCAAAGTATATAATAATATAATATAATATAATATAATATATATATCAAATTGTACCATTGCCTTTTTTTTAAATTTTTACTATATATACTTAAGGGAAATACATAATATTACTTTCAAATCTTATGACGCTGTTCATATTCTAATTTCAAAAAAAGTTTATTTTTAAGCATCCGAAATTAAGGCATATTTCACGCTTTTAATTCTTATCTAAAAGCGAGAATTATTAATGCTATATATAAACGGTTTAGCTTAATATAATTGTCAAAACCATATCTATAAAGCTATTGAAGACTAAATTTTTATTATTTTATAAGCGCTGACTCATATCGTTTGCAAAATATATATGAATATATATGTAAACATAATAAAGTAGATAATATAAAAAATTGATAAGCACAACAAACGGAACAGCTTTTTAGTTAAGATTTGCGGATTTGCTTCCATTAGGTTACCAACCTTGCTATTTTTAGATTAATGGAGTCAATTACTCTGTAGACTTTTAACTTCAAACGGGTTATTATTGCTTGGCATTAGATGTTTAATGGCTAATGCGACAAGTTGAAACAAAAAGTTGATTTGCTATCTTTGTCTCATAATCTTTCGATAGACTTTTTAAACTCAAAGTTTCTTGGAATTTCCGGCACAATAATAAATTGCAATAATCATAATAGCAATATTCAGATAAAAAAGGGAGTTTTTTTATGTTCGTTCACATTTTCATGACTTGACAACAATCGAGGGTAATTTAATTATAATTTTGGTGAGAGAAAACATGTGTGATATTTGAATATTTTATGGCTGTCACAAAACAATCATTAAACACTTAGTTTGTCGACTTTTAAAGGTATTCAACAAAAATTGAATTTAAAAAATGTTCACGTCACGATCATAATTGAATTCATTAAATTCTCTAGATTGACAATCAAATTAAATAATAACAGATATTTATGAAGTGCCGTTAAAACAGGCTTTATACAGATGTTTCTCATCATTCACATTGAAGTCAATTCTAAGTATTTTTTTTTTATTGTCTTTTTTTTACTGTGTTTGTGCTTTTTGCTTATTTGGCGATAAGTTAGGTAAATAAAGAACTGGGGAAACACAAATAGTGAACACAAACCGCAACTGATACGAGTTAGTACACAAAGCAAACGGTAGATCTACAAAAATTTGGTTAAGTACGCTGCTAAAATGTGAATAAATAAGTGTAGCGATAAAAACGAACAAAAACCCCACTCAAAAACTGAAACAAACACGCAAAAGAGACACAGCGAAAAAGAGGGAGACAAAGCTATTGCTGTCAGACAAAAAAACGGTATGTAAAGGCATTTTGCTTTATATATTTTACTTTTTTTCATAATTAAAGTTTGTTGATTTTATTTTGCTTTTCAGACTTTTTTTATAATTTGTGTGCACGTGTTAATTTAACAATTAGCTGGCATATTGTAAGCGCGTGCAAAGTCAATATTTTTTTGATTTTTCACTTTTTTGTTGTTTGGGTTTTTCAGCGTTTCATATGCTTAAGTAAATAAGTAAATACGTGTTTTTCATGTTCTCTTGCCAGTTTTTGGTCACTTACATCGTTAAGCAGTCACACAAAAGGTTAAAAGCCAAATTAAGGCCAGTCTCAATCGAAATTGCAACCACTAATTAGGTGAATTGCAAAATCTGTTTAAAGTTCTACAAGTTCATGAGCTGCACTGCACGCGGCGTATACGCAATTTTTAGCACGCACACAGTCAAATATTCAGTGACGCACACAAACCAGCGCAAATGTCGCCGCGTCTGTTGCTGTTAACTGTTCTGCGCAGACACGACAGAGACAGAGACGTTGACGAAGTCGACACGACACGTTACGATTAGGGGAAACGAACGACCGAGCGACGACAATGAAACGTTCAGCTCACCTGCGCATTTGAATTGGCACTGATCCGGAATTCGCGCATTGCAGCAAGTGCGCAGTCGACAGCGCTCACGTGACAGTGGGCAAAATCGCAATTAATATTTGTGCGTAAATTTAATGTGATGTGAAGCTAAGTTAAACAGAGAGTTAAATGAAATTCTGTATAATGTTAATTTTCACTAATATATATTTAAATATAAACTAATAAGTCATCCACTTTATTTTGTTTCACAATTACTCATTTTGTTTTTTAGATAAAAAGCCAATTCGTGCCACTGTACATTGCGTTGATTCTTCTCTCCTCTTCTTTGTTTTACGCTGATTGTTGTTGGTGACTGTTAACTGTTTGCTTCAGTTGTTGTCGTTGGCATTGCTGCGCCGACTCCGCCGCTTTAGTTATAATTTTTTGTTGTTGTTCTATCTTTTATTATTTAGATTGCACACTCTCACACCATTTAGCAGCTGTGGCTGTGTGTGTGTTCATTTCTGTTGCTTTTGTTGTTGGTGCTTGTGATTTTGCCGCATTTTCTACGGCAAATTATTGTCATAACTTTTTTTTTTGTTTTGTTTTTGCTGCGCTTTATTATTTTGCTTTTTATTTACATGCAGGCGGCATAAATTCCTAATTAGTCTAGGCCGACAAATACAATGGAACCTGAACATGTTCAGATCTACCGGTAAAAATTGTCGTCGGTTCATTGAGAAAATACTCAAGGTAGGCAATTATTTTGTTTAATGTCAAAGTGAAAACAAAACTTTTTACAAAAATTTTAGTAGCTCAATGCCTGTTCTTGAAAGTACATACAAATACAAAATAAAAATAATCGGAAACTCCACTTGAATTATAAAAGAAACAACGTAAGTCAAAATAACTAAGTTAAAACTAAGCGAAATTTTAATTAAAACTGTTAGAGTACACAAAGCTTTTATCTTATCAGCTTATCAGCAAGATTTCTTTTATATTGCACTGTTTCCAACAAGAACGTTAAGGCCAATTGGACAGTTTGTGTTTGTAGTTAATACTTAAGAATTTAACGCTTTTCTGCTTATCTTAGCGCATTTTCGAACGTTTTGGCTTAGTCAACAACTAGGGGGAGTCACCGGCAACTGGTGAAATTCATTTATAAATTTTTAACTTAATGGTCTGTTTTAAGCACTAACAAAAACTTATTTCTTACAACCGCTGCAAATTTGTTCTACAATTTGCCGACTTTAATATACGTTTTTATAGCAAACAGCTTACAACAGCGCACACAGCTTTCAATAAAGCTTTTAAAGTGTCCAATAAGCAATGGACAAGCAGTGCAAAGCGTTAGCAGCGCGAATCACTTGCAAGCAAGCAGTGCACATCGTTTAATTTGAATTTATCAAAAACGTTTAAAGTTTAAATTTTTAAAGAATATGACAAATATATGTTTTTTCCAACGGCTATGCAGGTATTGAAATGTTTTTGCAAGCCAGTTATAATTTAAAAATGTTTTGCCTTAAGCATGTTTCAATTTCACCAGCAGCCGCACGTAACCAGTTTACTCCAATTGGACTTTGCATGCACTCCACTATAAACAAACTTAGCACACGTTCAGATTTCATGGCCTGGCGCCGCTGGGCTAAACATTCGACAAATAAGCGATTCACCGGCTCATGTTGGCGTTACAACATCTAATTGTTGTTTTCTCGTTAACTGTCACCCTAGACAAAGTCTGGCTTGTAACGGAAATGCGTTAATGGAAAAATCCTTCAGGCAGCCGAAAATTAGCCCATATGCGATGCTATTAAGATAAGAATCGTTTAAAAAAGAAAATCGTAATTGTAGAGATTGCTTTTAGACTATAGTTTCAAAGTATATATGTATAAAGTTAATTTTGTATAAGGTTAACATTAAGCCATCTGCTTAAAATAATTTTAATGTGTATTTAAAAACAATAACAATTCATTTTGGTTGTTTAAACTAGCAATAAACGTCGCTTCAACTAAAAGCTGTGATAAATATTTGCTTAGTTAAAGCTACCACATCCGTAATTGGTTCATAATTGAAAGCTCGCCAAATATTTAGTTGGGCCAAATCTGTACAAACACCAACAAAATCTGCTCTCAATGGCCACAATAAGAGAATGGCGTTCCCAGTATACAAATACAAGATAACTAAAGAGCGTAGCAAAAACGAATAAATTACCCAAGAGCTGAATGCAAATGCCCAATTAGGAAAAAAGTTCACAAGTAGAATAGAAACATTGAAATATATCTATGGCATTTAATTGAATTCATCAGGCAAAAAATTCCTTTGTAAGGCATTGAGAAAAGTACATGTCAAAACGCCCACATGTGCACACAAATAAACTGCAATTACTCTCACCAATACACGCACGCACACACACGGCATTAAACCGGCCGGCAGCCGGCTTAGTTGCTCTCTTCACACTAAGCGTCGTTTAGCGTTCAGAGAGCGCAACTTTGAACTGTGGTTGGGGTATTAATGGAAATATAACTATTTTGCTGCAGCATTAAGTTATTAATTGCAGCTGCATTTAATTATTAAAATGTTTCATTTATTATAAATTCTATTTGGAAACACAACATTTAAATGTTAGTCAAAAAACTGCTGTGGCACCAACACGCAAGCACTCTTAAAGAGAGCAAGAGAGACTGTAAAGTACATAGCCCACAACGATCCACGTTGGACGCACTCGCAGTAGAAAAGCTCTCTTTGCGCACGCTGCTTTCGCCACTTTTTTGTCTTAGTTACTCTCAGAGCAATTCCATGTGGGTGTGGCGCCGCCCATTTGATCAATTGGAACGTATAAAAGCCGTCGCTCAACTTCTCCAACAATAGTCGGCGTTCACTGCTGTTGCTGTTGCTGCTGCGATCGGTTCAGGTTAACTGTTTTTCCTGTTTGCTGTGTGACCAGCCATCTCCAAAACATAATTGCAAATTAGGAAGTGCAGCTGGAGCTGAAATTTTTCTAAGAGTTCTCTGAGGTAAGGCCTGTGAGCAAGGACCGCAACACAAACGTGAAATTGAAAGCACACGTACTGAAGTGAATACTGAAAGTGATGTAATTAATTAAATGGCTAAACGGTTTCTAGTGCCAATTTAAAAAAAAAAAAAGGAAGAAAGAACAAAAGAAAATTGTTCGAAAGCCGAGGGCTTTATGTTATCATCGGTAGCATATTCGTCTCTCGGTTTGGGCGATCGTGTCTAAAATTGGAACTGTCTTTTCAATTGATTTGTGGGTCAATTGATTCGAAATCGAAAAGTTTTGAACTCGTTTCGGGCATTCGCAGTTCTTGCCCACGACTCGAATCATTCGCACGCAACTATGTGAAGGACAACGACGTGTGTGGACCCAAACCCAATCGAAACGAGACATCGTCGAACGAACAAACCTTCTACGAATCGCGTTACAAATAGTAAACTCGAAATCCAAATTTTTTCAATCGTGGAGTGCGCGTACGAATTTCGAAGAGTGAGGTACTTAATTTTACGTACGGAACAATTTTACAAATATTCCTTCGCATCAGTGCAATACAACAATTTCAGTTCAATTCAAATGCTCAAATAGCTTATATAATCCAGACAATACTTACCGAAAACAAAAAGTATAAATACTATACGAAAACTATATTAATTGATAATGGAAATACAAAAACAAAATACTATATATTCCAGTCTCAAATTTGTTGAATTCTCCGTGCGGCAATTGTAAATATCATTGATAAGAATTCGCTTGGAGACTTGAACATATTCAGTTCATCTGTAATCAGTGCGGGGTGCTCTCCCGTTATTTTTTACATTTATTGGCCATCTGGCACTAGACTTCTCAACACAGCACGTGCTACTTCTGACGCACTTTCAGGTCCCTGACCTGATAAAAGATGAGCAATCTTGACATATAGAGATTCCAACTGGAATTTACTAAGTGAAATTCGGCGAGAACTTGGGATGTTGGGCAAAGCACTTGAATTATGAAAACCCTAGAAAATTACTGGTTTAAATAAGTTGCTGTTCAAAATAATACTCTTGAAAAATATGAAAATTTTTCTTGGATTTAACAATAGTTTAAGTAACATATGCAATAACATCGATTAGGGAATAATCCTAACCTCAAACAAAAAAATGGTTTGAGTAACGACTGTGATATTATAATATCATAATGAATAGTCGAATATTTTAGATAGTTGAAGAAATAAATATAATAATAAAATGAATAAATAAGATAAATAATACGAACTAAAAAAAACTTGATATAGATGGACGAACACATTAGAATACGCGACTATTTTTATTTTAATGATTCTATTTTCATTAAATTTATTTTAAATACTTTTCGCAATCCGTTTCCAAACTGCTTTATAATTTTACCTGTCTTTTTTGAACTGGCCCCAAACAATTTCTTGACATTTTCGTATAGTTCGCACGAAGTGAAAATTGAAAATCGATTTCACACAATTAAGTGTTGCGAGACAAGGCAATGGGGCAACATCAAAGCATTAAAATAGCCCAGGCGAGCAAATTTAAAATCGAAATTTAATTAAATCATGACACTAAAATACCCATGGCCGCCCCCCGCAACGGATCATGCCAAATTAAATTCAATTGAGGCACCCACAGCAGCAAGTTCGTGCGAGCGAGAGAGACACACACAGAGAGACAGGGAGAGAGAGAGAGCAGTCTAATCGATTGTTGCAATTTGAGACACGAAATTGCAACGGAAGAGGCGACCAATCGGGCATTAATGGTGGGTGGGGGGAATACACCAACTACCAAGCTGACTGAATGACTGTTTGACTGACTGACGGACTGACTGAATGGGCGCCCTGCCAGAAGACAGCGACACTTACAAATCGTTGTCAGCTTTTTTTACGGGGTACTTGAAGGGATCCGCGTCACTTCCTGCCCAGCAGTTAATATCATCATAAGAATACAAAATAAAATAAAAACAATGGAAACAGGGGCGTATCAACAGCGCCAACGCCCCAGCAACGGCAGTTCTTGACGGTTGCAACAGAACCAACCGATCTATAGACAAACGCATCGTTCGAACTGCGAATTGTGTGGGTGCGGGATCCATGTCTGGGTCTGGGTCTGAGTCTGAGTCTGTCTTGGGCACCGTTCTCCCCTATCCCACCTCTTACTCCGCCCCGAGTCGTGTCTCTGGCATAATCAATGCATTTCCGTTTTGCAGCCATAACAGCTACGGACCGAGTCCATAAGAAATACTTATAAGCCTTTATATACAGCAAATAGATATATATACACATATATTGTATATATATATATATAGAAATATTGCAATTATATGTTAATTATTTTGTTTGCCTTGAGCAAGCTTTTGATTTATCGCATTTCTCGGTCGGAATGTTGACAACTCGAAGGTAACCAAAATCACCAAATATGGTTCAGTTGAGTGTACGCAAAAGAAATGGTTTATTAGGCTTAGTTCTTAGTTCTATATCAACGAAGGTTAAATTGTGTAAGCTGTATAAGCCAAGAACTGAAGAAAACCCTATGAATCATAAGTTAAACATATATATTGCAGAACTAAATTCTCAATTTAAGAAATTAAGATATATACTTATGAAATTAAATTATATAAAATTTTATCTAAATCCAAATTTTTGTAATCGTTGATTGGCCGTACAAATAACATTTTACGAAAAACTTTTACAATTATTAAAAATCCATAATTTTTGAACAGTTTGTGGCTAATATTCTTCGGCGTTAAAATTTAACTTGGCAGGATCAGTATTGATCAGGAGAAGAACAAAAACAAAAAGTATGACAAAGCATTTTGCATACTATAAGAAAAACCTGACTTAACTAAAATAAAGTATCTTTAATCATTTCTAATCAGCCATAGGTCTCAAAAAAATAATTATTGTAGAAGAAAATACTTGCTGCGTCATAGAGAACCTTTTTAGTTTTCACAATCTATAAACGTTTTTTTTTATTACGATTTGGCATATTAAGTGCTATGGCGAAATAGAAACCTTATATAGTGGCGATAACCACAAACAGAATTCGATTATAGGCTTTTAATATGGTCCGATATACTGAATACTGCATAGTAGAAACTGCTGGAAATCTTGAGAAAACTACTTAGGTTTTTCTCCTTCATTATCTTATGTTTATCTTATCTAAATTAGCTGTAAACTAGTTCAAAGCGCACATAAAGTGTCAAATAAAAATATTCTTAACGCTTTTCATGCCAGCTGTTTGAGTACAATCATATTCCTAATCATAAAACAAAACTATTTACACTTATACATGCACAACTATATATATATACATATATATATATATATGAGTTTCTGTTGCTATCTAAAAGATTCTCCACACTTTAACAAACAAACAAACGAACAAGCCACTGATTATGGTCCGGGTCGGTTGTTTATGCCAGATATGAAAGATCGGCATAATCAAAACGAAATATGAGAAAGTATAAATAGAAATAAAAGTATGATAAGAATGTGAAAAGCAGATATACCTATTGAAATACGATACTGACAATTGGGGCTCTCTTCGATTTCGATTTCACGCAGGGAATTGCATTGAGTAAGCACAGAAATGGCCGACGAAGCACAAGCACCACCAGCTGAGGGCGCACCACCAGCAGAGGGCGAGGCGGCACCACCAGCCGATGGCGAGGCAGCACCACCAGCCGATGGGGAGGCCGCACCACCCGCCGAGCCCACCGAGCCGATCAAGCACAGTTACACACTCTTCTATTTCAATGTGAAGGCCCTCGCCGAACCGTTGCGCTATCTGTTCGCCTACGGCGGCATCGAATACGAGGATGTCCGTGTCACCCGCGACGAGTGGCCAGCCCTAAAGCCGAGTGAGTTTTAAATTCCGTGTTCAGTTCGAGATCTGTGTTAATCATCCATCCTGCTTAGCCATGCCCATGGGCCAGATGCCGGTGCTGGAGGTGGATGGCAAGCGTGTCCATCAGAGCATCTCGATGGCTCGCTTCCTGGCCAAGACTGTGGGCTTGTGCGGCGCCACGCCCTGGGAGGATCTGCAGATTGACATTGTGGTTGATACCATCAATGACTTCCGTCTAAGTAGCGAACAATGTGTGCTTCAGTTCAATGTTCAGTGTCCTTGATTAACTCTGGAATTTTTAATGTATAGAAATTGCAGTCGTCTCGTATGAGCCCGAGGATGAGATCAAGGAGAAGAAGCTGGTCACCCTCAATGCCGAGGTCATTCCATTCTATCTGGAGAAACTGGAGCAGACCGTCAAGGACAACGACGGTCATCTGGCTTTGAGCAAGGTGAAAAAACTTGAAGCTTATCTAATTTTAAATCTAATCGATTACTCTCCGCTTCGCAGCTCACCTGGGCCGATGTCTACTTTGCCGGCATCACCGACTACATGAACTACATGGTGAAGCGTGATCTGCTGGAGCCGTATCCGGCTCTGCGCGGCGTCGTCGATGCCATCAACGCCTTGGAGCCCATCAAGGCCTGGATCGAGAAGCGTCCCGTTACCGAGGTCTAGAGCGGAGAGCTAACACAGCAACAACAAAAATACATAAAAATAAAGAAGCCGGCAGAAAGTGCGGAGGGAGAATAATTGCACAACAATAACAGCCACACCACACCACAACAACATAAACAACTCGCAACAAGACACCACTATTCTTATTATTTTATTATTTTGTTTTTAGTTTATTATTTTTCACACACATTTTACGCCCTTTTCTGGAGGAGAGGGGTCTTCAACCGCACGGGGTTACGTTCTTTTTTAACTCTTAATTCTTTTTGGCATAATTCTCTTTGCATTGCCTCGAAAATAGATCTATTTTCTAGCTTTAAAGTACAACTTTAAAAGTTCGCGATTATAAAAAAAAAAACGTAAAAAATATTAACAAATTTATTGCACAGTTATAATATTGCTCTACTTTTAGAAAATACTCCTAGTACATATGTATATGCTAAACGCTTACTATATAAACTCTATATATCTATATCTATATGCATATGCACATAAATATCTATATGTTCCACATCCTATAAGATTAATATTCTACTATCTTTAGTTCAATGCGAAGAGTTTTAAATATTTAAAAAACATCACAACACAAACAACAATAACAACAACAATAATGCAGCAACAACAACAGCAGCAACAACGACGCAAATATTTTGTTTTTTTTTTATTATATTTATTATTTTTGATTTCGGAACACATTCGTCCAGCCTCAAGAATTTTCGACGTCTAACCATTTGAACAAAATATAATACAGAAATCTAGTAAAAAAAAAGACTCACAGATATAATTTCAAAATTCAAATATTGGATATAGTTGAACTAAAAAAAGTAACAAAATATAAATTCCAAACTCCACACAGACAAGAACTGCCAAAATATAAACAATTTTTACTTTATTTTTTATTATTATTATTTCTTATTACTTACTCACGTCAAACATTGTATTTTTAAATATTTGCACAAATATCAAAACACACACATTTTGAATAAACAATACACAAAATAAGAATTGAGCATACTTTTGGAAAGCACGAAAACTGGTTTTATTTTGCCTGTGAGGGAAATGCTAAAATTAATAAATCAAGTCTGTTTCAAAAGGCGACAAACCTCAAATGGACATAAAACCAGGACGAAATATAAAGAAGTTTAAAAATGGGAACTAAGAAAACATTCAGCATATTTACCATAACACAAAAATCAAACAGCAAGATTTTTTGAAAATCTTTGTTTTTCTAGACGCATCTTAGACAATTCCCACCAGCTTATTTGTTAAAATTTGACTAGTTCAAAAAATGATACTGATGACAAACATAGGATTTAGCAGACAAATTCCGATCAGTTAATGAACACATTTTATAACTTCAGATCCAAATACAATATTTAGCGATTCGGTCAAGGATAATATTTTTAAAGGGTTACTAATTTTAAAAAGAAAAATCTTATTGTAATATAGACATCTAATAGAGTTATTAAATCAGCAGTTGAGTTATTAATAAATCTTATATTCGAATATATAATTAGTTACATAAAACATTTCTCAACTTACCTCTGTTAACAAACCAAGCATGATGATAAAAATGATGTACACGATGACAGATGAAGACATATGAGTGCGCATAAAGCATTAATCCATTATATATATAATGCGTAACAAGTGGTTAACTATATTTGCCTATACATAGATAAATGCACGTTTGGTCGGTTAATTTATTTTGGATCTTAATTCGTATGCTTCCATTTGGGTGCACGCTTCTCAACGAAACTGGCGATGCCCTCTGTGCAGTCTGCCAATTGAAGATTTTCATTCATTTTAGCCTTGGCTTTTGCGTAGGCCTCTTCGATCGGCAGATTCAGCTGTTCGTAGTAGAACTCCTTGCCCAGGGCAATCACTGCACGACTCTTTTGTCTAATAGCACAGACGATTTCCTCAATGGTTTTGTCCAGCTCGTTTTCGGGCACCACTTTGGTTACCAGACCAGCAACATACGCCTCCTGGCTGCTCAGAGGCAAACCGGTCATTAGCATATACGCCGACTTGGGGCGTGACATAACGCGTGCAACGGCCACGCCGGGAGTATTGCAGAATACGCCAACGCCAGCGCTATAAAAGAAGGAATTTACTAAATAAGTTATCAGAGTTAAAGAACAGCTACTTCTACCCGGGCGTGGAGAACATGCTTTTTTCTGTAGTCACAATAATATTACAGGAGGCAGCCAACTGGCAACCAGCCGCGGCGGCATAACCATTAACCTTGGCTATCACCGGCACGGGCAGCTTCTGGATGTCAAGCACAATGTCTGTTAGCTTTTGGAATACGGCATCCCGGTAATTCAAATCGTTAGGCTGCAGCTCCTTTAAATTGTGCCCAGCAGACCAAACTTTGCCCTCTGCCGATAACACGATGCAGCGCAAGTCCACGTTGTCGCGATCCTCGAGGAGGGCCTTGTGCAGGACGCACATCATGTCCATCGAGAGAGAATTTCGTGTACGCGGATGGCACAATGTGATCTCCCGCACGCCATTATTATTGTTTACCTACAAAAATGTTTATATTTTTTAATATTTTTGCATTATTGTTGTTATTAAATTTTCGCTCACCTTTAGAAACTGATCGACGTTAATATTACTAACAAAGCGAATAGGCATCAATCGCTTGCACTAATTAAAAAAAATTAATTTTAAATATAAATCATTAATTGTGTACATTATAATTACCAATTTAAACTTATTTGGGAAACTGCGAATCATATTAACTAAAAAAATGTTTGGTGTGTGTTTGTAATCAAATAAATGTTGCAAAAAAAACGCCATCAGCTGTTCATGTTCATTATTCGCTCAACAGAGTGATAACGAATCGCTCGAATGAGCCGCTACTTAACAATCGAGAGAACTAGTTCAATGATCGTTTATATCTGTCTCTATATGTACGTCATATGCAAATTTCTCAAAAACTATAAAAACAATTGTCATGATTTAAAAAACTTAACTATTCTATTTTTGGTCTTGTTTTAGCAAATTCCCGTGCAAAATGGGTCATTCTCTGTGAAAAGAGATATTTTTAGTGTTGTTAAAATCTTGTATCAGAATTGGCATTTTCAACTTACTTGACAAAAACGTTTAAAAGCGAAAAATATTTATTTTAGCATTGTTTTAGACAATTACCGTGCAAAATGAGGCATTCTCTGTGAAAATATATAGCTGATTTGAACGATTATGATACATTTTTGGGATAGTTTAGATTAAAATATAGGCTTTAATCGTGTATACCGGGCTATGTGGGGCATTGCCTCTAAATTTATATGTTTTGCAAATAGTAAAAACCCATTTTTTGCACATAATGTAAAAGAAAATGCATTTATTTAACAATTTGGCATATAAGTTTGTTCGATTTGGTGCTAAAATACATAAATAAACGCAAAACAAATTTTTGTCTCTGTCCCGTGAACCCAGTTCCGAAAATCGACGCTACTTGTCCGTTGCTAACTTGACGCACATCCGATACCTAGTTCGTTTGTTCACTTGAGTCATTCAATCGATTAAACTTGTTCCCTTCCACTCTAGAGAGAAAACATCTCGCCACGCGAATATTATTTCGTTTAGTTTTTTGACCATAAATTATAAATCTACGACTTAAAAACGCAAATAAATCAATATGGCACACTTGGTGAAAATGGAAAACGGCCAAAGCCAGACCATACAGGAAATGCTGGGCTGCATTGAGCGGTAAGTTTTTTTCAACAACAAAGACGCACAAATACACAAACAAACATAACCTATATTCTATTTGGACAGCTACAATCCGGATCATTTGAAAATACTGGAATCATACGTCCAGGATCAGGCCAAGAACAATACCTACGACCTAGAGGCGAACCTGGCCGTTCTCAAGCTGTATCAGTTCAATCCGCATATGCTTAACTTCGACATCACCTACACGATTCTGCTGAAGTGCCTTACGAACTTGCCCCACACGGATTTCGTGATGGCCAAGTGCCTGTTGTTGCCGCAGCAGATGAAGGATGAGAACGTACAGACCATCATTGATTTGGCCGACATTCTGGAGCGCGCTGACTTCACCTTGTTCTGGCAACGCGCCGAGGTGAACCGCATAATGTTCCGGCATATAACCGGCTTCCATGATTCCATCCGGAAATTTGTGTCGCATGTAGTGGGCACCACGTTCCAGACAATCAAGAAGGATCTGCTGAAGGAGTTGTTGGGCGGTATCGAGGATTCAACACTGGAGAACTGGATCAAGCGCAACGGATGGAAGCATCAGGGGCACGATCTGGTCGTTGTTGCCACTCAGGACGATAAAATCAAGACCAAAAACATTACGGAAAAGATAGAGTTCGAGAATGTGGGTGCGCTAATGGCGCAATGTATCTAAGCTAAATAGGGTTTACATTTCATACGATTAGGAGTTGTCAAATGCCAATAAATCCGAGGCGAAGATTAAATATAGATACTATATACAACTAGATACAGTTTTATTTGGCGCAACCGATTCAGCTGTTACCACACACACACACACTCACTCACAGGCACACACATATCTTAAACTAAAGAAAATTACAATTAGTCAACTTTAAGAGTTAATAAGACTATATGCTAAGCTTTGTTTGGGAAGCCAGGAAGTTCTTATGACTGCTTCTTGAACTTTTTCAATATGGGAAATATCTTGTCGAAGGCATCGTAGATCTCCTGTCGCACCTTGGCGCCGGTCAGCACCACCTTCCCGGAGACAAAGATAAGCAGCACAATACGCGGACGCACCATACGATAGATGAGACCGGGGAACAGCTCCGGTTCGTAGCTGCTGAAGTTGCAATGCGTCAGCACCAGGCCTTCTAGTCGTATTGGAAACTTGACATCGCACGAGCCGACCATATTTTGTATCTTAAAGTCCAGAAACTTTGCCTACTCAAACGAATCAACCATATTAGTATTTCCTATTGGGAGTACACATTCCATAATTATAACACTTACCGGAAATCCCAGTTTCTGAATGATGCGAGCGTATTTTCGGGCCGCCAGCCGCGAGTCATCCTCGCTCTTGGCTCCGGTGCACACCATTTTGCCGGAGCTGAAGATCAATGCGGTGGTGCGGGGCTCTCGAATTCGCATAATCACGGCCGCAAAACGCTTTGGATTGTATTCGGCGTTGCGCGCATGCAGCGCAATTTTCTTCAAATCCAGTTTACAGCACAAATTTACGGTGGATACAATGTTTTGCAGTTGCGGTACTATGCCGGGATCAGCTGAGCCCGGTGTAGCTGGCGTCATGGGCGTAGAGGGACCCATCGTCTGGTGTATATTGCTTAGAGAGGAATCTCCTCCTGCACCGACGCTGCCGACTCCGGGAGCACTACGATCTGTCATTGGCATCATGTGCGACATCATGCTCTGCGGCGTCTGTGGCTGCATTAGAGATTGCGGAGTAGTGCCGCCCGTGTTGCTGCCTTGGGTCTGCTGCTGGTACGAGGCAGACGGCTGATAGCTTTGCATCTGTTTGTGAGCCAAGGGTAGCGAGGGCTCGTGGCCAAACAGGCTACTACCCACGCCACCGCCATCTACACTGCTTGCTCCACTGTTGGCATCGGTCTGCTGTTGCTGTTGTATAGCCGATGACGCTGTGACCGTTGGTTCTGGTGCGGCCGGGTGATAAACTTGATGTGGTAAGGCTTCGATTTGTTGATCGGCGTCGAGGCTGTGGTGAATCGGCGTTGGTGCGTGCCCAATGCTGGGTATTGAGAAGTTCGGGCTTAACATGTCATCCATTGCGGCGTTTGTTGTTTCTCTCTCCGAGCGGCCAATTGATATTTATGTAAAGATAATTAAATTTTATAAAATAATTATTGCTCGACTCGTAAATGGAAAGCCGCGTCGGTCCCCAGGGTTACGGTAACATAAACTGTACGAGTGTGTGCGTATCAAATAACCTGATATAAGTTCCATGTCACCACTGACCAAACGATTTTCGCTCATTTTATCACTTATAACTCGCTCACTCACGGGTTTAGGGCTGACTATAACTATCGAAAGAACCCATTTACCATTATCACTAACATAAAAAAAACAACAAACAAATATGGAAGATTTAAACCAATATTTCTAGGTTAAATTATAGACTTTAGTCTTTTCTTTTCATCTGAATGATGATAGTTTCAAAAATGCTAAAAACTGAATTTTAAATTTTGAAATACATAAATGCTATAATATAATAAAGTATTCAATCCATAACAAATCACTAAAGTCACCGTTGCCGGGGCAAAGTTCCAAATATAGAAACAATATATTCGATGCCAATATGACGTACATCGCTAAATCACCGATGTTCCGATGTAAATGACAATAGTTCACTTCCAAATACCTCTTAGAAACTGACATACATGAGTTCCATCTCTAATGGCCGCGCAAATCAGCTGTGCAACAACAACTAAAATACATTAAGTTTAGTCATAGTGTTATTGTAAGACATATATTAAATCAAATGTCACAATTATGTTAATCATTTAGTTGAACCACAAGTGTACAGTAGTTTCCCAAATTCAATAACACACATTGTCAACAATGTCGTGCTACTATCGTCAATACGAAGACACAACTGTGACAATCCCAAGATATTCCGTCGAAAGCTCAGCAGGAATCACGTATTATGACATCAAGGTAATAATATTGATACCTATGATAACGAGCTTTGCACTAAAAAAATGATTCAATAAAATGATGCTTGAATAGGTTCGGGTCGCAAGTGTGGAATGGTTTGTTGAGCGACGCTATCGTGATTTCGCTCAGCTCCACGAGAAGCTCGTTGAAGAGACTTCAATCAGCAAAAAACTATTGCCGCCAAAGAAGGTACGCCCATCGAAAAACAAAGAAATACTCAAGCGTTAATCTGTTTAAAAGTTGCAGCTAGTGGGCAACAAACAGCCTGCATTTTTAGAGCAACGACGCGAACAATTGGAAACGTATTTGCAGGAGTTGCTCATCTATTTTCGGAATGAGCTGCCACGTTTGCTGGCCGAATTTTTGGATTTTAACAAGTATGACATTATCTATCTGCTGCAGGACCTGGCCAAGCTGTTCTACGAAAGTGGCGATGCCCTCTTGAGCGCCAAAAAGGAGTACAGCCTATCGGCACTAGAGGTAAGCTACTGTGAAATAATTCCATTATTGTCATAGCATGTATGTTTAGTGTTTAAAATTCAATTGTGTAATTTAGCTTTTATTTGTGTGAATTTTGTTGTTTGTATCCGTTTTTACTTTGCAATCGCGAACCATGTTCAAATTATCAGTACCCGCCCTGACCACGGTCAGTGGCCAAATGTCCCATTGTCGCGGCATCAAGTACTCACTCGGTGTCATGCATATGCCCCCAACCAGTTTCTCTGCTGAGCTGCAGCATACGCTTCATTCGGAGAGCAATTTCGCGGGCATCAATAGGCACTCAAAGTTTCTGAAACTGCATAGCAGGTGGCATTGCCGGCACGATTCGAGCAAGCGCCTCTTCTTTAATTACTTGCTCTTAGACCCACGCATCACCAACGGACTGAATACTCGAGCCAAGTGCATGCACCAGCTCGACGTTTGGTTGACCTTCTTGCGTGCCATTTTCTATGTAGGCAAGGGAAAGGCTGCACGTCCCTTCGTGCACTTGCGGCAGGCCCGCAAGGTGCTGCGCTCGTGCAATCCGTTTGTGCTGGCCAAGGATCCAAAGCTGGCACTAATTGTGCACCTTTGGCAGCAACAGCGCGGTGTCCTATTGCTAAGTGGCTTTAATGGTATCTCCTCGAATGATGCGCACACCCGCGAGGCGGCAATGATCGATGCGTTGGGCATGAACCATTTGACCAATAGACGTGTAGGTGTTTACTTCGGTGTGGCACGCAGAAAGTTTACAACAGAGCAGCGGAAACTATTGGGAGTCGTGTTGCTCTACAGATTGCTGGCAATCTACTTGAAGAACGACGAGCGCGAGCTACAACCCAAGCACATACCTAAATATTTTAGAAGTGAACTTGAATAGGTCATAAATCATTTATTTTGATAATAAATTGCATTGCTAATGTATGAGCATATACTGACGTATACAAATTTAACTTGTTTTCAAGGTATACGCCATCAGTGAGCGTCTTGCTCTGCCCTGTCCGCCCAGCAGTGGGCAAGGCGGCAAATTTGACTTCTCGCATGTGCTGGATTTTAGCACACAGCTCGCCGCGCTTGTGGTGACACCTGTCAAGGATAATGCCAGTTTTGTTCAGGACTACAATACGGTGGATGTGCCTATTGGACGCAGCAATATCATTCCGAATCGATTGAGCTTCAACTTGAACGCATTCCGAAATCTCAAATCTCTCAAATTTTCAGCCCTATCCACAGAGATTATTGAAGACATCGCCCTGCTAAAGCCGACTCTGGAAACAATTTGTGTGCATAACACAACAATCACACACATCAATCAGGTCCTGCTCTGCGACAATCTGCACAAGGCGTGCGAAGATACGCTACTTAGCACGGATGCGTGGAACGAGCTGAGCGAACTGGATTTGACGGGCAATCTGCTGACCCAAATCGATGGCAGCGTGCGAACTGCGCCCAAATTGCGTCGCCTGATCCTCGAACAGAATCGCATACGCACTGTTCAGAATCTGGCAGAGCTGCCACATCTGCAGTTGCTTTCGTTGTCGGGCAATTTAATAGCTGAGTGTGTGGACTGGCATCTAACCATGGGTAATCTTGTCACCCTGAAGCTGGCACAGAACAAGATCAAGTCGCTCAGTGGTTTGCGCAAGCTGCTCTCCCTGGTAAACTTGGATTTGAGCTGCAATCTTATCGAGCAGCTGGAAGAGGTTGATTTTGTTGCCAATCTGCCGCTCCTGGAGACGTTGCGACTTACCGGAAATCCCCTGGCAGGCAGTGTCGGTAAGTGTGTGTACACAGCTTTAAAAGTTCTATAAATTTTAATTTATTTGCAACTTCCAGACTATCGTCCACGCGTTTTGGCGCGCTTCCATGAGCGTGCTGCTGAAATCTCGCTAGACAACGAGCCAGGCACACAACAGGAGCTGGATACAGCGCTGGTTCTTTCCGCACTGCTGAAATCCAAACAACGAAAGCAGCAGAAATGACCAAGAACTGTAACGGCAACAATTAGACATGTCCAAACTTACAGAAATCTCCCTCAACAAAAGTATTCAACAAAAGTCAAGAGATTAGTTCCGTTGTTTTGATCACAAGACGCGTCTATTAATTGCTTATCAGGATTGTTCTAAATCGCAATATATATATAATATAGCTATATAAATTTACCAGGATTTATTGTAAAAATCAATATCTCAAAAGTTTTTAAGTTAGAAAATTGTAAAAATTGCAAAAATAATGCATTTTAAAATTCTGAACACGCATTTTGAGCAGTTTAAACGAAAGTGTATTTAGGAATGTTCAATTGCTTTTCATACCTTTGCGTTAAGAAATTGTTAAACCGACTATTGGTATTGATGGACACAAGCTGTGGTTACTAATAGCATTTTATTATTTTATGTTTTTTGTGTGTATTGCATGTGGTCAATTACAATTGTATGTTTAAGATGTTTTACAAATTCCCATTAATATTTACTGTGCAATATTTCGAAGTTCATCTACAAAATTTTAGTGTATGTAATTTAATACAATTTATACTCATAACACACATGCGTTTTGTAAATCGGGGAAGTTTCAGTAGTTCTGCCAAGGCAGCGTGTAATCACGTGCTTTCAGCTTGCTCATTGCTTTATATCATTGTGGATGATGATGGTGGTGCTGCTGATGCTGCTGCTGCTGGGCGTGATAGTGTTGCTGTTCGGCAGCGGCAACTGCATCGAACATGGGAGTGTGCACCTCACCGAGAAACTGTGGCGTCGGCGGCGCATTGGGTTCAGCCAGCTCACCAATGAGCGGCATGTCAATGTCTGTGGAGAGTGCGCTCTGACCGTAGCCAGTCATACCATATGGCTGCTGCTGCTGTTGTTGGTGGTGGTGGTGGTGGTGTTGCTGCGGCTGTTGTTGATGTTGCACAACAGCCACCTGAGCAAAGTCGTTGGCTACTTGAATCCGCGGATCCAACATGACGGGAGCCGCCTCCATTTCGCCAAATTGTATGGGCGTTGACTGTTGCTCCTGCTGCTCGGCCAGTATTGGTATTGGTTCTGGCTCGGGCTGTGGTTGAATATAATCCTGTTGTTGCTGTGCGTCCGATTGCATTTCAACTTGCTGGTCCTGTGGCGGCTCCTGATGATGTGGCAGCTGCTCCTGTTGATCGTCCTGCTGCTGAGGCTGCTGTTGGCTGTCTTCGGCCGACTGCGATAACTCATTATTGTCATCCATGGGCTCATCCACCCCATCGGCCATGTCTGTGCCCTCGCCAGAAGTTTCACCATCACGACGAACCAGCCCCAACATATCCAGCATATTTCGCTTGACGGCATTCTCGTTGGCTGCTTCTAAGCTGGGGTAGCAGGTGCTTAAACCACAGTTAGCCAAATGCTGCGCCATTTTGTTGCCATTACTGGTTGCAAAGCCACAGATACAATGCATCTCCTGCGGCATATTTACTTCCATGGCATCCACAAAGTTTCCATTACAGTCCACGCCATGTCGAAACTGGGCGCGCTCGCAACATGTTTGGAAATTACACTTGACGCAGTGCAGCCAACCACTAGGAATGATTTAAACGTCCGTTCAGTCGCATAGCAGATATTAATTCTTCTTATTGTTACTTACGTGTAGTGCGTCTCCTCGCTGGCAATATCTGTGTTACACTCAGCGCAGGTTTTGCCCTCCAAGAAGGCAAAGAAAACGGGTCGTTTGTATGTCGAAAACGGCGGCGGTTCGCGATGATGGGTTCGTACCTTGGGCGGCGGAATCAAAAGCGAGTTGTTGAGTAGCAGACGAACAGGTTTATTCGTCTTGGTCATGCTGATATGGTGCAGAACCGAGTGCTGCTTCAGGTCGCCCTTCTCCAAGAAGCTCAGCGAGCATTTCTGACAGCGCAATGATGGATCCCGCTTGTTCACGTGCTCGTCCAGATGCAAAAAGTAGTGCTCAACACGCAGCTGATTAACCTTGCCCTTGTGTGTGAAGTAAAAAATCTGCAGAAGGCAGCCAAAAATTAGTTTAATGAATGAGATTAAATATGAAAATTTAACTTACATCAAGACAGTAGGGACACTGCAAAAAGTTTTGATTCTTGTGATCGTCGTAGAAATGCCGCACCAGATCGCGATGCGAGGACGAACGATAGCCGCAGGATTGGCACCAGTACGGCAGCTCGAGTGTGCTGTGGACCTTCTGCAGATGAGCGGTAAGCAGATGCAGAGAATTATGTCGCTGCTGGCAAATCAAGCAATGATAGGACGGAGAGCCATCTGTCTTTGTTTCGGTGGGGTGCATGATTTGGTTATGCTTGGCCAGCACCGATTCGGTTGCATGTTTCTCCAGGCAGAATAGGCACTGGAATTGATGTTGTTTGCCTTCGGGCGAGATGTGTGACACCAGATGCGTTTGGAGCTTCTCATTAGAGTCGTATGTATCGCCGTTTAGGCAGATGGGACACTCCACTGTTCTGGTTAAGTCAGCTGGATTAGATCGAGGTGAGCTGTAGGGGAAATGCTCATAAAACTCCTCAGTACCATCGCTAATGCCATAGTACAGCTCCTCAAGACCCTTGAGTTCGTCCTCCTCCTTTTTGATGACCACGGCCACCTTTTCTTTCTCCTCCTTTGCCTCTTTGGGCTTTTTGGGCACCACCTTGGCGGCCATTATAGGGGGTATGCTCGTTTTTGCAGGTGGTGCTTTTGCAATCATCTTGGAGCTTCCTGCTGCCTTGCCAGAGCTTTTAGGGACGGTGATCGGTGGAGGCGTGCTGACGGTACCCCGACGTTTCGTGCCCGCGGGCAAAACATCCTTTTCCTTATCACGCTCCTTTTCTTTCTTCACTTTAGTGGCATAATCCTTACCGGGATTCACATAGTCCGAATCATTGATGGCTACAAAACGAAAAGATTATGTCGATTTTGTTTTTAAACAACCAAGTCGAACGATACTCTGTTTTGCATTCTGATCGGCTTAGGATATTATACGGCGCCTCCTGTCTTAAGATTCATTTTCTGACCCGGCTACAGAGTTGCTTTTTAATATCGAATGTTTGCCTTTTTACGTTATATCACTCCAAAATCATAATGAATGCAAATAAAAAGTACCACGTTTACATTGTTTTGTATACAGTTTCAGTTTTTTAGTTTGTTTTTTATTTCGTTTGTTGAATTTTTTTTAGAACAAGTTAACACATTTTAAGAATGCCAAAAGTAAAATTATATGTAAATCAGATTTTAAATGCGGACTCATTAAAAAAATATCACGAATAAAATTAAATTTACATATACATGGTAAAAAAAAAGAGCTCATGAACATTCGGATGTCAATGGGTTGAAAAATTTGAACATTTTAACTCAGCGAAAATATGAAAAGCTCATATTAGTGAAGACGTTGTAAATTACAATTGTTTTGGAGTGACAAAACGTACAGGCATTACAATATAATTCGGGTTTGGCATTTCTCGCAGCTGATGCTGCAGTCCTATGACTAAATTAGACTATTAAGACTAATCACTGCCTACATACTAATTAGCGATGATTTACTAACGTTTCTTGAGGCGTTTGGGCGTGGCGTTGGCCGGTGTCTCCTTGTAATTTGCAGGCAACACGCTCCAGTCCTTGAACGGATTTGTTGCGACCTGCAAATCCGAACAATATTAATAGTACCGAATACGAATTTGTGTTTCTTTAACTGATACCCACCTGATAGAGGCGCTGAGTTATGGTCTCATTGGTGGTCACGCGTGTCTGCTCGGCGATGTGTATGATGATATTGTTAAACGCTTGCAGTGCATACGTTCCAAATGATTCGCGCCACACCAGCTCATCGAGGAACTGCTGTATCATCTGGCGAGAGAGCAAAGAGAGCGTATTCTGGAACATGCGCGGCACAATGCGACGCAAGTATTCCATGACCGCCGAATTGTTATGCTTCGCAGCGTTGTCGGTGGCTGCCGCCTGCACAATATTTTTGAAACCCATGCTAAAAAGTGTTATCTTGTCAACGGTCAAATCTATGCAAATGGTGCTGTCCTTGTGTACCCAGCGAGACAGCGGTTCTAAAATAGCCTGGAAATATATAAAAGTGTGAACATTATACGTGATCAAATATATAATTAATTTGATCTTTATACTTCATACCTGAAAACGCTTTTTGTAATTGCGGTCGCCATCTGTAATCGGTTCTACGGCCCGCAGCCGTATAGATTTATCTGCATAATCGAAGACGCCAAGCACCTCCACCTTCACTTGACGCTGTGCACCATCCTGCGACGTGGTGCCCAGCGAAATGACACCCACCTGCAATCCCACAAAAAAACAATGGTAAGAGATTAACGAACACGATCGACGATAGCTGAACTTACCTCCACAAATTTGCCGGGTCCGCCCAGCTTTTTACACTTTTGATGCACCGCTAGGGTGCAAATAGCGCGTAGCCACGTGTAGATACCCTTGATGTAAACGCTGTCCACCTTAACCCATTGCACTACGTTCTGGATGCTGGTCTGGCAGGCCCAATGGTAAATGAGCTTTAGCAAAAATGTTGGCGGATGCTGAGCACCCTCAAAAATGGAATTGTTGAACACCGAAACAAAGCGATACGGGCAGCACTCGCTGATCCACACATAGCCGCCGGTGTAAGGAAACTTGCTGATGTCAGAATAAACGCCTATAAAAATCACAAAGAATGTATTTAAGATGGTATTTTTTTGATTCTTTAAATCCATTAAATTTCCTTTGAACATAAATTAGTTTATTGATTATTGGCATTATTGGGAATAACCAATCAGAATATGCATTTAGTGTATTGTATTGATGCTTACCTAACTTGAGCTCGTTGTTGCGATGATTGATGCAGTGCTGCTGGGCACGCAGCAAACCCTCTTGCAGCAGCCACTCGCAGAATTTGTTGGGAGTCAGCATAAGCACCAGCTTGACCTTGGAGTCCAGTTTGCTGCGCGTGGCTGCCATATCTTTGATCTTGAGGAACGGCTTGGCCAGCACAACCAGCGACGGATATGTCTTGCCCTGCATTTTTGTATCCTTGCCATCCTTTGAGTCCTTACCATCCTTGCCGCCTTCATCGTTGCTACCCACCACCAGGCCACCGACAGAGTTAACCTCAGCCGGACGAAAGTTTTTGGGTGGCGCTTCACCTGAGCCAAATAGTTTGCCGCTGGACCCACCACCGGATCCCTTGCCACTCTTGAGCTGCGGTGATGATTTGCCAGTGGGCGAAATTGCGGCAGCTGCTGCGGCACCCTTCCTGCCCGCTTTTGCGGAGCCTGAGGTTGAAGCCGCTGCAGCGACAGCCTTTTTGCCCACCGAGAGGGCCAGACGTTTAGCCAACGGCACATCATCGTCGCCCTCGTCCGATGACTCCAAATACGCAATGTTTGAGGCTAGACGTGGTCGACCACGCCCTCGCCCCGTACCACTACCACCACCACTAGTCGCAGCAGCGGGGGGCAGGGGCGGCGGATCTACCGCTTTTGGCGGTTTTTTTGGCAACGTGGCCTCCTTCAGCTCTTGCAGTACTTTGCCTTTGAAGGAGTATGCCTGAAACACTTGACCATTAAAGAGCTCCTTGCCCTCGTTGGCACTGACCGCAGTTTTGAGCGCATTTTTTACGGCGTTGTGTTCGTTCGTGATTTTCTCGTAGTAGGCCAACTGCGCTGGCGACAGCTCTTCTACCCAGCACTCCATATCGAGTGATATATCACTTCTGGTTATCCGCGTCATATTTCCCAACGCACTGGGCTACCTTCTGCGGCGTTCTTTAGTTAAAATTATGCTTCAAATTAAATGGATAATACACTTTTTTCGCCGAGGCTGTACCCTGAATGTACCTGCGTGCTTAGTGTGACCAGACTTGCGGAGGAACGAAAATCTTGAAAAAATATGCCACAAATTACAGCCTTGTATTGCAAACAATAGAGTGACCATATTACATGGCCAATAGCAATATTTAAAATATTATTTTTTGTACATAATTAGAAAATTAGTTGCAGTAATGTATTCGCTAGTATATATCCGGTATATTCTGATAGTTCGGATCAAGCATATGTAAATAATAATACAACACAGCTGAATTAATACAATGTTTTTATCAAACAAGATTAATTGCGTCGTTTGAGTTGTGTGCTTACTTCAAAATGCAATTAAAATTTTTTAAATACACGAGCATGCAGTACAAATATTATTATATATTTTTGTAATCGGAACACCTTGCAAATCAACAAAAGGGTATACTAGTTTGTGCAAATGTATGTCACAGACAGAATGTAAAAATAATGCCAATTTAAATGTTTTGGATGTGATTATACTGTGAACGAGTATTGCGCTGCCGGTAACAGCCGGCTCAACTTTTGAACGGGTATCTCAGTCGGCTACTCCCAATTTTTCTGATATTCTCAAACTTTGTTGTTGTGAATGATACGTTTATAGATTACGTACATTTCTTATTAATTTTGGCATATATTCTTCTTCTTTTGTTATCAATTAATTACCACAATAGATTTACCACTAAAAGACAAAAACAACAACAAATATTTTAAAACGGGAGACCAACAAATCTTGATAACCGTCAGCAATAAAATGAAACAGGTGTGAAAATCGCGTTGAGTGCTTTTAATTGCGAATTACGCATTTATGATGTCGTCGAGAACTGTATCATAAAGTATTTCTTTGATATTCAAGCCCCAAAGAAAGTCCAAATGATTCCACTTTGCCTCCGGCAGACGATATGCGCGCTTAAGAGAAGCTGGATTCATTGTCATACGGAGCTTATCCACATCTATTAGACTGGCGAAATAATCATTGTCGCTGTAATACAGGTAAATGGGTACGTCTATTCCCTCCACATCGTATTCTGGCGGCGACTTTGTGCCGTAATCCTTCTTGTTCCTGGTCGTACCATAATCGAACTGCCGAAAATAGCCGGAGTTGTATTCCTGTAGATAGTGGAAGATTTGGTTAACTGAGCAGCCAGCTGGTGTTGTGGCCGTAATATCGGGAATCATTGATGCATTCAAATAGGGCGAGTCCCAGCCTGCAAACAGAAAGAGCGTGTTGCTGCAGAGCACTTGCGAAATAGCCTGATCGTTGCACAAAAGTGAACCCATCAACTCCATCGCCTTTGTGTTTGGCAGAAACTCTGCGCTGCCGAACAGCTCGACAAACGCATTCGGCTGTCCAAGTAAAGGTCCCGCAATTTTAGCCAATGGACTCTCCATATGCTCCATCCAGGCGACCGGTGCCAACAAATGGGCTGAGCGAATGCGGCTTTTGAATCTCTTTATCATGGAGGTCAGCACAAAGAAGGAAGTCGTGCCCTGTGAATGTCCAACATACTGCAATTGTTCCTCGCCCGTAAGGTACAAAACGTAGTCCATCATTGCCGGTAAGTCATAGATGCCAATGTCGTGCCATTCAAAGTTCCAGAACGGCTGGAACAGCGGCGACTTGCTCGCATGCTTTCTAGAGTAGGTGTTGCCGCGTGCATTGCCCATCCAGACATCAAAGCCCGCATCGGCCAGAATGAATGCCAGTCCGTTAGATGGGCCGCTCAAAACCCAATCGGATGAGGAGCAAAGCAGTCCGTGCATGAGAAATATAACTGGACGCCGACCAGTGTCACCTGTGTTCTTGGAGTATGGTATGCGATGCATTGTCAGGATATATCCATCGGATGTTTGCACTTCATGCTCTTCAATTGGATATCCATATTTCTTCACAATGGACACCTGATTGATATCCAAAAAAAAATATGTTATGTTAATGCGAAGTGTAGAAGTGTGAATATTAAATTTTTACCGTTGTTACGGAACTAGTCCGGCCAACATCGGAGGGCAAGGCCGTGACAATAAATGCCAGAAAAAGCTGTGCTACCAGAAAATTATATAGCCACATGTTAGACACAATTAACTACTTGTGAAGGGCACCTGGCATTTATATACCCTCAAGGCTATCAAATCAGTCAATATATATGTAATACTTAAGCTTCGATCATATTTTGTAGAAAATCGAAATATTTGATAACTAGTTAACGATTAAGACATTAAGATTTATTGCAATCAGAATTGATAGATTTGTTTGAAACACTAACTGTTCTATGATAAGATTCTTTGCGGGGAAATTTTGATTTATATACCCTGAGCCCATTGAAAATGTGTAAAAAGGGAATAATGGTTTTATGCAAATGAATATAACAGGCAGAAGGAAGTATCTCCGACCCCATAAAGCATATATGTACACATATTCATCATCAGCATCACTAGTCGAGACGACGAGCATTGTTTGTCTATCTGCCTGTATAAACGCGGCGACTTCACAGACTAGAGGAGCAAGAAAGTTGAACTCGGACTTTATCAGTTCGTATATATATGAAATGATCGCTTATTCCTTCCGTGGTATTATTATTGGCGCTTCTCGATTTTATACTCGTTTATGAAGTTAAAAGAGTATATTGGGTTTGTACAATGTCCGTTTCCCTAACTCATTTTTTTTTCAAAATTTATCGAATTGGCCACAAATAGTATAAAAAACAACATTTAAGAACATTCAACTTTTTGGTCAAAAATCATGCCAAAATTGGCAAAAATTTTGACATGTAAAGCTCTCGGATCATTATCTCCAATTTTCAAACTACTTTTTTTTTTTTAAAAGCATTAAATTTTTTTTTTTAAATTCCCAATTAGTAATTTTTATCGACTTTGCTAAAAATAGTATAAAATAACATATAACATGATTCTCATGGAAACAAATTTGTTGTCAAAAATCATGCTACAATTGAGAAAAATTTGATTTTTAATTAACATCGATTCTACGTTTAAAAAGACGTACTGTGATTTTTTGGAGAAATTATTTTAAAATTTTCCGCCGGTGCCAACTCTCGTTTCCGCAAATTGCAAAACATAGAAATCTCCTGTGGTTTAAAGCTATCCACGCCCGTATCGAACAAATCACAAAACACCGGAAATTTTCAAAATAACAATTGTAATTAAGAACGAGTATAACGTAGTCGGTAACTCCCGACTGCAGCGTACCAAATTCTATAAAAATATCTATATATAAGCTGACGCATTTTAGCCCAAACAGAAAGTTTACTTGTTTATCTTTCTAGACTATACAACATCTAAACACACCTAAAAGTATGCTAAGCTTTAATGTTAAATGCATGTTAGAAAGATGTTTAGAAACCTTAAAATCCATAAGATTAAAAAGCTATAAATTTATATCATTAATTATTGTTGTCATTTAGTAAAATTTCTTTTTTTAAGAAATGTGCTGATATTTAAAACGCTTTATCAGTAATCTACTTAAAAATTATGGTATGTGAACTGTTTGTCAAAAATCAAGCCAAACAAGTAAGAACGTTGCAGTCGGGCTTTATCGACTGATATATACTCGTTCACCGTCTTAATTATTTTTGTTATTTTGTAATTGTATTGTAAAATTTCTCTTTTTAAAAATGTGCCGATACTCAAAATATTTGATTACTTGTCAAACATTTTTTTTATGTTTGATTGCATTTCTGTCATGATTTGTACTATAAATTGATTCTACATCTGTAATGAAATTTATGTTATATGCTCCCACCTCGCATGGGAGAATTATTTTTTTCTGTAGTCGCAAACCCAAATGATGTTTTCAAAGGTGGTTGTTGTATTACTAAGTTTATTTTCCTATATATTTTGGCACTTATTCCGATAAATTTGACCCCCAGGCAGCCTTCACGTTGACTCCTATTGTTATCAATTAATTACCTTAATCGATTTACTACCAAAAGGCAAAAGCAAACCTTAAAAAATTATAAACAGGAGTCCAGCAATTTTTGATAACCGTAGCAATAAAACATGCAATCGCGCTGGGTATTTATTATTTTAAATTACGCATTTATTATGTCATCAAGAACTGTATCATAAAGTATTTCTTTGATGTTCATACCCCACAGAAAATCTATATGATTCCACTTTGCCTCGGGCATACGATATGCGCGCTTGAGGGAAGCCGGGTTCATGGTCATACGGAGCTTATCGACATCTACTAGACTGGCGAAATAATCATTGTCGCTGTAATACAGGTAAATGGGTACGTCTATTCCCTCCACGTCGTAATCTGGCGGCGACTTGCTGCCGTATTCATTCTTGTTCCTGATCGAGCCATAATCAAACTGGCGGAAATAACCGGAGTTGTATTCCTGTAGATAGTGGAAGATTTGGTTAATTGAGCAGCCAGCTGGTGTTGTGGCCATAATATCGGGAATCATCGATTCATTCAAATAGGGTGAGTCCCAGCCTCCCAATAGGAAGATCATGTTCGTGCAAATTATTTGCGAAATAGCCTGATCGTTGCACAAAAGTGAACCCATCAACTCCATCGCATTTGTGTTGGGCAGAAACTCTGCGCTGCCGAACAGCTCGACAAACGCATTCGGCTGTCCAAGCAAAGGTCCCCCAACTTTGGCCAATGGACTTTCCATGTGCCCCATCCAGGCGACCGGTGCCAACAAATGGGCTGAGCGAATGCGGCTTTTGAATCTTTTGATCATGGAGGTCAGCACAAAGAAGGAAGTCGTGCCCTGCGAGTGTCCAATATACTGCAATTGTCCCTCGCCCGTAACGTACAAAACGTAGTCCATCATTGCCGGTAAGTCATAGATGCCAATGTCGTGCCATTCAAAGTTCCAAAACGGCTGGAACAGCGGCGACTTGCTCGCATGCTTTCTGGAGTAGGTGTTGCCGCGTGCATTGCCCATCCAGACATCAAAGCCAGCATCGGAAAGAATGAATGCCAGTGCGTCAGATGGGCCCGTCAAAACCCAATCGGATGAGGAGCAGAGCAGCCCGTGCATGAGAAATATAACTGGACGCCGACCAGTGTCACCTGTGTTCTTGGAGTAGGGTATGCGATGCATTGTCAAGAGATATCCATCGGATGTTTGTACTTCATGTTCCTCAATTGGATATCCATATTTCTTCACAATGGACACCTGATTGATATAAAAAAAAAATATATATGTTATGTTAATGCGAAGTTTAGGAGTGTGCATGTTTATACCGTTGTTACGGAACTACTCCGGTCAAGATTGGAGGGTAAAGCTGAGACAATAAATGCTAGAAACAGCTGTGCTACCAGGAAATTAAATAGCCACATATTAGACACAATTAACCTCTAATATTGACTGCTGCAATAGGATTGTGAGTTTGTGAGCTGCAACTGGCATTTTTATACCCCCAAGGCTGTTTAATCAGCCAATATATAATGCTTAAGCTTCGATCATATTTTATACAAAATCGAAATAGTTGATAACCGGTTGACGATTAAGCTAATTGATTTATTACAATCACAATTGATAGATTTGTGGGAAAAACGGAATGGTCTATGAATAGAAATTGTACATAAACGTTGATAAGATTTTTCGCGGTCACATTTTGATGTTTGGGTTTGAATTTTTATCGTTACCATACTGTGAAGAACCCCCTTGCTTTACAGTTCATTTTAAAAATTCTACAGTGCTGTGATTAGTTTATTTTCCAGAATTACTCCTCTATTAACAGGATTTACTCCTCTCGAAACATATAATGCAAGTATCACTTACAGTTTTAACTTTTAAATATATTTTAATTGTTAGTTTCACTAAGACAGTACTACTAACAATACAAATATGTGCGTGTTTTATTTAATTTCCAGATAAACCTGTCATATTCAACAAAAAATATCGTCAGTTTTGACAGTAATGTTTTTCTACTGTTAACAGTCTGAATAGCGACAGTTTGCCGCTGTTATGTTAAACAACATTTAGTTTGGCATTTTTCTCTCAAGGTTGTGTGTGGCCATATAAATAAGCCGCAGCAAAGTAAGGAAATAATGCGTGAAAGACGCGAAAGAGATCGAGAGCGGGAAAGAGATCGAGACCGCGATCGTGACCGGGAGCGAGACAGGGACAGAGATCGGGAGAGAGACAGAAACCGTGACAGGAATAGGGAACGTGAGCGATATCGTTCTAAATCCAAATCTCCAACGCGCAGCAGCAGGAACAGATCAAAGTCAAAGAAGAAAAAATCAAAGAAGTCCAAAAAGTATTATCGACGCAGCCGCAGCAGCAGTCGCAGCTCATCTCGCAGCACTACACCACAGAGTTCCCGCAGTAGCTCCAGGAGCTCGAGAAGGCAGAGCAAAAACAGGGACTGCGATGCTCGAAAATCGAAATCGAGGTCTGTATCACAACGCACGACCAGAGCGCCCAGTGCCGAGAATGCTGCGTGTTTGGCCAGTGGTTCATCTGTTCCACCCATCAAAGCCATCGACTTGCTGGACGCCAAGGTGTTAAAAGCTCTGGAAACCATTGATGAGGACGCATTCAAGCCGTCCGCGTTCTTCAGCACCCGTGATCGCGAAGCACCGGAGAAAGAAAAAGTTATCATTGATTTGAATAGGGAAACGGTTATCCTACCAAAGCCAGCCGAAGTCAAACAGCCCAATGAAGACGACATATTTCATCCTAACGTAAGTTATAGTTACTTTTATTTCCATTATTTATGTTCAACAAATTTGTTTCTTACAGTTTTTGGGTGATTCTGAGCTAAAGGCAGAGAAATGGCTGCGTAAACTTTACAATTATCGCCAGAAGTACATACAGCAATAGCAACCCACACTTATTTATAGATAAAAATAAACATTAAAAGCATGATTAAAAAATATCACTGCCCGTTTTGCGCGCTCGCTGCAGCGCGATCTCCGGCGTCAGCTCCTCGTTGGGCGACGGTTCTTTGGCACTGCCATCTGCCGCCAACTTGCCAGCCTTAAAGTCTTCAATAATCTTCTGCGAATAGACAGCGTTGAAGAGATCCAAGCTCGTGAATTCCGATTGTATTACATCAGGCGCTTTATATGACACATATGGCTTCAGCTTACAGCCGGTTAGGTCTGGCACTATAATGTCGGGTATTTTCTCTGGTATCTCCACAAATTGACCATTAACCATTATGCCTGTATCACGAACGCCTCGCTTGTTAATGGCAATCGGCGGATTGGCCATTGTCCTTTGCGCCTCCTTCACAACACGTGTGCCCCGCTTGCCGTAAAGGTTGAATTTCCGAAAGTTGCGTTTGCCGGCCATTGGCGCTGTTGTGCTAATGGCTCGTTGATTGCACTTCAGTGCTAGCGGCATAAGCTTAACACAATTCTGCATTGTTTTCTGTTAAAATAGACTGGTTAAATAACAAATTGACCAACCAGTAGCAAACAGCTGTGGAATTTGAGCCTGCCCACTTGCTTGTTAATCTTTCAAAACATAGTCTGGCAGCACCCAATAGCCGGCATCGATACTTTCCAAAGAAACATTCTGTGCGCGCGTATATAGAATGTTATCACAACCAACGCTAATCTTGGAATAAATAGAGCACTCCGAGCGAAAAATAGAGGACCCTCGAGGTAAAGTTAAAAATAAATACGATCTAAGGCAGAATACGTTTCATAAGATTGTGTAATTTTAATTTTTTCGATACATATTTCTTATCGATAACTATAGCTACAATTAAAAAAAAAGAAATTACGAAAAACTATTTATCTGGCAGCGCTGAAGCTAATGTGTCGAGTATCGATAACTTTATACAAACAGCTTTTGATAAAACATATTGTGAAATGTCAGACAGCTTTTTACAAATTTTGTGTAATTTTAAATGACACCATCGCCTATATAAACGAATGCCAACGGCTGCTTTTCTTTCTAAGTACAACTCTCGCACCAGATAAAAAACTAATTAGAGCATACTAAAAAAAAAAAAAATGACGACTAAAGGTAACTTGAGAATCAATCTATTTAACTAAACTATTTAAAACAATTTCCCTTGCAGAATACAATTTTGATGATGAATTTGAAAAATGTTTGCATCGCATGTTCTACATCAAGCCAACAGCAGAGACAACTAAATGTGATCCCTCCATCGTGGAGTATTTTGGAGTACTAAGTCTAACTGACGTGAGGGCACCTGAACGCAAACTGTGGTACATTTACTACTGCACACAGCCAGAAGTTGATAATACCCTGGATCGTATTTTTCACAAATATGGCAAAAAGAATATGTGTGAAATATTTCGAAAACCTATATTCAGCGGCGTTGCTTTGCGTTCTAGAGTGAAGACTTTTTTCTCCGATAAAAAGTGGCTTGTGAAGGGCAACCTGCTGGAAGCCCCTCCAAAAAGCCCCTACAATAACGAGCGTGTGACTAGACACATAACAGACTTATACAATGAAGAGCGAAAAATGCTTTACAATTTTGTTTGTATGAGGTTACAACATTGAGTAAGAATGGCTTTTAGGTAGTTGTATATTTAAGTACAATTTTAGATTTACAAACTCTGTGATTAATGCGTATATGTATTAGTTAAGCAATAAAGTGTGTATACGCAAAGTCATATCTATGATTGTATACATTTATATATTGATAAATAAAAATATAATCTTTAAAACTCAAGATGGTCTTGGTGGAACAAAATTTCATCGAATTTTGTTAAAAGCTTTAGTCAGTTCAAGTTTAAATTAGTTGATGTTTTATAACTATACCCACTTTAAAATTAAATATAAAAATGGCAGTCACATAAGAACAACATTGTTATAACAATATAACCAACTCTGTTGCCTTTTTGATAGAAAATAATTCTTCGTATCTTTCACAAATTTTTGTATTTTATTTTGTATCGATAGCTCTACTTGATGTTCGAACTGTCATTGGAAAAGTTTTATTTACTTTTAATTTTAAAGCTGCGGTAGTTTTCGTACACCTGTGTATCTGGTCAATACAAATAAACTTGTGCTCAACCAAACTAACATCTTCGCGGTTTTCAAAACAAAAAGCGGCGTCAGAAAACCAGCAAAATAAATAACATAAAAATGTAAGATAAATTTTAATTGGTGTGAAATTTATTAAACGCAATATGAATTATTTCGCCGGAAAATACTAAGAAACGACCTTTACCCATTAAAGGTCGGACTTTAGAAAATATGGAAATTATAATAATGACTACTCAAAATCCAGTGAGCATCGTCGTCACCAGAGCGTCGATTCTAGCGTCCTACCTCCCCCGAAACGTGCCCGTTCAACACAAAGGATACGCTTTACTAGACGTAAGCCACGCGTAAGTATCCGCAGCTAAACGAATGAATAGTTAACTCATGAAATTAGAAACTATGTTGTTTTAACAGGATGAGCAGAAGCCTAATCGCTGCATTGGCATATTTGGTTTGAGCGCCATCACAACGGAGGATAAGTTGCACCATCTGTTTAGCAGGTTTGGTCCCATCGAACGCATCAAAATGGTGAACTTTGTTCGGGTAAGTCAAGTCTTGTAAAATAAAAAAAATAACTTATCAAAATGTTACTTACTTTTATCTTAATACATTCTAATCGTTTATAATACTTTTAATATGTTTATCAACTAACTTATAGACTTATGTCTCGCGTGGTTATTGCTTTATCTACTTCGAGAGCCTCCGTGATGCTGAAATGGCCAAAACCCGTTGCACTGGCATGGAGATTGATGGTCGTCCTATCCGTGTTGTCTACTCCATTACCAAAGGACCCCATCCGTCCACACCGGGTGTTTACATGGGGCGCACTTCATGGTTCGTATTTCATTTTGGTGTTCTTAAGTATTGAATAAAGTATTGACTCAATTGAAAAAATAACCAAAAATAATGGAAGATGGATGCCTTCCTACAATAGGTAAACTATGTAATGACTATAAAAATTCTTCTCTGCTAATTTTTAAAGCAAAAAGAAAACATTTTTGTAAACATCATTTTAATATTAATTGTGCATATTTTCTGTTGAGTAATTGTGCTAGTTCTTTTAGTTTATAAAGACGAGTTTGTTTTTCACAGCCGATTCAGATGTCGTTCGCGAAAAGCAAATATTGGAAGCCGTAGCCGCTCAAATTCGAGTCGACGCCCCAAAGGCAACTCATCATCGCAGAGAACTTAAATTGCGTAAATAAAATTAATATTGAACATAATTGCAATGTGTAACGCTCTCTGATGTAAAATTTCGTAATAAATCCGTTGCCATACATCGATTTAAATTTGCCATAAAAAATACAATAATATCGTTACAGACATCGATAGTTTGGACAACAAAGTCTTTGAGTCATCGGTGCCGATACCTTTTGCAGCCCTGAAGATGTCTGCGTGCTTTGATACTTTGTCAGTAATTTAAAAGCACATAAAAAATTAATATTTAATTTAAATTAATTCAGCTTTAAGCATTCATTTGACACCCACTATTATGGTAAGTAAATACGCGTAATTGTTTTTATTGGAATCGCATTTAAAGTCAGTCTAAAATGGATATGCTTTACGTACGTAGTCCACAGGGCTCGCCAACAGGAGGCCAAAGGAATATTTACATTTACATCACACTGACAAGCACAAATTTAGTCACAGGTATACAGGAACTTTTTTAACATATAGTATAACATAATTTACACTTTAAACATTATGAACACTTTGCAGTTTTGCCAGTTCGTCCTCTCTGTCAGCGGCGTCCTCGGAGAGTTCACGTTCCCGTCGGCGTCGGTGAGTATCGAAAGTTAAATCGAGTATCGACTAAAGATTGACAGGCATCTCAGCAGGCTAAATATTTGTCTTGTCGTAAACTGTCATCAGGAATGCTTCATTTGGTTTAGCTTTCCAAGCGAGCAGGTTCTATTCTCCAGTTTTGCCAAAAATATTAATATAGAAAAATGTAAGGAAAATGTAAATAAACTATTTACTTTTCAGAGCAACGTGTGCACAGTTATAATTGAAGAGCAAGGCAAATTTGTTTCTGAAATGCAATAATGTGAATCCAAAACAAATTTCAAAGCAGTTCAATTCAATTCAAGTGTCAAAAATCCGAACAACACATTTTTAACCATCAAGACGCAATGCCAGCAAACCAACTGAAAATCTAACCTATTCCCATTCAAGGTCGGACGGGGATGTCTACGGCAGCCGTCATCACAATTACTCGAAATCCAGCTCGCAGCATCGCGCGCGTCGTTCACGCTCCGAGTCAGATTCGTCGCCAGCGCGTCATTATTCAGGGCGCACATTGCGCGATCGGCAGCGCATGCGTCAGGCACGCGTAAGTTGTGACAAATTAAAAACCCATGTCGATGCAGCTATTAAATTGTCCTGTCGCAGGATCATCCACAGGCTAGCCGATGCATTGGAGTTTTTGGCCTAAATACAAATACCACACAACAGAAGGTGCGCGAATTATTCAATAAATTTGGCCCAATTGAACGCATCCAAATGGTCATCGATGCCCATGTAAGTGTCGTTAAATTTATTTTCCAACCATGCCATCATATTGTCAGCAAGCATCTGGGACTCGAGCTTGGTCCGAGTTGCATGTCGTCATTTGGCCACAGCATGTTCAAATGCGGCAATAATGAGTGGTTGCTATACAAGTAACTAGGAATCCACTAAAGGCTTGCTGCAACATTAATAACTAACGTAACATTTATACTTTTAATTTTTGATTTACTGTTACTTCTGAGCATTCGCTGTGAATAATCCAACTATAATTCTTACAGACTCATCGCTCTCGCGGGTTTTGCTTCATTTACTTTGAAAGTCTTAGTGATGCAAGGGTAGCCAAGGATGCCTGCACTGGCATGGAGGTGGATGGCCGTCGCATCCGTGTTGATTACTCTATAACACAGCGCGCGCATACGCCTACGCCTGGTGTGTACATGGGACGCCTATCACGGTTTGCAGCTTTTTATAATATTGAAATTAACACATTCATTAGCTAAACAATTATGTTGCAGTCCTCCGGGCAGACGCTCCCGTGAGCGTGAACACAGGTTGCGAGATGGCTCACGTTCACGTCGCCGTCACCGTGACGACTCGTCGTCGTTATCGCCATATGAATCAAGCCGTCGCAAATATCGCAGCCGTCATCGTTACGAACGCAGCCGCAGTCGCACTCGCAGCAATTCTCGTTCGCGCTCACCACGAAAGCGTAAGTGGCCTGAATTATATTTGCAAAACTTGTATCTGTCATTGTTCCTTTTCCGTTCCAGCCAGTCGCATGGCTTCGCGTTATTAGTACGTCCGTGGTTATGTGAAGGTGCTTGTGAAGTGCCAACAGCACAGCCAAGGCTGAGCCCGAGGATATAGACTGAATTGTTTTGTTTTACAATCCCTGCCGTTATGCAAATATTTCATTTGGCTGCGCCTGTTTAATCATCATAGTTGTCATCCCGTATATAAATAATTAGGTAATTCACTAAATGTTGCATCCTCGTAGTAGGTTCTGTAAAATGTAGTGTAACCACCAAGAAAGCATCCGTGTAGAGTACGCGTCCCACCCTCTCATGACGCGTAACACACTTTGTGATATGTATTTAAAAAGCAGCAGCGTAATTCGATAACAATAAACTAACAAATCTAACCCAGTTGTACGTTTTAGTATAAACTAAATAACATCTTAAATGTGCATCACGTGCAATGTGTATTTATATACAGCTGTGGGCTAACACAACCAAATAAGTGTATATATACACATACACTATGTATAAATATTTTGTAAAGTTATTGTACAATAAATAAAACTGCATTTCAGACTAAATATAGTGGGTCGTTTGACTTAATTTGGATTGGCTGCTGCTGCCGCTGCTGAGGTTGTTGCAGCACCTGCTATTGCCTGTGTTGCCCGCGACGTCTTATATGCAAGCTCCAGACTCTGCTGTATAACCTGCATGTCGCCTTCGATACTGCGCGCCCAGTTCTCCACATCCCCAAGTTCTTTGAGAGCGCTGCTGAAGTTGTCAATGAGTTGCAGCCATTGGTGAGTCTGTTTGGCAAAGTTTGTGGCACCCACATGCAATTGTTTGGCCTCTGCATCCAAGCGCTTTTGATTTAAATATGCTTGCGCCACACTAGTTTAGAATTTTTTTTAAAAAGGATATGCAGAAAACAAATGCTCACATTTTTATTACCCCACGTTTAGATGGTCAACTAACGATTGAGTTAGTTCATTGGAAGCTTCGATAGCTTCTTTGCGACGTCCTTCTTGCTCCTGCTTACGTTTTGATTGTTTAGCATGGTGCTCTTTAACCATTGAAGTCAACATTTTAATCCTCGTTTGCTTTGCAGAAAGAAATTAATTTACAAACAAATTTTTGGTAAGCCAGCTGATTGTTAGAGATGAGTAGAGTATGTATACAACATATTGCTCAGTCTATCGATAGAAAATGCATCAACGTGTTAAATATCGATACATGGCTTTAAAATGTTGACGTTCTCAATTTATTTAAACAAATATCTTAAATAATTAACATATTTTCGTTAACAATTCAAAGGCGCCTGTACCATTTCGTACAGGCAATCCAACCATCAAGCGACTTGATGGAGAATTCAGCTCATCTGGGCGTCCAAAACCAGCCGCGTTGCGCAAAAACTGCAAACTGGATTCAAAGGACATTTGCTGCAGTGGCGACGAGGAATGCTCCATACCCTTGCGCGAGAGCGGCTGGAAGGTGCCGTCAAAGGTCATGTAGTCGGCAATCAATGACAAATGGCGCCTATCAACAGTAATGCCATATACTTTGAACACATTGCTCACTTCCTTCACAATGACCTGAGTAGCAGCCTCAATGCCATATGTACGTGCTATGGCGTGTATATCGTTAGAGTACAAACGGTTCAGATCCAAGATCTTGTTGTGTTGGAACATTTCACCAATATTAATGCCATCCGTTTTCAGCAGCTGCTCATCGTCGTTGCCCTTGTAGATGATGGCGCGCTTAATATGCGGCACCTGATGCACAATGCTTTTGGTGGCCAGCTCGCGTATGATCGATGTGAGATCAGGCTTCTGATAGCGTACGCTTAGTATGAGTTTGACTCGGCACCAAAGATAATGCTCCTTGTCGTAGGTGTAATCTTGAACCATTTGATTGCTGAGTAGCTTTTCAACCGATTTATCTTCAATTTCGGCATTTTCGTCGTTTGCCTGTTCATTAGCATCCCCGTCTTCTTCTTCGTGTTCGTCTTCATCATCTACAAATGTCCGTTATAATGAGTTTGTTAACTTTAACATTAAACATAAATACCATTGGCATCAAAAATTTCCTCAACATCGTCTGGATCGTCATAGTCATTTTCATCAGTTTTGCGTTGCCTAAGCTTAATGCCAGTCGCATCATCGTCACCCTATTGTAGATTAATGTCTTATAATTAGATTTTGCTTCTGTTTGTTACCAAACACTTTGAACTTACTCCCTCATCTGAGGAGTCATCATCGTTTTCGGGCGCCTTTTGGGCGCCATTATCATCGGCCGCATCCAACTCCAGATCATTGTCCTCATCATTTCTGTTGGCAGCCTCCTTTTTCTCATCTACTACAACGCTGCGGAATTAGACAAGATTAGAATTGAGTTTGTGGAATATTAAAAATGTTTTTACATTTTGGAAGTTTTCTTGGCATTGGACGCCTTTACAATAGCGCGAATAAGCTGCTTGAAGTAGGTTTGATGCATGTATTTGATTATATGCTTGGGCCGCACACTGAAATCTTCTTTGTAAATATCGCGTGGCAGAAACTTGAAGTGTAAGTCATGAACATAAGCACGTTCCGGCTCTAGCGTCAAGCTGGTGTTGATGTGCACGGCTATACATACAAAGTGTCGAAAATTATAATAAGTCAATTCTATATTAGGATAACTCACATTCCAGGAGACTGGCCAGGGTTACACAGTTAAGGGATATGCGCAATTTCTCCGCATTTTGCTGCTGACCCGGCTTGATGGGTATGTCCATTGATGGCGTCTTGATGTTCGAGGAGGCCAACATGAGAATTTCTCGTAGACGCGGTATACCCAGAGTGACGTTCATTTCACCACGACCAGCAAAATGGAAGGTATTCAGTGTCATCTGAGTGGAGGGTTCGCCAATCGACTGGGCTGCAATTAAACCCACCGGTTCGCCGGGTGAGGCCAGCGCCTTAATGCTCTTCATGTGCATTATGTCAGCAATTATGTGTTTCTGTGATGGCTGCTTCAGCGCGTAGTCGTCGATTAGTTGGCGGGTGCGCTCAGACACGGAGCCATAGAAATTATCCTGCTTGTATACGGCAACGGTGGGATCGGGACAGCGTGCATATTTCTTGCGGTATAGTGCTTTATCTTCGGCATCCGCCTTCTTCCATAGCTTAAGTAAGCCTTCGTCAAAACGTCGACGTCCCGTCTTGGCATTGATCTCATTGGGTCGTTTAACTTCCACCTCGTTGCGAAGCTCCTCCGAAAAGTGGGTGAAGGCGGCACGTAGTTTGGCCGGCTTTTTCTTCTGCCAGCTACGTATGTGTTTCTCATGGCGTTGTACCTTGGCGAGACACTCCTCATCCTTCATTAGCTGCAGCTGGCTGGGCCGCAGAACGGCTTTTGCATTTTGTGCAAGAAAATCAGCGCAAAACTTTCCGTTGAAAAACTTGGACTTGAGTATATCCAAGCCATCCTCGCCGTAGAGGAACTGCACCACGCTGTTATCACTGTCGCGCACAGTCAGATCATAGTGCACGCTCAATCCCTCCAGGTGCTTGATAAGGCAACGCTGCAGATAGCCGGAACGGGATGTCTTCACAGCTGTATCGATGAGACCCTGTCATAAGGTAGAACGATATGTAACCAATCGCTAATCATCCTTTTCCAATTTAAAAGCTTACCTCACGACCAGCCATGCAGTGAAAGAAAAAGTCCTGCGGCTGTATGCCGGTCATGAAGCGTCCATCAATGAAGCCGCCTGACTTGGGCGAAGTCTCGAAAGACGTGAAACTTGGAAGAGATTTTCCAGATATCATCAACGGCGGTCGCTTGCCTTCCAACTCAATTTGCCCAAGCAGGCAAGAGATTTGCATGGTGTTCACCATGGAGCCTTTGGCACCAGATAGCACCATTAGCTGCAGATTGTTTGAAGGGAACTTGCTAATCAGTCCGCCAGGCAAGCATGTTCTATAAAGAAAAGAAAATGTTGTAATCGCAATCAAATTTTACGAATATATTCAACTTACTTGTTAATGTCATTTGTGTAGCCATCCAGCAGCGATTTGTATTTGCGATCAAGCAGGACTCGAAACTTGGTATCCTTTACATAGGCAGCCTCCATTTGTTCGGCCAACACATCGTGCGACGGAACATCCTCCAGCTCCAGGGCGGCGGCAACGGCGCTGTTGCCCACATCGCGACACTCACGAATGATTTTACGTCGCTTGCGATCAGCTTCGTCGGTCACCAGAATATCCTTGACGCCCAGGGTAAAACCCTCGAGTTGCAGGAAAAAGGTAAACACCTTGGTGAAGGCGGTAAGCAGGCGAGTGGACACATCCCCGCCGTACAGCTCGTACATGCAGTGGATCAGACCAAAAGTTGTGGCGCCATATTGCTGTTTGTCCAGAACGCCCACCAGCAGCTCGCCGTTACGTATTTGCACCTGGCTCTCGCTCAGCTCCTGCTCCAGTGGCTTGGTGCCACATAATGGGGTGCGAGGTTTAGCTACATTCCAATTCTGCAAATAATGGGGTTGATAACTTGGTGAAAGATTACATTTGATCGTTGTTACTTGCCTTGCCGCCAATTTTGGCAAAGGAATCTAGGTTGATGCGCTCATAGCCATCCGGTATCAGATTAATGATTATGGTCGAGAGGACCTGCTTGCCAGACCACAACGTGGTGGGTTTCAGTATAGCCGGTGGCAGCAACTTCACATTGCCTTTAAGATGCGACAGGCCTTGGAAAACCAGCTGCTGATAATCCTCGCGATTGAAAAAGCGGCCGCGAATGGACAGCTTGACACCCGAAATGACCTGGTCCTGTATAAGGCCACCCAGCGGTGTGCCGTCCTTGGGCACCAGATAATTGCTAGCTACGTTGACCAGATTATAGGCCTCGGCACGGGCTACCTCGCTCTGCGGATAGTGCGCGTTCATCTCGTCACCATCGAAATCGGCGTTGTACGCCTTGCAATTGGAGTAGTGGAGTCGAAACGTTTTTTCACCGTGCAAAATACGCGCCTTGTGCGCCATTATGGAGGGCTTGTGCAGCGAAGGCTGACGATTGAGCAACAGTACGTCACCATTCAGGACATGGCGATGCACAATCTTGACGCCATCTTTGGGATTGGTTAGCAACAGCTTAGCCATGCTGGCCCGTTTGGCCGCATTGTCGGCGGGTATAAAGATGGTCGAGCCTTTGCTGTCCTGAATGTAGTTGGCGCCCGGATGCACATCCGGCCCGTTCATGACCATTTTGCGCAACTCGATGACATTCCATTCGGTCACGGGCACTGGATAGGAGAGCTTGCGCGCAAATATGTCCGGTATGCCGATCTCATCGACATCTATATTGGGATCGGGCGTTATGACTGTGCGCGCCGCGTAATTCACACGCTTGCCCATCATGTGCTTGCGGATGAGTCCATCTTTCTTCTCAAGCACCTGCTTAAGGCCCTCGGCAGACTTGATGTCGCGCGACATATTCACATCGAGCAGCACATCCACGGAGCTCTGCAGTGCAAGCCAGGCATTATAAAGCTTCTCGTGGCCGTTGGAGCCGCGCATGTTTTGGTAGGCGGCTCTCGCCTGCTCACTCAGTTTCTCCTGTTGACCCTTCATAAACTTGAGCACCACATTAAGCACTTGGTTGTTTTCAATAATGTTCACATAGATATCCGTCTGGGGATTCCCCTTCATCATGTCGTTAATCACGTTCATGGGACGCGCACGCGGCGGTGTTACGGGTATCGTGTCCATAAAGAACATATCCACTGGCGAGTAGTCGTCGTTGCTGTTCGGCTCGCTGTTAATGCTTAACACAGGCACCAGCAACTTGAGCAGCTGGGGATAGTTCTCGTAGATCTTTCGCATATAGCGACGACATTCGTCAGCAAATATGACCTTGTTCTGACCACTGGCCTCGGGCACGTCACCAAGTCTGAAAAATAGATAATTTTGCTAATCAAATAAATTAGTGGAATATACAATTAAACACACACCGTTCCTTTAAATCGGCAATGGTCACATAGTAGACAAGGCGGCGATGCAAATAGCGCACAAAACGCATAGACTTGTTGCAGTGCCTGCACTTCTTGCTGGAGGCGCGCTGCAGTGCCGCGTGCGTAATTGCCGTACGCAAGGAGCAGGTTGTTTTGGTCACATTGCTGGCATTGCTTACGTTCTTTGCTAGTAGTTCGTTGACAGCTGCAATGCGTGGATGTACGGCGTCGCCGTTGTCCAGCTTGACCAGTTCCTCCGTGTTCTGGCAGGCGATCTCTGATTTGAACAGCTCTAACTCCTGCGCCTCGATGATGTATCCAGCGTCAATTAGACGCAGCTGCAGCATGACAATCTCACTCTCGTGATCTGTTGGTAAACAATGTTAATTTAGTGCAATTATTTAGCAACAACAACATACCTTTCATTTGTAGCTTGTAGCAGTGCAGACAGAATATGCAAAGCAGACGCTGCACAAGTTTGATGAAGAACGGATTGTAGACCAGCGAGCCCAGCTCAATGTGGCCCATGTGGCCGGGACAATCCTGCATCTTGAGGCACGTTCCACAGGGATCCATGCAGCGTCCATACGATCCTAATCGTATGTCGTACAAACCACCGGGTATTGGGTGTCCCAGTCCATCAAATGTGAGGCCTGTTATTACTTTTACGACGCTCAGTTTCCGTATCTCCTCGGGTGTAAACACGGCGAACTCTAGGTCCGAGGGCAACATGTGCACGTCTGGCGGTCTTCTTGAGCCCATTTTAAGGCAGTTTTATTCAGATATTCACAAAAATATGTTCTTCGAACTTCGCAGCAATAGCGTGCAGCACGTGTATTTGAAGAGAACTGCAAAAGAATCGACCGTATCGATAGATATGCTTGCTGTGCAGTATATCGATACTTATCGTAGTAGCAGCAAACAGGTCTGTTTTACGCAACAAGTGCCGCGAAATTTTTAATTTGAAAAGCAACAATTTAGTATCTTTATTACAAAATTAAAGAAAAGTAAATACGTATTTAAGAAATGTACAACATCAAATAGATACTTTGGTTATGCTTAGAACTTATCACAAGTCAACTGGTATTGCCAGTTTTTAAAAGCCATATTCTGCTCGAATTGATTGCGGACAGTGTCCAGGAGTTCCGCAACAGTTGTCTCATCTCCAGTTGCTGTTGCTCCGTCACCGCTGCCAACTCGTGCTCCAGCTCCAGCTCCGGCTCCTCGGCCAGTGTTTGCAGCCTTGTTGACCTGGTTGACTGGCTCCTCATTGTACGGCTGCAGTTGTCTTGGACGTCGCATGCGAGTGCTTGGTGTTGACTCTCGTTCTCGTTCTCGTTCACGTTTCGTTGTTCGACCATCTTTGCGCCAGGACTCGACATTGGCCACGCCCGTGTCGGCCCCAAACTTCGGCTTGCCTCCAAAGATGGTCGTCCAACGAAACCACTTTTGTCATAAGCCATACGACGGCTCCGCCGATGCACTGCGTCTGCTGTGCGGCAGGTCGCGACGCAACAGATAGACACACAGGCCCAGGCAGGCGAGCAGCAGGCACACAAGGCCGAGCATTGCATAGAAGCCCTGCCGATACCGGGCTGCATCCGCACTGGCCTCCATTAGTTTTACCCGCTGCTTTAAGGCGCCACCACTGCCGTCACGTGCCTCCGCATCCTGTGCCGAGGGCAGCAGCACCCGCCAGAATCCATAAACGCGTCTCAAGTGATTGCCATAGCCGGAATCCAGCTGATTGCTGGCCACATACGAATTGCCATTGCCCTGGCGATAGCTGTCGTGTCGGTTACTCCTCGACAAGCTGCGATCCGTGCCGATCTCCGTCTGCTGCTTTCCATTCAGCAGCTGTTCCACCAGCGCCTCATCCGCAACCGCCGGTTGCTCCAGGCCCTTGGCCAGCTCACCCAGGCTGTAGATGAAGGCACGCTGCGATGTATACGGCTGCCAGCCATCGTAAATGCGTCCCGGCGTCGGATTGCCGCTTTTCACAAAGTTGGCAAAGGCACCGCGAAGCTTGCGGCACAGCTGCTCCTCCTCGGCGCTGAACCGACGACGCGCGATCTGCTGAAACAAACTGGGACCGAGCAGTAGCGGCAGGTCCGCACTATGCGAGGCGCCGCCAAACAAGTTCTGCCTGCCACGCATATCCATCGCATGGACGTGCGACTGGTCAAAGACGTACGCATAGCTGACGCTGCTGCTGTTGTTGAGCAGCTGCAGCAGACGCAGGAAGGGCGTCTCGTACAGCGACTCGGACAGCAGGCGCTGCATGCCCCACAGCAGCTGGCTGAGCGACGCCTCCTCGCTGAAGTAGCGCCAGCGTATGGCGGCCAATTGGGCGTCGCTGGCGGTCGCCTCCAGCTGGAGGGAGCGCAGCACGTTCGGCAACAGCGTACTGTTAATGTAGCTGTGCAGGGCCAGCTGACCGTCGCGCGCCACGTCCAGCCAGTAATCCTGCATGAAGGCGCCCTCATTGGATCCAATGCCCAGCAGCAACGGTGGGAGCGAGGCATTAGCCAAAAGCTGCTGCAGCTCAGCCGTGCCGGGCAGCTGGACGCCCAGCTGCATGCTCGCGTTGCCGTGATTGTAGACGCTTTCGTAGGCGCGCAGCAGATCCTCGGCACTCTTGCGGCGCAGGCAGCTCAACAGCTGGCGATGCTGTGCCTCCTCAAACTGACAGCCCAGCTTCCGTACTAGCTCCCGGCCCGTTGCCACAATGCGCTGTTGGTGGCCAGCACCCAAGGCGTAATGCACGGGACCCGGCGACATCAGTATCAACTGCTTGAACAGCGGTACGCCATCGGCCGGCTGCAGGGCGGTGGCCAGCGCCAAAATGGCGCCGCTTCCATGTCCCAGCAGCGTCAACTGATCGCCGTTGCCACCGAAACTGGGCGCATTGCGCTGCAGCCAGCGCAGCGCCAGCTGAACATCGCTCAGTCCATAGTTGCCCGGCAGCTGGCGATGATCCTGGCCCAGGCCCAGCCAGCCATATATGTTGCTGCGATACTGCACGCTGACCACAACGACGCTCTCGGCAGCGGCAAAGTCCAGGCCATTGATGCGATTCCGTGGCCAGTCGTAGGCGAAATCCTCGCCGCTTATTATCACCAGCATGGGCAGTTGGCCATACCGCAAGCCCGTCTCAGGCGTCCAGATGTTCAGATACAGGCAATCCTCGTCGCTGGCCGCAGCACGGGACATGCTCCCATCGGCGCTTTCATCGTAGACGGTATTCGACAGCTGCGGGCAAACGGGCTGCATGGCCGTCGCCTGGAGCGTGCGGTTCCAGCCGCTGTGCGGCTTGGCGGGCTAAAACAAGGAACAGGAGGCGGGCTGAATCAAAAGCGACTTTTATGTTGGCCATAAACATTCTTTGTTAGCAACACAGAAGGGTCCAGTTCAGTGTAGTCTCGGCCAGGTCCCAAGGAATGTTTTAATTATTATGGAAAATATTTCATAGAAATTGCATAAAAAGAGAATGCGAACTTAAATTCCAGGCTAGTGTTTGCATCTAGCATATCTATCCCAGTTGTTGTTGTTAATTCCATTTTAAAACACAACAAGAAAAAAAATAGCCAAATAATAATTTGAATAAAAATAACAATAGACGTAGTCAAAAAGATTTAAATGCAATTTTTACCTGTAACACGAGTATATATGAATATACACACATATATTCAATGTTTTAAGTCTCTAGCTTGCGTTTATACGGACTGACGGACAGAAGTTACTTTACTTAGTTTCCAGCACATTTGCAGTCAAAATACAACTTTTATAATTTTAAAGAATTCGGGCTTTTAAAAAAACCTACACAATTTCATCTATACCGAGCTTTTTCAAATTATAACCTATCAATTAACCTAAATGTGTGATCAAGATCAAAGTATTTTATCGCATTATTTTGCTTTATGGTTAACCTACCGCAAATCGCAATGGACCCAATGGCGGCTGTGCGTAGGGCACTCCCAGGAAGGCGTAGACTGCGCCGCGTGCTCCATCCGGAAATACCTTAAGCTGAAAGCGAAGAAACAGTTTCAATTTTCTGCACATATTAACATACTTAATACTTACACCAATTATATCGCCCTGTTCCAGTTTGATGTGCGTTTGTTGGGCCCAGCAGCCTTGGCTGCTAATCCAAATGAATAAGCCCAGACAGTTAAGAAGCCTTAATATTTCCATCTTTTGGTAGCCTTTCGCTTTCTAGCACATATTAAGCTGCATTTAATTTAAGGTTTTGTTTTTAATAATTTTCCTTTTTTTTTTTAATTTTTCCGCTGCAATTTTTCACATAGTCTCCTTGAAGCTAACATGAAAACTGATAAAAAATGTACCGATTGATGGAAAAGTTGGCTAAAAGTTTCTGCTAGAATTATTTCAATTGTTTCTGGTGTTATTACTGTATGCTGTTAATGCTGTTCGGTTTTTTTTGTGTTGTGTGCGCGCAGGAATCATTCATGCATTCATCAGATCAAAACGCCAGCGACACCAAAACACCAAACAACAGGTAGGTTCATAGGGTTGATTGTTTGCGGTGCACATACGTATACATGTACATAAACTAATACATATATATATATACACACATATATATACAGTGTGACGCAGAAGACCAACGCGAAACCATAACTTTGAACCCGAAACAGCGTCAATTTTTACATGCGTTCATATGGGAGTATGTTAAAGTAAATCTATCGCAGAGGGTTGCAACGAAAGTTAAGTTTTTTAAAAGTAAAACCAAAATAAATTGTTGTACAAGCATAGAATAAGAAATATCTGTTTTTATGCTCGTTCGCATATTGGGTGTTAGCAAACTTTGATGTAAATCGAAACTTGGAATGTAAACCAGATAATAAGTTAAAATTTTCTAATTACGTTAGTCTATATAATTCCATCAGTTTTAAAGATAGACACATATAATTTTTGCAGACAAATTACTAAAAATAACTGATTTTTTTATTAATTAAATAAATTAAAATATGTTGTTATCTAGCGATATTTTATCAGCATTTAAAGAAGTTTTTTTTATCTATGATCAGAAATGCAATGAACGTTAACAAAGTGAAAACTTGTTTCAAGGCAATGAAAAAAGTTACACAAAAAGGAATTTAATGTCAGCAATTTATATATAAGATATTTACTTTTTAATTTTTTACAGGTGTTAGGGTATAATCATATTTTATAATTTTTTTAAAATTTTTTTTTGTGTAAGTTTTTTATTTAGTGTTATTTAGTTTAATTTGTACAAGCTGCATGCGTAGCTTTTAACATAATTTTTTGTGAGTTGAAAAATTGCCAAGTCCATATTATATGGTGTTATCATTGTGGGGTAAAAAAAATTCGAATAACTAAAATATCTAACTGTTATGATTGCCCTCGTTCTTTCTATTTACTTTTTTAATTTTATTGAGTTTTGATTTTGCTGCTGCTGCTGCTGCTGCTGCTGCTGTGCCGAATGTAAATATTCCTACGCTTCACAACCTGCGACAGACAGACAGTGCGTCTGCTGGTGTGCAGCTTGCTCCGCGGGCGACTCGCGTCGCGTTTGGCGTGCAACGGATAATGTACCATAATGTTGGTTTAATGCCAGGCCAATGTGGGCAGCAGCTGCCCTGGCGGTGGTTGTTTCAGCTGGCTCTGCTAGGCGAAGCGCAGTTCCGGTCAGCGCCCGCTGCCGGCGATTGCTGGAGTCGGAGATCAACGCTGGCTACGTTGGCCATAATTTACATCTATGTTGTCATAGATACTCGTGTTTCTCTATTGGCTCACGCACATTTATGCAATTTAATTAGTTTTTGAAGTAATTTTCTGTTGCTCCGACAGATTCTGCGTGAAATTTGCCAACAGCAGAGGGGGAAGGCCACGCTATATTTATACTTTTTTTGTTGTTTTGTTAATTATGAGACTACACTAAATACACATTTAAATTGCCATTTGGCTGAGTTTCTCTTCTACTGTCTCTCTCCCTCTTTATCAATTTATGCGTGTGTTCGAAGTTGCGTTTCGATTACTGTAAATTGCAATCTCTGTACGCACTTGAATGTGTTAATTGTATTTGTGCCATGACTGTAAATACAGTCAGGGATGAGACCTGTCACTTGGCTACAGTTTAAGCCTTGACCTCCATTGATTTATGACATAACAATATGTTAACTTAAAGATATTCTCTCATCTTCAATTTAAACAATTCGTTCTCATCAGCAAGTAGGCCAAAGCAAATTAAGCTGTCAGCTTGTTCATTTCGATTTTGGCCATTTAGTTGTCAGGTAAAGCTGTTGAGCGTTGTTGCACATTTTTCTGACATTTGGTTTTTCAATAAATTTGTCGTAAAAACGTTTGACACAAAGTTGGCCAAACACTTAAAGCACTTATTGCCAGCCAGAAACTCAGAAAGTCAATGCAAATATTCCAAGCTACAATTTTTGTAGTAGTTTGCCAGCTGCACTGCACATATAACAACAAAAACAAACTCTGAGTAGAATAACAACAGTTATTGAGGGAGCTCAATAAGGAAAAAAGAAATAAAATAACTTTTGGCTAATGAAAATATCTATGATTTTTGGCGGAGTTTATTGTTTACATATTGCCGGAGCATATTGAAAACTTCTTTATAAAATTGCAGTCCAATAAAAGCCAATTGTTGGCTCTTATTATGGCTGCCGTCGACATTGTTGCTATTCCGATTATGCGCTGTGACTATCAAATGCCTGAAAGTTTTCCTTATCCTGGTGCAGGCAGTATTTGCTATCCATGAGCGAAGGCGGAATAAAGGATAAAGGAGTGGGCGTGGGAGTAGCTCGGATGACTGAGCTCTTATGTACTCGTTATTCAATTTTGATTTATATTTTCCAACAATGCATGGAATTATTTTTGTTCTTGTTGCTATTTTATTTTTCTGTTCTGTTCTATTTTTTTTTTTTTGTATCTGCATACTTGCAACGCACTAAAGTGAAAAAAATGTTCTGCAATTTCAGATTTTGCACTGGCATGTTCTTATTTTTGGCTTTGCCAACAATTTGTCAACACTTCAAAACAATTTAAGTTGTGGTTTCTGTTCATGAAAGTTTGAAATTCAATGCGACAGACTCTGGGTCCTGTGTCCTGTGAAAGAAAGAACATTGTAGTCGGGCGTAATCAAAAACGATTTTAATTATTGTTGTTCATTTCGAAAAATATTGATTTTTATAATTTGTCGGCTTGGGTAAAACTTTTCTGCTCGTTATTTAGAGGAGATAATTAATAGACTAGCTTGAAAATTGAGGGAAGTATAGAATTAAATCGCATTCTCAAGTTATACAAATCCAATATACTCTTTTCAGTTCGCGAACGAGTGTAATTATAGAAATACTGTTAATGAAATGTTTTGTTAGATATTCTGCTTTTTAAGTTGAATATTATTTATAGATTGCTTAAGTTTTTACATATTTCGAAATTTAATAATATTGTTAGTTTGATTAAAGTAGTAATATATATTAAACTAAAACTTTTAAGTAAATTTAATTTTATAGAATATTCCCTTAAAGCTAATCAGTTCAAATTTGTTCCTGCTGGAAAACGTCAAATGCATCCCCAGTTGCAATTGCAACTGCAACAAGCGGCAGCAATCGCTAACAACAATAACGGGGAAAAAGTTTATGCACCAACGGCGCATAATATAATTATGTAATTAGTCAGGATAACAACAGTGCCAGCATTTTGTGCAAAAATATTTAACAAAACAATGTGTAAAGTTTTTGTTATGCTTTCGCTGCTGCTGCAGCAGTTGTAGCTGCAGCTGTTATTGCTGTTGTTGCTTTAAGCCTAATTTAACGACGCGTTAGACAAACAATGTAGTAAACATTTTGTTTATGCAACAAACCGCACGACTTGCTCTTGCCCCATCTTCTTCGCTGGAGGAGGAGGCATGTGGCGGGGCGTGGCTTGGAGTATGTTTCGTGTTTTACACGCGCTCTCTCTAATTAATGCTAAAAATTTTAGTTGGAAAAGAACTGAAAGCATAAACGACGCATTGCCCACTTTTAGACCCGCATTCTAGTTGTTCAAGCTCGGAAGCAGGGGAAGCGGCATGGAAGGGGGCAAGGCGGGTTGGGTGAATCAGTTTTTCAGCGCGTGCAACGGTTCTTTTTTCTGTGGCCGACAAACCGAACATATGCATTACAGCAGCTGCCGCGCCCGTCCTTGACAATGTCAACAGCATGCAACCAGGCGCACAGAAGTGACCGCCAGAGGTCGCCTCTGTGACTGCCACGAAAGTGTTCTAGCTCCAGGTCCCAAATGGAGCACACTTAAAAAAAAATAGAAAAAAATATGTTAAACTTAAATACCTAAATATAATTATATATCAACAAGTTTAACTTGGGATAAGAACTTAAGACAAAAATTAACTTAAATAAACTCATATGAATATTTTTTACTAAAATTAAAAAAATTTGTTAGTTTTGATGTGGAGTTAATGATTATAAAATAAAAGTTTAATCTATAAATATTTTTATTAACGAAAGTTTTTTTTGGGGTCAGAATAGATTGTTTAATATTATTATTAAATTGTATTATATATTATTAATTCCTAATCTAAATTATAAATTCCGATATACAATTCTAATTCAATATGATATTGATATTTCCCGAAATATTATTTTCTGTTTAAGTTTCTATTTTCCTATTATAAATAAGTAAAATCAAAATGAAAATGAGCTTATTAAGTTCTGATAAAGTTCAATTATATGTGAATAGCAACTGTAAAGTCCCGTATCACGATTCAGTTGTAGCTATATTATATTTATTTATACTTTATCACTTATTTATAATTAAGTTGAGAAACAAAAAACGACAGATAAAGTAGCAGAAATTTGTATGCCATTTTTAGAGGGATTTAATCATCTGTCTGCAAAAACTTTAAATCGGAGGTATATATAAAATATAATTTAATTTGTAATATAAGGGCTGATTTATTGTGTTAAATGCTGACATTTTCAAAAAATTGATTAATAAGAAATGTGTTAATATATGGGCTGTGGTTGAACCCTTATTTAGAGAAATGTTTTATCAGAATCGGTGCCTTCAGTGCTGGGTATAAATACTGGACACAGTTCAGTATAATGTCAAAAGTCCTAGAATGTTCACAAAGCATTCAAACTTGAGAAACGAAATGAAGGCAACGTTTGCAATTGTGATTCTGCTCGGGTTGGCTGCCTGCACGCTGGGCAGGGCAACCTACAGCGAGCAAGCTGACTCGGAGTGGGATTCGTATAAGCTTGATTTCGGCAAGAAATATGGCAACCAGGTGGAGGAGCGCCAGCGCTTGAAGATCTTCCAGGCTAATAAGAGGATCATTGACGCACATAACAAACGGTGGGCCGCAGGAGCCGAGAGCTACGAGATGGGTGTTAACCAGTTCACCGACATGCTGCCAGAGGAGATAAGCGTGGCTTTTGGTGAAGATCATCACGGCGAGGCTCCGGCTCTGGAGTACCAAGAGTATTTTAGCGAGAACGAGGTGCTGCCTGCGAGTGTCAACTGGACCGCAAAAGGTGCTGTCACCCCTGTCATGGATCAGGGGCATTTCAATAACTCCTGGGCCTTTGCTGCGGCTGGTGTTACGGAGAGTCGTAAGTTCATAGAATCTGGGAAGTTGGTTGCGCTTTCCGAGCAAGATCTGATTGACTGCTGCCGATCAATGCCCACCCAGCCATCATCAGCTCTGGAGTGCATTAAGAACATGAAAGGCATCGACAGTGCGGAAAGTTACCCATACAAAGGAGCTAGTGGCAAATGCTTATTCAAAGATGCGACTGTTGCCGCTCAGATCAAACAAATTACCAGAGTGGAGCCCGGCAATGAAACTAAACTGGCCTCAGCCGTTGCCAAGGGACCGGTGGCCGCTGTCATTTCGCTACAACACCTTACGGCGTATAAGAGCGGCATATTTAGCTATCCTCAAAATGCCCAGTGTGGTACACATATTTCAGTTCTTATTGTAGGCTTTGGCACCTGCCGCTGTAGAGGCGACTTTTGGATTATCAAGACCTCACTCAGCATTCATTTTGGAGAGAGCGGCTACATAAGACTGGCACGTAACCGGAAAAATAATTGCGGCATTACCAGCAGTGCTTTCTTCCCTGAGATTTAGGACATGTAAACTTATCGCATTCAAGGCTTTATATTTTAAACTCCTATAGCTTTGTCAAATGTGAATCGATTTGGTCATGATTTTTTCATTAGACTGATTGTGTTCAAATATATGCATTGTTGATTAAAATATTTTTCAAAAAACAAATCATGCTTCCTTATTTACTAATTCTATTTGATAGCATTTTGCTCATGATTTATTATAACGATTAATTTTGCATTTTTATGTGCACAAATATTGCGGTCGGTTACACCCGAGTGCAATGTTTGTTATTATGTTTAATGTTCTTCAAGTTGAAGAGAAAGCAAGAAACTATAAAATAAGGTTATTTTTTTCTAATTGTTAAAGAGACCCTCAAAATGCAATTAGAACCGAATATTTCGGAAATAAGTCCAATGTACATTGCGGCCGTTCATTGCGCTGGAAAACTTTTACCCGCTTAAATGTATAAATATATTTGCTTTTTAAATAACTGAATTAAATAGAGCCTAATTAGGTGACGGTAATGACATAAATGTACCGTTCACCTCCGTTGGGGCCAGCACCGCTTCTGTAATCATTCGCGTATCAGAAGTGTGCAATAACCACGAACTTTCATTGCATGCTTTTAGGCGGCGCCTTTTGACAAGTGCCACAGCCGCAGCAATGCAATTTATTAATTTGCATATGCAGAAATTGCTGGCTGAAAGTTTCAGCTGTTTATTTATATATTTATATATACATATGTATGTATATGTATGTGTATATATATATGTATAAAAGCAGCTGGCAGCACACTCGGAAAACTATTTTCAGAGAGGACAGCGACATGTTCCAAGTTCCTTGCTAAAAACTTTGCTAATTCGTTTCGCAAACTTTTTCCAAGGTGTTGAGTGTGTTGGCGACTTGTTGTAGATGCTGCTGTTTTTGGGTTGTTAATAGAAATTACATTAGCTGGCTAATGGAGAGTTGCTGTTGTTGTGGTTAAATGAAAAGCATCGCGAGTATCATTTCATTTAATTTTTATTCAAAAATCACATTTGTTGTTTTTTTTTCTTTGCTGTTTCGGCGCGAGCTGCTGTTCAATAATATAATAATTGTTATGCTATATTAATATGTTATGTTTTCTAGATTGGAGTGTTCGTTTATGTAATTTACAGTTTTTTTTTATGTTTCTTTGCTCTGCTAGTATGGACTCTCTCTTGTTTCTCTCTCTCTCTCTCTCTTGTATTGCCATAAGCTTTAACAATTTTTACTATGCATTAGATTAAGCACATTCACTTTAATTATATTTTTTTTTTCTTTGTAGCAGCAGAACATATTACAAGTATTTTGAATGAATACGTATGTACAAAAGACTCTGTGTTACAAAATCAAAAGTATTGCATACTCGAGGGCGCGTTTCTCTACGTAATTTGACACTTCAGATTGCAGATGCGTTCATGTCAATATAAATTTACAAAAATGTAATTAAATTAATTTTATAAGTGACACTAACATTTTGTGTGCGCGAAATTTTATTGGAAGTACAATAAATGGCCAAGTGAATAGGTTCAACAGATATGAATAACCGAATGTTATAAAAGATTTTGTTTAATTAAGCATTGCTTTGAAATGTTTTTTGGGTCTATGTGGAAGAGGGGCTTTTTTAATTCAATAGATAGAATAGACTACAAGCTCAGGTTTTATTTACCTGTTCAAGTTATTGTCTGCAGCTGAGCCTCTCTTTTCTCTCTCTCTCTCTCTCTCTCTCTCTCTCTCTCTCTGTATTTGTCTCTTGTAATAGAAGATAAATAGTTGATTCCCTTGAGTAGTTACAAATTTTTAAATATTAAATAATTGAACATGGAATACAAATAAAAACGAATTCAGAGTCATATTTTATTTTTTAAAAATTCTTAAAAACATTTTTAACATTACTTGGTGAACCTATTCACATGTGCATTCATGTATTGGTATTTATTTTTATACCGTTTTTTCTTTCTTGTTTTCCTTTAACGCAGGCGCTGATTCAATTTAAATACATGTATGAAGAGCGAAAAAAGGAAAGTAATAAAAAATTGAAATGTGTTTTTTGCAGTCGCGTGGCCCTCATCTGTTAAATGTGGCAAAATAATTGATTATGCTCAATTATCTTTAAAATGCATATGCAATAAATTGAAAAACTCATGCTGAATGAAAACGGAAAGCATGTACACTTTAAAAATATATTACGAGTATGCTACATACTATTTTTTGTTGTTGTTGTTGGTAATTAGTTTTTACTATGTCAATCGTATCACAACATTTATATTTTGCATTTAATTTAGTTTTTTGGTAATGGTATGCAATATTGTTGATTAACATTATTAGTATTTTATTTTTTTGAAGCTGCGTATGTAATATTCTTTTAATATTTGTAGTTATTTGTTGAGGGACAAATGTGTTAATGTTTTTATTTTTTAGTGTCTCTTTTTTTGGCTTGTCAATATTAATGCTTGTCAATATTAATTTTGTGTGTATGCGTGTGTGATTGTAGATTTGGTTTTTGTTGGTCAATTGTTTGTCTTTAGAGTTATGTTTTGTTTTTTTTTATAACATTAGTTTTTCTGTTAGTTAAATCTGTATAAAAAGTGACATAGTCTGTTTTTGGTTTGTGTCAAATACAAATGCACAAAATACGAGTATAATACAAATATTTTACACAGATACAAAAAGTAAACGCACTGTACAAAAATTTCTTGGTTAGTTTCTGAATAAAGTTATGTTATTTTCTATGTATTATTTGTTCCAGTTTTACATGTATTCGAATGACGTATTTTGTGTGGGTGTTTCTCTGTGTGTGTGCATGTCCTCAGCCTGGAATTTTTGATTATTATTTAGTCGTAAACGCAGAAAATATTTGAAATATTTGATTTATGTGCATGCTGATGCCTGATAGGGCACATTCATTGCATTCGATACCGTCCGTCTTCCTGTCCTCTCTCGCTCTCTCTCTCTCTTTCGCTCTCTAACTGTTCGACATTTGCAATTTACATACAAATTTAGCATATTGCATTCGTGTTTGTATTTCTATTTGTATCTATATATGTATTGCTGATAGGCATCTCCAATGATAAATGCTAAACAATTTGCTTTTCAGTCCGGGTTGGAGGCAACGTTCCAAACAGATGCACAGCCTGGAAGTGGTTTTTCTCTCCTCAACTATTTCGACTTCTTGGCGAGCAACGTTGCCAGCAAACTCATTTTGATATGTTCAGGCTAAACATTATTGCATTTTGCTACATTTTACGTATGTAGTTTCGTGTTTTCTACTCTTATTGCCCTATGCACATGATAACTAACAAAAAATAAAAATAAAAAATAGCAACAAATTGTAAATTATACCATATTGCCATGAAAATTAAAGAAAATTCATTTTATTATTTTTGTATGTTTCGTGTATATTTTTGTAAAAATATGTATATTTATGTATGTGTAATAAAATTTTGTTTATCGTTTTTTTTTTTTTAATTTTTGTACACATATCTATTGTAAATTAAACTAAATGTAAAAAGTAAGAAAATTCTCATATGTATGCACTTGATATGCGAGCGTATAGCTAATAGAATTGCATAGTCATAATATTTATATAATTGATAATCGATTGCTACAATACATATACATATGTACGCTTATTAATTGGCCGCATTAAAAGCTAAAGCTAAAGCCAATTTACACTTTTTAAAATATTCATGAAGCACAAATTCTTTCAACTATAAAATGGAAACTGCAGATTTGATATAATAGTCTAGAAACAAAAAAATAGAAAATTAGAAATTACTAAGGATACAAAAATACGAAATTATATATTATTTCTATGTACTAACACCCTTGCAGAAAATGTTTTACTGATTGAAAAAGAAATTGATCAAAACAACGAGCTGAGGCAGTTGTTCGTTTTTTTAGTTTTGTATTTTGGTTTTTTATTGCTTACACATACATACACTGACATAACTGCAAGGGTATTGAATATTTGGTATACCAAATATGATTAACTTTTCTTTCCGGTTTGTTTTGTGCACATTGAACCATGGCTGTAGAGTTCCTTCACTTGTAGCTGTTTTTTGTTATTGTTGTTATTATTGCGAAATAATGGCCACAGTTTTCAGTTTTAATAATAATAGTTATTAAGGAATATCTTTGCGAGCTTAAGTCTAATCGTTTGCCATTGATAATTCAACATAAAAATGGCTACAGACACACATCAATAGTAATAACACTAACTAACTATACAGATACATATACATATAGATAATACATATTTTCTTACATATCATAGCGTTTCAAATATCATATTATAGAGTTACAACAATTACAATTACAATACGGCAGACATACATACAAAACATTTACACATACAAAAATCAAACGCATCGCTTTTACACAGTACAAAATCGGCTACTTACGCATATATATATACATATATATATATGGTATGTATATGCAAATATGTATGTATATATATACATATATATATATATCGAAAATTTGCAGCGCTAATTTGAAATTAGCAAAAAATGGCATTTCGCTCGCTCCCTTCTCCCACGGGAGGGAGGATAACTTAACTAAGCCTAATCAGAGATTTTCTATTTACATATACAAATCTGTGGTGTGTGTACAATATGCATTAGAAATATATAACTACGATTCTATATATAAATATATATAATTGCAACGCTGAATGCTATTTAGTTACATACATACATGTACACACATATATATATATATATATATATGTATATACATATATACGCTTCATAAATCCTAACTAATTTTTGCTACTAATAATAATTAACATAGTTTGCGGCGCTTCGCTGCGTCAATAAACAGCAGTTTATGAAGTCTGTATTGTGTGTGTGTATGTATATGTAGCATGTGTGTGTGTGTGTGTGTGTGTGTGGGAAAGGGATCTCAGTACTCTTAACGCTTGTAGCTATTGCCGATTTGTACATTTCGCTAGCTGCCAACCAACTCAATCTGGCGATACTTTTTGCGCAAGTTGGAGACCGGGTCGCGATACAACATCGGATCCATCCGCAAATTGGAACGTATGAGCGGCATATAGCTGTAAATATATTAAAATCAAAATAACGTTGAAATAAAATCGAATATTTGAATGTGATAAGTTATTAAATTTAGCTTAGATTTTAGGACTTTTACATCACTTTTATTGTACTTAAAATATTTGATTTAAAAATTAAAAAAATTCTCGGATGCAGATATAAAAGAAAACATAATAACAGTCCAGTCTATGTATTGAATCCCTTATCAATTATTATAATTAGAAAATATCTAACTTAGTTTGATATTTTATTTTAGAAAGTATTTATAATTTAATTGTATATTAAAATGTTTAAATCAGCTTGAATCATTGATTAATTTACACTTTGGATTGAAAGCAACACAGCTTCAAATAAATTTACATTATCATATCCTTGCATTTTTTTTTTACTAATTAATTAAAATTTGTGAACTGTTTCTGCACTCACCCAAAGACAGCTGCGAATGTGTTGAGGCAGCTCTGGCGCTGTATAAAATGATCGGGATCATTCCATGGCGAGCGACCCGTTTCCCTATCCTTGTAACCTTTGCGCTGCGTCACTTTGATCGGCGGTTTTCTGGTCACGTGCGAGACCAGCAGGTTCATTAGGATATCCTCGCAGTTGGAGGACTGCTGTACAGTCTTTAATAACAGCAACGACAGCCAATTGGTGTACAAGTAGTTGTAGTAGCGGTGATAGAACGCCGCACCCGTCAGTACAATCGAATAGTAGTTTGTCCACTTGGACGTATAGCCCCAGGCGTTCTGCAAAAACGAGATCACCTCCATCAGCAACAGTTCAACCGGCACAAACTGTCTGTCCATGGCTTACCTTGGAGTCATCCCAGAAGTGCGCTCGTGCCGGATAGCCCACAATGCGTTCCGGAAAGTCACGCCAGACCGTGTAGGCAAAGTCCAGCTCATCCGTATTGAGTATGGCATCCTCGTCGAGCGAGAGCACAGCGTCCGTCTGTATCTCCTCGTAGGGCAGGAATCGCTGTGATATGCTAGGCCGCGCCTCGTTGCCCGTTTGCCCAGTGGGCGCTGCTGCCGCCCGATTACCGCCCCCCAAGGCAATGACATGCAGGGGTATGTGATAGGTGGGTGGCCAGCGTTTCTTAAGTGGCAGCGGTCGATCGGCGGCCCACAAAACGAGTATCTGCATACAAAAAAAAATTGATCAGTAAAATTTTAAAATTTATATTCATTTTTATGTATAAAAAATTGATAAAAGTTAATCTCTCTAAATATATATTCGAGTAAATTATCACGTATTTAGCTGCTAACTAATAGAAAATATATCGATTAATTTCGAAAGTTGAAGGGTTCACCCATCTCTAAAAATTAAACTCGAATTTCCCATGGAGCCATCTGTCATGTTGCGTGTTCGGTGCCGATACTTACTCTATCCACAAATTGGCTCTTCGTTATGGTCCTGACTAGTTTGTAGAGGGCCGCATTGGGGCCAAGGGCGGCGCCAATTTGCACATAGATAACGGCCGTGTAGTTGTGACGCGGCTCCACACCCATCGCGTTGAGTAGGAAGGGCATAAATCTGTAACGGGCAAGGCAATTAGGTTAATGGCAAAACACTTCGATGCGCCCCAAATTGGCAGTGAATGTAAATTTAATTGGGCCCACTCGCTCGCCGTTACCCCACAAAATGGCAGTGTTTATCGCCCGATTCTTACCTAGAACTATCGGCAAATGTCGGCAGTGTGAGGAGGGCGCCCGGCGCTGAGTTCCAGATGAGGCTGCTGCGCACCGGATAATCGGGAAGTCGTTCGCGAATGATCTGTAAAGAAAAAAAAAAGAAGAAACCAGTGAGAAAATCAAACGGCAGTTTAATGGCCAAAAGAACTCGAGTGGCAAGCCGATTGCCAATTGATTGCTTAATGAACGGTTCTGCACTCCAATTGGCGGCCAAATTGCGTTTTCAATGGCACTCGACGCCAGCCGCTTAAACTGTCAGTCAGTCATCAGTCCGTCTGTCTGTCAGTCTGTCTGGCTGTTCGTGTATCTCTCCACTCCTCAGTCCTTTAGGTGGATTTTATGTGCATTAATTCAAAGGAGGCCAAGCTGTTGCCTAATTTTCCGCTTGGCGCAGCTGCCTGGCAAACTCCCAGAGGAACCGCTGGCCGCAGCTTCCTCTGCGCAGAGGAAGCACCACAGGAAGTCGCCCCCTAACCCCCGTTCAACTTTCTCTCTCTACGTTAAACAAGTGATAGACAAAGAGGCTGTGTATTGGTTGTAAGTGTAGGTGTGTGTGTCTGTGTGTGTGCGCGTGTCATTAACGCCCATTAATTTGTCGCTCAAAGTGAGAATTATGTATGTATATACAACGCCTAAAAGTATGTCATGCTAAATTAGTCATACATATCTAAAGGAAGTGGAAGAGGACAAGGGCGAGAGGACCAGTTGCGAAAAACCGTGCTCAGCTCAGTGCGCTTAGTCAGGTTGGGCACATTATAATTGCTAGTCCTGGCTCGGACTAACTGCGAGTTACGACTGCGACGTGCTCCACGACCAGCTGCAGCTGCAGTAGGAAATGCAGCTAAATATGCTGCTGGCTCAACTCTTTTCAGTTTTTCTGGCACGCGCTTTTCTGGCTGCCCCGGGAAAATGGTGGATATAACGATTAAACGGAAAAAGGGCTGCATTTAAATGTTGACTATTTGAAATGCAATAGAAATACATCTGCATTGGAATAAATAAAACATTTATATTCTTGCACATAATATATAATTATAAATGAATACGTATTTATCTATAAGAAGTTCGCAATTTTATGCCGGCTTTAAGTTTAATTAAACAACTGTTAAAACTTTTAGAAACATTTTAATTGTTACACTATTTAGTCAATTATATGACATTTATGACTATTTGGATAAACTAACACAAACATTTCCTTTAAACAAGAAATACATCCCAACGATGTAATAAAAACTAACAGAACAATATAAAAACCGTCAAAAAGAACCTTATGCGCTTAGTTGGCTAACCTATTTTAATACTATCCTAAAATACTGTTAAGCAATAAACGATTTTTGCAGGAAAAATTCAAATTGTGACTGCATACATTAGTATGTATCTGAAGTTTCAAGTCTCTAGCGGCAATCAAACTAATTACAACTTTTAACTTGTGAATAAACTCACGACACATTTGAGTTTGTTGACAGACCAGATGAGATTTGTACACTGTTTTTTCTAAACCATTTTTTATATATTTTTAATTATTTTCATTAACATTGATTTTACATTTAAAAACGATGAATTTTTTAAAACTATTTTTGATTTTTTTGGAAACTTTTTTTCCAAAACTTAGAATTGCAATATTGCATTTTTAATCGATTTTGCTGGTCACAAATAGTAAAAAAACAAAATTTAACCTAATTCTGAGAGGGTCAAATATTTTGTTGAAAATCATGTCAAAATTGAGAAAAATGTTGACATGTAAAACTCTCAGACCATACCTATTTGAAACACCCATAAATTTGTCTGATTTTTGATGGCGTTCTGATTATAATTTTTCATTAACATCGATTCTACATTTAAAAACGATGGACTTTAGTGATAAAATTTTGTAAAATTTTTTGAAAAAAAAACCGATTACGTTAAGCTACAAAGTCACTAATTTATTAGGTGTTGAAATTGTTCTCCAATTCGATCTTATTATTATTATATGTTGGATAATTTATACATACAACGAGTTTGCGAAGCACTTAAAAGTTTCCTGGGACTTTAAGAGCATTATTAACATTAATTGTACCCTAATGGTTATTATAATTATGTTGCTCCTCTTCAAAACAATGTTCGCTCTGTCATTGACAACTTCAGTTTTAGTCCGTTCATTAAGCTCTGTTCCCCACCTGCCTCCTCCTCCATGTCGCAACCGTGCATTGAAGTTGTCAACTAGCGAATGTCGCCGTTCTGTCTGCTTCTTCTTCTGCTTCTACTTCTAGTTCTCCGCACGCGTCTCAAGTGCCTGCTTTATTTAGTAATTATAATTTCCATGCTATTCTAGTTTTTCTTTCACATTTGCCTCTATTTTGTTTAAGTTCTATCTCGTTGCCTGGCATAATCAACGCTGAGCGTGGGGCGGGCGTCTAAAAGTCTGCAAGGCGCGTGTTTATTTACCTTTTCAAGTCGAGTATGTGTGTGTGTGTGTGTGCGTGTATGTTTGGCTGACATAATTAAGTCAATCCTGCTGCTGTTGACGTTGCAGCATAATTGAGACCGACTGAGAGCAAGCAAACAGGTAACAAAGAGCGAGCGAGCGCAAAACTCGACCCAACTCGACCCGACTCCGCTTGCCACGTCTCGGCTCGTTTTGTCTATGATTCAATTATGCAATGTGCATACATGCGCAGGCTAAGACCCCTGCCTCAGCCCGGTCGGTGGGCCCAGCAAATGTTGGCGTGCCATTTTAATTGGCTAACAAAGTGCTTTAATTGGCTTTAAGCTCGCCGAGTTTGGACGGCTCAACAAATTTTCGTTGCCTATTTTGCATCTCCGTCTCCGGCCGAACAGACCGAACAAATAGAAAACCAGTTAACAGAGTTCCGTTTCCCGTTTCCCAGCCCCGAGTTGGCTCCTTACACATGTCATTCGACCTGGCAACCGCTGTCCCCGCTCCCCGCTCCCCCACCCGCTCCCGCTGTAACTTGGCAACGTTTGCTCAAGTGGCAGCGAGTTGGATTCTATTTTTCAGGAGTTTTGCTGAAACTACTTAAGCTACTGAGCGACAGTTTGGCCAGCAGGCACTCCCCTTCAGCCCCCCATCAGACTGATTAAGCCGGTGGAGAGGGGGTTGAACAAGTGGGAATTGGTTGAGAGCTGCAGCTGCAGCAACCTGGGCGCAAAAACTCGATAGAGCGCATAATGTGTGCAAATAAAACAGGTGAGTGCATTTTGGCAGCTGCTTATGTAAATGCAAGCGCTGGGATATGGATATACATATTTCTATATATATATATATGTAGACATACTTCTGAGGTTGGCTTAAAGTAGCTGTTGCCAGCAACTCATGCTCATGCTTTTAGACGGGTAAATTGCATTTGGGCCCGCCTAAAAGCAGGCTATACAAATTACTGTGCATGCACGCAGAACTAAAAGGAAATTTACTCAAATTAATTGCAAACATAGTTTAGGGTCTTTGGCCAAAAAGATCTTTGCGATTCAACATTTTACATTTTAGTTTCTGCTTAGCAACTGCTTTTGATTTAAGTCAAGTATTTAGGGTAACTGCATTTTAAATTGTATCCTTTGAATATGTAGAGAGTAAGCATTACAGAACTGAAATACATATTTCAAATCATATATATTTAAATTCAAGGAATTTAATGTCAAGTTTTTGTGGCACTTTAATTGTTTCTTAAATTAAGTGTAACTTTTATATTTACTATCAGTTAATCACAGACATAATACAGTATTTAGTGGAACTTAATATTATTTGAAACAACACTTTCGGATGTAATTCTACACCCTTGCACTGTCTAGTCTTTTCGGTTGTGTGAGATTCCTATTTCTAACTCATTCTACTTTATTTTTATTATATATTTATAGTATATAGTTTTTCTTTTCCTTATTTCGTTGCGTTTTATCCTTTCTCAAACAGCTCTTTGCCAGCTTCTGGTATCAGCTCGGCTTAAGTGGCACGCATAAACGCAAATCGCATTCACATTCGCGCTTGCGTTCGCATTTCAATTCGCATAAACAAGCACAAAAAGCGTATTTACTGATGTTTTGCAGCACAGTTTCTGGGGCGCAAAAGTTCAGCTCAAAGCGTCGACAGCTGCATACATAAAATGTAAAATGTGCAGCAAGCAGCACACATAAAATTTGCAGTTGCACTCGCAAAAGTTGCAGTCAACGACACCAAGCAACCAGCCAAATGCTTAAGTTGCCCAAGTTGCTTCTGTTGCCCCGTTGGCTGCTGTCTTTTCAGTTGTCTCACACACACACACACTCACGCACACACACACAAAACAACAACAAGATCTCAGCACAAGACAAACGCTAAATTAACTTATGTTGAGTAGCTCGAAGAACGAAGAAAAATGTAAATGCTGTCAACTTTTACCAGCTGCCGATGCAGTTGCAGTTGCCACAAAGAACAGCAAAACAGTAAAAAACTTGCATCCGCTTTGCTGCAAAATTAACAGAATCCGAAAGCGCTGTAGAAAGTTAATGCCAACAACATGGCGTATGCGTAATAAGCTGCCCTTTAGGCAATTTGCATACAGACACCAAACAGGACGAGAGCAGCAACACAAAAAAAATGCTCAGTAAATAATTCTCAGTCAACGAACTGGTAGTTTTAATTATAAAATAAATACCGAACTAAATAAATACAAATAGTAAATATTTTTAAAGTGTGTGTGTGTGTGTGTTTGTATGCAAAATTTTGCATGTCATTTGCGAACGTAAAAATTCAACGCGCAATATAAACACGTATCAAATAATGTTCAATAATGCATTTTATACCCCTCAGCAATAAAATGCAAATAAAGTATTATATAATTAAGTACAATAATGTTAAGTAAAATATATTATCAGAATAGAGCCTTTAAATGTTTGCCAAGCTTAAAAGGTAAATAGTATATTATTAGTTTTTATAAAATAAAAAAAAAACTTATTCAAAAATAATCTGTTTTAAATATGAGTCAACTTACATATAGCACTTATATACAGAATATACAGATAGTTTTAATCCCACTGATACCAAAGTGGACTAAATCACTCCTAGTTTCAAAACGTATTTTGGATTATTTAATTTTGTTTACCATTGTGTATTACGTGGTTGTACATATTTTATCGCACCTAAAATGTTTGTTTTATTTTTGTTATTTTTAGTTCCCGTGCGGTTTTTGGTATGTGACAGAAGCATTCACACAAAAAACGTAACAAAACAAAACAAACAAACTAAAAAAAAATATATATATATTTATATATATATGTATATATTACAAGCCGAAAAGCCAAACGCAATTGCTTTTTTTTTGCTAGTCGTTTTATACCCTTGAATCGAATTTCTATAGGTTAGTTTTTTAAAAATATTGTAAAATTTGGATTTTGATTATATTAAAAATTATATGTATATATATTTTGTTTTATTTATATACATATTTATTTTATTACAACATAGTATTCGAATTATAACTATTTTCCCCATTTAATGTCTTTTAAGACAACTTTTTAATACAGGGTATTAAACATTTGGTATCCCAAAAAGAGCTTTCATTTTAGTTTCATTTTGAACTTCGATTTTTTGTGCGTATATTTATATATTTCGACGCAATGTTAATTAAGTAAGACTGGCAAAATGTTTGGGCCAGCTATATCTGCATAACGATGTGTAAATGGGTTTTCGTTTGGCAATTGATAGTTCGACAGTTTGCAGTATAAAGTTTGATTATCTTTCAGTTTCATATTTTTGGTTTTTCACCGTTTTTCTACTGCCGTTCACTTCATTCTGGCTTATAACGTCATTTGCCATGACTTCAAAACTTTAAGCTTGCGATGATGTCATTATTGTTGGCCGAAAGTCGCGCCCGGCAAACTTCACTGATGTTGGCCTTAACAAAAACAACAACAACACCAACAACAACAAGAGTTAAAGTTATGGAAGCTGCTTTGACAAATTCGTTTAAAGACGACAAACAAGTTTTGAGCGAAAAACTGACAAACTGGGAGATTGAGAGAATGAAAGTCACAAATTTGTTTATATATTAGTAAATATATTAAAGTTGGGCAAGATATTTTTTATTGGCTATTGATAGGCAAAAGTAAATATACATAAATCATCAGCACAACAAAGGAATCTGTATACAAACTTATGCATAAATATTCGGAAAATTGTATTGAATTTGATTTCACATTTATTCCATGGAAAACGATTATGTGAAACAATGGGAAACTTTTTTAAGAAAATATTCGTTTCAAATTTAACAAAACTAAATATTTGAAAAACTAAACAAATAGGGATTATTAGACTGAAGGCACCGTAAAACTAAAAGTGCCTAATATATCTGATGTTAATTTTTTAAATTTTCGAAAACTTAATTAAAATTAAATTTTTAATTTGTTTTAAATTTTTGTAATTGTGGGTTAATACCAAAAACAATCCTATAGCCAAATTCCGTTTTTTATAATTTTTTAATTTGTATTTTTATAGCTGTTTTAAGCAATTTGAACGAGTTTAGTTTAATAAATGTATTCAAAACGAGTTCTATATTCTAATTCTTGTTGGGCAAATGCTATGCATATTTAGCTTTGAATCTTTTTATTCGTTTATTTAAATTCTAAATCTCAAACTGAATTAAATTTAATAGTAGATTATAAAAAAATTTCAGTTAACAAATCTTTGGCACAAAAAGGGCAACAAATAGTCAACGGTTGGTATTTCAAGTAAATTCACATATTTGCAACTTGTTAGTCGATTTTTTGTGTAATAGAACAAAAGTCTTATCAATTTATGGCCCTAATGTTTACAATTAATCAAGCTAAGCGACAAATTGACGTCGCTTGTCACAAAAAAGGCCTGCCAACTCTAGAAAAAAGCTTAGAAACAAAAAAAATAGACAACAAAGTAAGCAAAAGCTGGCAACAAATGATAAGCACAAAGCAAAATAAATAAGAGCGTTTAAAATAAAGCAACGAAAAAACAACTAAGAAGTAACATCAAACAACAATTTAACACCGGTTTCGCTTAACGTTAATTAAACCTAATTAGCTGAACTGTACCCGCATTGAGCACACTTTAACACAATAATTATTTGGCAAGAAGCAACATAAAATATGTTAATATTCTCGAAGTTGTCAGAGCAGCGGCAAAGACGACGCCATAATTAAAAATAATTTGATGACGTCACATCAAAAGTGCGAGCGAGACAATCGGAGAAGCGTCCAACAAAGCCGACGTCGGCGTCATCGTCAGCGTCATATTTAAATTGGAGGTCAATTGCTTCAGTCTCAGCCTTTTCTTTAGCATTAAGCTAGTGACGTCATATGCGTGCATACAACTGATAAGCCCTTCTGCTGCACTCAAAACTAACAGCTGGCTCTAACTGTTTGCAACAAAAACAACAACAAGAATAAAGAGCGAACTGGCATAACAATGGCAATGCCGAATTGTGAATGCCAAGAGCGTGAGAGAGGCATTCGAAACTATATGTACGACGCACACATACATTTGCACACATTTAATTCTGTCTGTGTGTGTGTGGCAGGTGAGTCTGTGTTTGCATGTAGATTGTGTGCAAAAAAGTTTGCCGGCTAAAAAAAAATTTTGCGGCCGCTAAAAACAACAGATACAACTAGGAGAAATTGCACGAAGAGAAAGAGAACAATAGACAGATAGTGAGAGAGGGAGAGGTCGTTATTAAAATAGTGAGAGCAAACATGCAATAACTGTTATTGTTGTTCCTGCTGTTATTTATTGTTATTGCTGCTGGCGTTCCCTAACCAAGAGCAATGGCAGCAATGCCAGCCATCCCAGCCAGCATGTCAATAAATATTTCATTTATGACAAGTTGACATTGCGCTAAGCAGTTTCGGGCTACAGTCTGCCCAGTGGGTGGCTATATTAAAATGTTGGGAACTAATTGAGCTGCCGCCACGTTCGATAATCGATCGAAAATTATGTTGATTCGTGTAAATAGAACACCAATGGAATATATACGATTACGAATACATATATTTTGGGTTTGTATCGATAACCGTATCGATTTGCCCTACTGTATGCAATTTGCATTTTTATCTATTCACATTTCGTGAGTGCGTACATTAACCCAAACTCTTTCCATTCGACGAACACTTTCAAGATGCATGTGTGAATGTTTTGTGAACGAGTTTAGCGCTTTGGCATTGATTGCTTTGGATTTGCTTTGTGTTTTCTATTTGCGGCTCTCACCATCCATCCATCCAACAACAAACAGCTGCACAACAACAAATACAACACTATTCTGAGCAATTCAACAAACACAAACAACGCAAAAGAAAGCAGCAACAATAACAACTAACCAGGCGCTAGCAGCGCTGCCGCCATTTGGACATGTGAGCGGAATATGCGCTAGTGTGCAAGTGTGAGTGTGAACGTGAGCGTGAGCGTGAGCAAGAGAGAGCCAAGACCTGGGTAACAAGCAGTTGTTGTTTTTGTTTTTTGCTTTTTTTTATGGCCGCCGACTGCGACTACTAATTTCGTCGATGATGATGACGTGCGGCGCTTTCGTGCGAGCGCCCAGCACGCCGCAACTTACAGTAATTTTTCAACAGTCAAAGCAATCGGACGTGCGAAGGCAGCAGCAACCTAGGAAATAGCCGTACTACCGAACTAGGCATAACAAAATTTGAAGCATAAGCAAAGCTACTAGCGTACTTAAAACGTTGCTCAATACAGCAATTTTTTCTGAAAATATATATAGAACTCGCTAAGATAAAGAAGCAGAAATGTCCGCACGCCGCGTTACGGTTAACACACGCGTCTCACGCGCTTCCACGTCGACGCCCGTTGGTGGAGCGTCGACGTCGTCGGGACGCGCTGGTGGCGCCACAAGCCCCACCAGCCCCACGCGCACCACACGCCTGCAGGAGAAGGAGGAGCTGCAGCATCTGAACGACCGTCTTGCCTGCTACATTGATCGCATGCGTCATTTGGAGAACGAGAACGGACGCCTCACACAGGAGCTGCATTTGGCACAGGATACCGTTAATCGCGAGACCTCCAACCTGAAGGCGGTCTACGAAAAGGAACTGTCCGCCGCACGCAAGCTGCTCGACGAAACGGCCAAGGAGAAGGCCAAGCTTGAGATCGATATTAAGCGTTTGTGGGAGGAAAATGATGATTTGAAGCAAAGGTAAAAATCAAACAACAAATAACTAGAAAAACAAACTCAAAGCAAACTTATCAGCTCTCGCAGTGATGTCATATCTGTGTGCGAGAGTATGAGAGAGAGAGTGTGTGTGTGTGTGTGTGTGTGTGTGCGAGGTTGCTGATGTCATGCGGCAGTCGGCGCACATGGCAGAGCCGCTCTCTCGCTCACACACAGCCAGTGTTGTCTCTCTTGCGGCTGCTTTTGTTTATTTTTTGCATTTGCGTTTCGAACAAAAACCTCCAAAGCGATACAAAAATAACAACGAAAGCAAAGACAGAAAAGGCAGCAGCAACAACAAAAACATGGAAGCACATTTTTCAAATTTCATACCAATTGCCCACGATTTTAATCTTACGCGTTTTCCGCTAATAGCCAAAGCAAATGTGTCTAGCTCAAAGAGCGAACTGCGTATACGTAATGCCTAAACCCTACCAAGGTTGCAATGAAAACAAAAGCGTATAAATTGGGTACATATACACGCATATATATATGAATATATTTTGTATACTATATGATGTCATTCCATCCGAAAATAATGCGCAACGCTTTGTTTTTATTTATGTCTTTACTTCTATTTTTTTATTTTATTTTTTTGTGTTTGGTTGTAATGCGGCGAGCTCTAGTTGTAATACCAGTTTTGGAGTTGGCCGCTGTGGCGACCCACCTTCTTTCTGCTCCATTATGTCCACAAATTGGGAATGTTGCGTATTTGAATTTTGCGTTTCTGTTATCAATGATAATATTTATTTTTGAGCATTCATTGCCTAAGGTATTACCTAAAGCACGGAAAATGTGCGGGCCTCGTTTGTTTGCATATTCGTGCTTTAGGCAAGTTCGGGCTCAATTACTTTTGACCAGCTGTTGATATCAAGTTATAAATAAGTGTTACTTATTTAATGAACAACTTAATGCTTGAATATTACCTATATTTCACTGACAATTTAAAAAGCAGCTTTGGTGCAACTATCGCACATCTCCTTTTTTAGGTCAATCCAAATAGTAACCTCCGCTTGCTCGAATAAAAAAAATGTGCACTTTAATAAATTAGGTCACTTGGTAGCATTTTTATTTATGTTTCTCTGTCATGGAATCAAAAGAAAGGCCCGCGGGGGAAGGAGGAGGGGCCCATAACGAGCGGACTCACACGCATGCCATAGAACCGAAAATAACCTTGGGATTTCGGCTATTTCTGTACGACGTCGTTGATTAGCTACAAAAATTGTTTATTTACTGGCGTATTTTGTAATGCAGCGAAAATAAAAAAAGCGCCAAAAGCTAAACGCTAAATTACGATGCGGCCAATTAACTGTACAAAACATAAGGGGAGGGGGAAGCACATATATAAATATATAAACAAGTTGCCTTAGAAGGTGCCGGCGCCTTTTTGTAGACATTTATAAGGTCAACAAGCAAAAAATACCTATGCAAATATTTGTTTAATTTATTTAAATAATTTATTTTAAATTCTGATTGCAAAGGCTTAATTATACTTAAATGCCGAATTCTTTTTTATTGTTGCTAAATTTAGCTAACAGAAAAAAAGTAATGAAAAAACGTGCGCGCCACGAGAGTCGTTGACGACAACATTCTTGTATAGATAGTGGAATTTTTGTTGGGCAAATAAACAAGTTTGTTTTTCGCTAAATTGAAAATAAAACATTGGCAATAGCTATTCACATAAATAAGGTGTCTGCGCGAAAGAGAGGGAGGGAGAGAGAGAGGAAAGGTAGATCATATACTGGGCAGAAAATAGCATAGCTACTTTATGCTAATGGCATCTTTAGATTTCAAGGCAGCAACCAAAAGCAAAAGAAACTCAAACGATGAATAATAAATTAGCCAGAAAAAGAGAGCGAACAAAAGAGCACAAGTCTCGATATGCGTGTGAATCAGTTATACAGCAGACTGTTGACTGCTCATGACGTCATCATCTGGTGTGCACATGTCTCACGAAAAAAACATTAATAATCGCTTACAAATTTTGCTTTCATTTGCAGGCTCGATAAGAAAACTAAAGAGGCCACCGTGGCGGAGAACAATGCCCGGCTCTATGAATCTCGTTACAGCGAAGTGAATGGCAAATACAATCAGGCACTGGCCGATCGCAAGAAGGCCGAGGATCAGGTCAAGGATTTGTCTGCGGAGAATGAGCGCCTGCGCCGGCAACTGGACGATCTGCGCAAGCAGCTCGAGGCCGAAACTTTGGCACGCGTCGATCTGGAGAACCAGAACCAAAGCCTGCGCGAGGAGCTGGCCTTCAAGGACCAGGTGCACTCGCAGGAGCTGACCGAGACGCGTTCGCGTCGCCAGATCGAGATCAGCGAGATCGATGGTCGCCTGTCGCGCCAATACGAGGCCAAGCTGCAGCAATCGCTCCAGGAGCTGCGCGACCAGTACGAGGGACAGATGCGCGCCAATCGCGAGGAAATCGAGCTGCTGTACGACAACGAGATTCAGAATCTGAAGGCGGCAGCCAACCGTGCCGCTCAAGGTTCACTGCACGCCACCGAGGAGGTGCGTCTCATGCGCACCAAGATCGATGGCCTCCACAACAAGCTGCAGGAGCTGGAAGGCACCAATGCCGCACTTAATGTTAGTAGCAAATACTTTCAACTATGGGACACCCCATTAATTCTCTATTTTCCACCTGCTAGGCACGCATTCGTGAGCTGGAAAATCTCTTGGACACGGAGCGTCAACGCCACAATCAGTACATTGCCTCGCTGGAGGCGGATCTGCAGCGCATGCGGGACGAGATGGCCCAGCAGCTGCAGGAGTACCAGGATCTGATGGATATTAAGGTGTCCCTGGATCTGGAACTGGCCGCCTATGACAAGCTGTTGTGCGGCGAAGAGCGTCGCCTCAACATTACCTCTCCCGGCCGCCCCGGCACCGACTCTGGCATCTCGAGCAACGGCACCCATTTGAGCGCCAGCGGTGGCTCCCGTTCGGGTCGCGTGACGCCCAGCGGACGTCGTTCTGCCACGCCCGGCATATCCGGCTCGAGTGCTGTGAAGCGCCGCCGCACGGTTATCGATGAGAGCGAGGATCGCACCCTGTCCGAGTACTCGGTGAATGCGGCCGCCAAGGGCGATCTGGAGATCATTGAGGCAGACACTGAGGGCCGCTTCATAAAGCTCCACAACAAGGGCACCGAGGAGATCAACCTGACCGGCTGGCAATTGACCCGCATTGCGGGCGATGAGGAGCTCGCCTTTAAGTTCTCGCGCGGCTCAAAGGTGCTGGGTGGCGCCAGCGTGACCATTTGGTCAGTGGATGCGGGCGCTGCCCACGATCCGCCAAACAATTTGGTTATGAAGAAAAAGTGGCCGGTGGCCAATTCGATGCGCTCGGTGCTGGCCAACGCCGACAAAGAGGTGAGAGTCTTGTCGATATACAACACATGCGGCACTTGTGACATCTGCCGCCACTGCAAGCATCTCGAGTTTGTGCTCGACCAGTACGCAATAATACCAAACAATCTACCGCAAACCGATTAATCTATATTGTTTTCACACTTCCCTTACAGGATGTTGCCAGCTACGACCGTGTCCGTGCTAACGTTTCCAGCCATGTCTCGCGGCATCGCAGCAGCGGCACGCCCAGTACCGGTTTTACCCTCGGTTCCGGAGCTGGCTCCACTGGCGTAAGAAGCCTCTTCTCGCTGCTCTTCTAAGAAAACCAACAGCAACACTACTTAACACACAAACACACACACACACACACACAAGACTCACTCACTTATAGGAATAGGAGTAGCAGCTGGAGGAAACTGCAACACGTGCAACATTCACACATCAAAGCGGCTTTTTGATGCATATCAAACTTAAATGCAAGTTATCTAATGTACAACAACAAAAACCACCATATCTGGCTGGCTATTTAATGTTAAATGTGCTTAAGAGATGTTCAAACCCCTTTATTTGTAATTTATAAATGGCAAAAATGCATTTGATAAAAATAAAAATACATGTTAAAAAAAAACACAGAACAAAAATGAGAGAAACAAATAAGCTAAACTCACTTAAAATAAATACCTAGCACCCGGACATGTCCAGAATTCAATTAATGGCTTAGCTAGAATTTGGCCAAGCAGTTCCCAAGTTTGCTAGCAAACTTTGCCAGCGCCCCAGAAAATCAGCTTAGCTCGCTCTTGCCAAGATTTGCAGAAACTTCTTCAGCTCAGCTGCTGTCGCGGCATTTATCCCTCTCCACCAGCCGTTCAAGGAAAATGGACAGTAAGCAGGTGAAATTAACTACAACAAGCAACCAGAGAGCGCGCGCGAGAGAGAAAGATAAAGATTCGACCAAGGCGATAGTGGATGGCTTGCACCGTGAGAAAAGCGCCTAAAGAATTGGGTCAAGAAGCTTAAGCCAGCGGAATTTTCCGTTGGTAAACTGTTGTTAATGGTTCTGTACTACGATAACGCATGAATATTAAGAGCCAACACAGTCAGCAAAATCAATATGGAATATATGTTTGAAGCATGCTTAATGTCACTTAAAATAAATAAAACAAATAGCAAGAAGGCGATAGGAAAAATTGCAATTGTTTTTATATAAAATAGTATTTTTAAACATGACGCTTACAAAAACATATAAAACAAAAATATATATATATCTTTTCTTTTTACCAAATTTTATATTATTATATCACTCAACTCATTTTAAGTATTTATATTGAATATATTTAACATATAATTTAATTTGTATCAAATATCCAATTGAGTTCGCAAATTTTATTTTTTGATGTTTTGCCAGTTTTTCATAATTTTTAATTTTAAACTACATATATATTTGATTATGCAAAAGAGAAATTTCAAAATTAATTTTAATATTGACGTCAAGTCTGCTAATAATATAAATTTAGTTTAATTTGTTGTTGAGCAAAATAATTCTATAATTAATTGAAAACGTTTTTATAGCAATATAAATTTTTGTTGAAAAATATTAGTTTAATACATTTTTTTCTTGCGCTTTTTTATTTCATTATTTTTTGTATATTTTAAGCCACAGATAAATATCATTTGACTTGAAATGCTTTTTGTTGTTTATAATAATATCAAAAGAACACATAATTATACAGAAGCTAGTTTTGTTAGACTTTTAGGCGAATTTGAAAGCATTTTTTATTTAACGAAAGCATTAACTAGATTAGTTTCAGGCCACGCACCTCACACCTAGAAACTGTGTTTTTCTAACAGTGTATCAGCAACAGCGGCAGCTCTTAGGCAACTTAGTGGCGCTTGAGTGAGCGCACGATTCAATAGAATGAATGGACAGACAGGTGGACAAACAGACCGAACGAGAAAAGAGATGGGGGAATAAGATACGAAAAGTAGGTGGATAGTGACAGCCACTGAAGCGTCCAACTTCACAGTAGTTGCAGGCAAAGTTCTGGCTTGTCGCACGTTTGCATGCGCATAATAGGATTAGTCAAAGTAATAAGTTGCTACCTCTGTGCAGGTGGACACACAAATATATACACAAATACATATATGTACATGCATATAAATATATATATATATATATATATATATATATATATATATATATATATATATATATATATATATATACCCCGCAAAAGGGCGTGATAGCGCCTACGATGCTTTGAAATGCAAATCTCGGTGACACATAAAAGTTGAGCCTGTGAGTGCAAGTTGAAAAACGAGGCGATACACAAAGCTCCATGCATGAACTTTTTCGACAGCTGCCTACAAGTATGCAACATATTTTGTGCAAACTAACTTAACCCGCAGATGGACCGTGCACTGGGCGTTGGCCATAAACAAAATAGCAACAATAACAACAGCAACAACAACAACCAAAAAACGGAAATAGCAATAGCAAAAGCAACAACAGTAACAATTCCAGTTCCAGTCAAGAGGAGATCTCTGAAGTGGAGAGTAATCTTTGGCTTATTGTGGTTTTCGGGCCAGTTTCGAACTTTAACATTTGGCCGCGTCCCACTGGCCTGGTGACTGTGCAACTTAAGTGCACACAACACGCTTATCGGTCACATACACACATAACAATGCCAACACAAACACAGACACACATACACTGGCACAACTTCTAACACACGCACATTCCAACTCAATAGCGACTTTTAGGCTTAGGCAAAGATTTTGGGCATGAAAACCGGGTGTCAGGGTAACTAAGTTGGTAAGTGGACTTTGAGTGACCTCTTTGTGGTGGCTACAACTGGGCAACGTTGTGGGCTATGTGGCTCTCTATGTCTGCCTGTGTATGTGAGGATAGTGTGTGTATTCGGCGTTGGCTACGGCCAAAGTTCAACACACAATAAAATTATGCAAATCCACAGATCAGCCGCACAAAACGGACCGTGTTTTCAAGGCAATTGGACAAAAGTTTCGTTGCGGGTTTTTTTTAACCCACAGGCATTTGTCGCATTTTTCGATAAGTTAATATGTTAATTATAGTAACTAATTAATTGAGCTAGATTTGAAATGCAAATTAACGAAACTTTTAATATGCTCTCATAATAACTATTTAATTGGGTTTTTATGTCAACAAAATTAAAAACTCTTTCAGTTAATTTTTGAGCAATATCTTTTATATATATTTTAATTAGCTATTTTATTAAACCGAATGAGTTTAATTTAATGTTGATTTTTAGTATTTATTTATTACCAACCATTATTTATCACTATATATTATTAAAAATAGTTGTGTCGATTAATTTAGTTTGCAATTTGTGGGACCAAAAATATTTTAAAGCAAGCAAAGCTGAAAACTTTGTTGTGAACTATGCAAAACACACATATTTCACGAGCAATTAAGAAATAACTTTACTATCGCCGGGTTTAATGAAAAAATACGACAACTCATTTGCTATTATCAGTGGGTCCTTAACGGACTAAGCCTTAATTTCCAAAAACCAAATGACAAGGATAACTGGCTATGGGTGTGTAACCCAATAGATTTAAGTGTATTTGTGTGTGTATGTGTGTGGATAATACCAAATAGCGACCAAAACCCCAAATAACTGCTTAATTTGTTTTTCGTCCAGATGTTGGGCTCCCACTCAAAGCGACCCAAGCGTTCTACGACCCTTTCCAACCACCTTTTCCGTTCTGTTTGTCGTTCTTGTTCTTGTTGTCGTTTGCATAGCCAACAGCCTCAGCTGTTGTTGTTTTTGCTCTTGTTGCTGTTAGTTTGTTGACTTAAATGTAGAGTGAGCGTAAGAGCTGTGAAAATTGGACCCACGCCCAAACAGACACCAGTTCGACTGCCAACAGCTGCGCTCCACCGCCCAGAAATGAGAGTTAAACACTCGGATTTGTATATGGATTCGGACTTTGATTTGTAAAAAGGGAGGGGAAAAAGGTCTACAAAAAATATGAAATTCAGGCAGCGAAAATTATTTGCCACTCGCATATTTTGGGCGCGCAGCTTGTTTATGCCCGAATCAATTTGCTGCATGAATGGGTCTTAAGCGTAAAGGATTTTGCATGGTATTCAAAGCCGGCCACACTCTGTTCTAATCCCCCAACAGACAACGTGTGTTTGGGTTAAGCTATTAGACTAAAAGGTTATTAGGCGGGACCGCCTGTCTGCCGTCTGTCGACGTGATTTGCCTGTCAAAAGCGGCAAACAGGAAAACGAAAACGAAAACGATGCGACGTCTCGTGGGGTAAAAAGTTGCCGAGTGAATTTTGCACTTTGATATGCGTTTTATTAATAAAACAAATTGCCAGGCATACGACTATAATTTTAGCACACAGCCAGCCTGCCCTATGCATAAATTGAGTTTATGTTCATTTGGGTGACGCTGCTCCGAGGGGAGCTGCGTAGATGAACCGACGTGACTCTCGCCACCGGGCCACTCTGGGCAGCCTGCCAAGCCGCAGGCATCAGGGAGCCGGCAGCACACGTCAACTATTTTTCAACAAATATGCGCAAAACTTTTTTCATATTAAAGCCACAGACGTAACCGAAGGACGGGTGAGCGTAGGGAATAAAGTGGGCGTATGCGAAGCTGACCATAAGCTGACACAGGCTGCATTTTTTGGCATATGCAAAAGATGGCTGGGTATTACGTGCCGCACGTGCCACACACTCACACACAGACAGGCGCACTACCTATGTACATGCAACAACGAAATGATGGGTAGGGCGTGACCATTATCCTTGTCGAAAATGCCACAATTCATTTTTTAATCGCGACGCATAAATCAAAGGTGCACAGGAGGGTGCGCAAGCAAAAAGTGTTGCATGCTTTCAGGCGAGTTGCATTAGCAGCAGTGTTCTGCCCCACCGAAGCGCACAAATTTATGAAACAGCTCCCTCTAACGAGTGCTTTGGGATCTTTGTTTAACACTATTTTTCAAGATGTTTTACTTTGAAAACTTATATTCTAGTCTAGTCACAGGGCTAACCACAGGGTCAAAATTGTGTAAGACTGTAATGGAAAATTGATACACATAACGATTGGAAATAACCTTCTAAGCTCTTATCATAAACTGTGAAGGCATGAGAAAATTTTCCTTATCAAAAATATATACTTTTAAAGAAGACAAATGCTTATAATATCTGCCTTCAACTAATTATTTTGTTTAGATCTACACACAATTGATGTAAAATTAAAAAATAAAACAAATTAATTTTGCTTTAAATCCACAACCCAAAATTAAGCGTAGATTATTATATCGCTAAGATAAATAAGCTAACTTGAGAGGGCTGTGACACTAAAACGCAGCTAAAAATGTTTTTTTTTCTATCTTATTGAGGTTTTCACTGTCAAAAAATAAAGTCAATTTTCGAATATTCTTTCATTGCAAATTCAAATGTTTGCAAAAAAAAATTTAGCTCATAACTTTTTTTGGGAAAATAATTCAGATTCACTGTAAAATCTTTTTTTGTTGTAAAAATAAACACAAATATAGATGGTATAGATTGGAATTCTGCAAATTAGTAAAAAAAATGTATTCTTTTTTGTTTTTTGCCAAACAAATTTTGTGCACATTTTGTATTCATATTATTTATTATTTTTACCGGAGATATTTGTAGTGAAATTTAATTAACTTTTAATTTTAGCAAGGTCAAAAAATATCTGTTTTCATTTTTGCCAACTTGATGGCTCTGTTGCAATATAAGCTTAAATAAAAACACACTTTAGCAAAAGCCAATTAACGCAAAGTAGATAAAAGGCCAAGCAATAAAAATAATGGAGTGAAAATTAGTTGGCCATAAATCAGAGCTCAGGCCACCTGCAAGCGAGTGCGTGCGCCAGCCAGCTGCCAATTAGAGAGATGACCCGACCGCAATCAGGTTCTGATCCTTCAGATGCGAAGCAGCTGTTGCTGGGTTGACATGTTAACAATACGCTTAGGCCAAATACGTTGCGTGTTCTCGCTAGTTGGTTATTGCGGCTGCCCAACTTCGAGATGGTCACGTTACATGGCAAATATTTGCTTTTCATTTGGTTAACACATACGCTCACGTGTAACTATAAATTGATTATTGCTAGCCAAAGTCGACAGAGGCGAAGAGAGCGAATGCGAGAAAGATGAAAATTGTGGAACTCAAACCACAAAAGCTACACAATGCACACTTGCAGCATCCAATCTCTCGTTCTTCTGCGGTTTGTGAACGAGCAGCGCAACTTTTGGGTAATGCTGGCAACTGGCCTCCCCCGCCCCCACATCCAGCCGTGTCGCCGACTGTTAATGTGTCTGTCAGCGCAAAAAGATTCGCCACATCGCGACCTGCGTACAGTCCCCGTTCCGTGTGTCTGTCTCTGTGGCCACCCAACTAGAGCTTCAGTAACTGTGTTCCCCGGCACGATGATTACACAAAATTGAATGCTCCATACACTCACATTGGCTGTATATATGTGAGTGTGTGTGTGTGTCAATTTGAGTGTTGAAAAGTGGTCTCCAGTGTCGGCGGTTTGGTTGGGTTTCGTTTGCTTCTCGGCTTCATCATCAACGTCGTCGCATGTTGCGTTTGCTGCTTGCCATTTCATTGTATATAAACAACTTTTGTCTCTGCGTGTGTGTGTGTGTATGTGTGCGAGATTGTGTATGTGTGTGTGTGTGAAATGCGTATGTATTATTTATACGAGTCGTCGTTGACTCTGTTCACAGCCCGATCGTCAGCGCCTGTTTGGTTTTCCTGTTGCCTGCATTGCCGTGACATCCACGCAAAGTCCTCTAAGTCCCTTTTTTGTCGATGTCGTGCATTGGGTGTAGCCATGGCGTTGCCTAACGTGCCACATTCAAATTCAATAGCCGACAACTGCTGCTACTTAGAAAACAGCTAACAGATACATTTTCTTTGCCCCGGCGCAGATACACACACACAGAGATAAAACATGCGACCAAAGTTCTCTCCTGCACTCTTTTACTATGGAAATCAAAGTGAATGTCAGTGCTATGAATACGGTTCATATCTCATATGGAGTAAAAATTTAAAGCATATAGAAGACTACTAACAAAAAAAGAAAAAGGAATACCAATTACTCAAAAGAAAATGTTATGAGTATGCCTAAAAACATTTTGATTATCAAATTTAAAAAAAAATTATAAAACATGTTCGTAAAGTAGATAAAACATAAATATAAATTGATACAACAACATTTTTAAAATCCAGCCCGTCAACTTTAGTATTTGGCGCTGTCAACTTATTGACATTAAGCTGCCATAATTTTCTTGACAAGAGAATGAGATAAAAAAATAAATGATTTTGCTTTTAGTTATCAGGAAAATAAAAAAACAATTTGTAATTTAACACTTGGTCAAATGGGAGGAACAAACATAACTCTTGTCTATACAGCTGCTATATTGATAGGAGACTGAGGAATGAAAGTATGTAATTTAACTCCTAGTTAAATGGGAAGTAAAAACTTAAAACTTGTCATTATTGCAAAAAGCAAAAGTGTTGTCATTTAAACAGGAAACTATACATATTAATGAAATTGTGCAGCTGACGACCGCAGAAAGTTACCCAATATTCGCGACAAACTTGGGCTGCCTGGTTAAGTATGTAGTGCTTAGTACAGTTCTAAACAAATCAACATGTGCGTGTTCTTCTTCCTTCTTGAAGAGTTTCTGGATGCTGTTTTTGTGTCTTTTCGGTTGAGGAACGCAGAACTTATTCGTTGTCGTTTTTGGGATTGAAGAGTAGTCAAAGTTGTGTCAGCTTATGGAATAAGCGGCAGCAGCAGCTGCACACAACAAGCAAATAAAGTCTGTGAACTCACCTCGAATGTTGTGAAGACGATTTTCTCAATTGAGCCAAAGTAGCGCTCCCACAGGACCTGCGTCTGTTGGCGCAGGGCAAAGATGCGTTCCGCTGAAATGGAGCGAACAATGTCGGGCACCTGCAATAAATGAAAGAGATGGATGTTAAATGTAATGTTTGCCAACGGTGCGTATGTGGAATATCAGCTTAACGACTAAAGCAGCAACAGGAACAGGAGCAAATGCCAGGCACAATGCATTAATTACAGCGGCCCAAAAACAACTCGACTGTCGGCTGATGCAGCTGCAAGCAGTGCTGGTAATTAGTTAGGGAATTATCCCGCAGGATATACATCATAATTATGCATGACACGGTATGGCACACACACACACGCACAACCAAATAGAATTCAATAAATGCAGCAGCAGCAAATTGAAACAATTTAAAGAGTGCAGCACGAGTACGTCTAGTGCTCAAGTTTCCTGCTCAAGTTAACTTAATTAATTGCATTTCCTGCCAATAAACTACAAAAGCAAACACGACAACGATAAAGTCGAAGGACGGACGTGGCAAAATGGAGCGACGGGGACCGGAGGGAGACAATGCAATTGGCAAACAATGCGACAAGACTTTGTCGCGAATAAAGACGAACAGAAACCAGGAACAGCAGCAGCAAACGGAGCAGGAGCTGAGTAGAATTTGCAGTAGGACGACATTGCGTGCAAACAAATGCCAAGGAGCGAGGACAAGGCACGCACACACACAGCGAGGCAGACAGATGGACGGACTGACGGGCAGGCAAAAAAGTGTTTTATGTTTGTGTAGCGAGGTGAGCATCTGACCAGTGCATACTGGCAGGACATGCCGTGGAGCCAATCTCTGCACACTAACGATTCATTTGTCATGCATCACTTGCAAATGGCAGGCAATTTTTGTGAGCAATGCTCAGGATCGAACTGACAATAGCAGCAATTATTATGACTATTGTGCCTTTCACAATTTTTCTTTTCTCTTAAGTTTTGTCATGCATTCGATTTATAATTTTAATATTTTATTGGAAGGAATAACAAACTAGTTGCGCATAGATTTGATATCGAAATTTGCCAGATCAGATCTATATTATATTATATCAGAGATATATTATTACTCACTTTTTCTTTAACAATTAATTTTGTTATATATAACAAATATCCCAAAAGTTCTTATCAAAAATATTTAGTTTTTAATTGAAAATATTTAATTGAAAAATGTTGCTTAATTTGAAGCACCCTAAATAAAATATTTGCAACGGGTGCAACTCAAAATTCCCTGAACAGAATTCAGTTGCCTGCGGGGAATTTTTGTAGCAGAATTCACTGGGAAAAAAATGATTATGCAATTTGCAATTTTTGTGCAGCTTTCATGAACATTAAATCGTCAATAAATGACGATGTTCAGCTGACAGCAGCTCACCGAAGACCACCGCTGGGAAAAACAGATGGCAGAGGACACGATAGGACAGGACAGTACACAGGATTCCCATACCGGATGTAGGTTAGTCGGGAAAATAACAAAACTTTTAGACAGACGAAATGGGTCACATTTTAAAAAAACTCGCAATGTGTTTTCATATTTTATGACAGCACACAAAAAACTTATGTGCCAATCCATTCGATAGTAAACCATATATCGTGAAGGACATGCACACATATATATATTTAACGCATTTGGCCAACTCACCTGCAGCAGTAGCCGTTCATCGGCCCAAACGGCGGCCTGTTTCCAATCGATTTTCGATTCAAATGGCAATACCCAGGCATTGGATAATAACACCGGAATGCAACCCGCCTGCAATGCTTCGAGAAATCTACAAAAATGAATAAAAAACAACCATCAGGATAACAAAAAAAATCACGAGATAAATATATATGTATATGTATGAGAGAAATGAAATGGGCATGAACTGTATAATGAAAATTGTTTTCTCTTACCTGAAGGAGCCCAATCGGCGGCCGCGCGGCACCAAACAAAATGTGGAATTTTGCAGCAGCGTCTCGTAGTCGTATCTGAAGCGAAAAAAAAACGTTGAGAAAAGGGTGAGTGAGAAATGTAAAGAAGAGGAGTGAGCGAGAAGGGGCTGGAGTGGGCAAGAGAATGTAAATTAGTAGGAGCCATGGCATTATATAATGGCATTGTGCAGCAATTAATTGAACAATGGCCTGTGATGGGGATTGACAGACCGACAGACTTTGGAGCTGGGGGCCTGCCGGTAAATTGCTTTAACCATTTAAATGGTCAAGAGGGCAAACAAACGTGATTTTAGGAGCTTATCCTAAAATTAGCAGTAATCGATTTCTCTTGGAAACCCTCTTTAATACTTTTGTAGACCCATAATTAAATTGATATTATTAAAACGATTAAATACGATTTAAATTTTTTTAGCTAGCTATAATATAATTTTTTAATTTTTTTGTAATTGTAATAATTGTAGCTCCTATATCAATAATCAACAACCAAATGAAGAAGGCTTTAGACCAAATTGTAATTATATATTATACTGCGTATCCAGCATTCATTTGCTAAGATAAATAGGTATACTAATAAATTCTTTTATTTTCCAATTAAACTGTTTAACATAAATCTTAAATTAAATCCAAGTCATGTTAATGAAGCTTCGAAGCTTTCATGACTGATGTGCATTTGGAAATAAGCTCTACCTGATTACATGTGACCATCAATAAAGTGTCATAAAATCGTTTATACAAAATGATTTAGGTCAGCAATACAAGTACATATTAATAGCATTTCCCTTTCATTAAATTTGACCCTCACGCGGATTCTGCTCTTTCACATTATGCTAATGATGTTGGTCCATCTTAATAGCTACCAGCCAAAAAGCAAACTCTCAACCCCATGTACGAAACCAATGCGTCGCATTCATTCTGGTTCAAATAACTCATATCTACATATATACGTCCACCCACGCAAGCAATTCAACAATTTAACCATTAAATTCAAGTACGAAATGCCGCAATCCGTGCTTGTTGCTGATTTAATGCTTTAATGCCAAATCAGAGCAAAGCTGCATATTAAGCATACGCCATGTAGCTCAAACATTTGTACACAGTGCGGCAGGTATGTGGATGGGCAACCGCAGTTGCTTCTCCCCTTCCCCCCTTTGTCCCTGTCAACCGCCCTTCCGCTTCCCCTCACACCCGTTAACAAGTTAAGTTGCGCGTAAAATTACATGTAGTGAGGCATGTTGCCACGCCCACTGTGGCCCACTGCCCAACGATTGAAAACAGTCCAACTGGTCAGCAATTTGAGCTTTGCCGTTGCCACTGCTGCTGCCTTTTTAAAGCAAATTCAGCAGAAAATTTATTTAGAAAACTGCAGGCGCAGCGTATTCGTATTGCATTGACAACGGCAAACATTACGGGCACTGCAGGGGTCCGTCCCTGCCGGGGAGGAAGCAATCAGCAGGGCTTGTGCTCCGGGGGATGAGACAAAAGCCTGTGCCCCGGGCACGGCTTATGAATAATCTTAAGTAAACAACATAAATTGCATGTTGGCTGTGTTTTTCGCTGAAAAATTACACAGCCGAATGCATAGGCAGCCACCAGCCGCCAGTGGCCAAAAGTCATTTGTAAGCAACAGACATTGGCTACAGCAACAGGAATGGAAAGCCAACTGGAAAATACCGAAAACCAAATGCTCTAGCAAATGAGTTTGTTCGAGGGTATAAAAATGCTTTGTAGATTTTATGCATGCTTAAAGAAAATATCTATATGAAAATTATAAAATATTTGATAATAATCTCAGTAATTTCTATAATATTTATAAATTATTTAATATTTGTTAAAATATAAGGAGATAATTATGATTGAATCACCATTAAAGTTGAATATAATATATATAATATAATGTACAAGTATTTATAATACACTTTTACACAATTAAGAAAAAATTCAACCAATTAAGAATTTCTTTAGATAAAGAGCAAAAAAAAAAATCAAATGCTTACATTTCACTGAAAGAGTATATAGCGCACGTTCGTATTTCTATTTAAGTTTTTTCCCCCCTCATCTTCCCATGCTTTTATTCGGGGAATAATATTTCATCTGGCTGCGTTGGATTAGGGATCATTTGGGAAAATTGCTTGCATTCGTTTCACCAGCTTGAGAAATATTTAAGATACTTTTGGCAGAGCATGCAATGCATTCGAATTTGGGAAATGTTTTAAATTTTGTTTTTCCCATTTTGCTAAGGAAATGAATTATTTTCAGACTTGGTATTCACCACGTGCTTGTGGATATGTGTGTGTGTTGCACTGGACCACGACCTGACCTGCCTCGTTAATTAGTGAGTGATATGCATTTAGCGAGCACAGGTCACTGCACCCGACACCCACCGCGTCATCCTTCATCTGGTGCCCTTCCTGTTTAGCTGTGCACTTGTTAGCTACTTGTTTAAGCAATTAAGAGCCGCTAACATTCCAGCAGCTTGTTGTTGTTGTTGTTGCTATTTGCTGTTTTGTGTTGCTCCTCGTGCTGAACTTTAATTAAATGATTTTCAGCTTTCGCCAAGTTTGGCGAATAGTTTAGTTCAGTTCAGTTCAGTTCGGTTCAGTTTTGTTCAGCTTATTTCTGTCCATACCGGACGGCATATGAGCAAAACTTTTGCTATTTACACGCATTGTTGTTCTTGTTGTTGTTGCTGTTGTGGCCAAAGTTCGCTACCCGTTCAGTTGGCCCCATCGTGTCGGCCAGTTCATTAGTCGTCGGGGCGCCAAGGCGTCTGTAAAGGGCGCTCGGACTTAAATTCACTTCAGTTCCTTCAGGCTCTAGACGATGTACTCATGAAGCAAGAAAGTACATTTTGAGAACTTTTAAACCAAACACTCATAAAATGGCTTAAAAAGAGTAGAATATTGCTGGTTTATAGAGACACGAAGTTAATAACCCAACCTCATCAATTCTCATATCAATTCAGTCAATATAAAAGTTTTAAAGCCGCAATATTGAACATATCCTAAATTTATATTTTAAATATCTAATTTATATATTTTTAATACAATTCAAAAGAAGTTGAGGCATAACAAACTAGAACTGTTCTTGCTTATATAAAAGATAATAAAAGAGGAGTGTGTGATAAGTAAATATGCACAAATGCGAGCTGAATATAAAGCTTTGCAGAAATAAATAGCTATTTATATTTATACATGATAATTCATGTATATATTTGTATATCTTGACGTATGTGAGTAAAAATCAAATAAATAGCAATCTTTTTGTCATCACGCGCTTCGGGGTATGTCAGATAGAAATATATATGTCAGATAGCAATATATATAAATATATTTTTAGACTCCCTATTATATTTCAAACACCAATAACTTTCTCAAAAGTAAATCATGAATTCATGATTGATGCCATCTTTGTCATAATTTGTGTTAATTTATTAATTAATATTAATCCATTTAATTTTAAGAACCATGTTCTTTTTTTTTTGTTCTGGTTAGTGATATATAAAGAGTGTTTCTTCATTTACACTTCTTGAACATTAATCAGATTTCAAAAATATATTCTTAAGGAGAAAGTTGCCAAGAATACTTAGATTGTTCGCACTATGTTTAGGGGGATGTGTAAATATATTAGCACTTTTATTTCTTTTCCAAACTTCTTTCAAATACATTTTCTCACCTGTTGGCTGGTCCTGGCCAGAACACTTGCCGACATGTGCACATTCATTCATTCCAGTAATTAATTTTCCAACACTTTGCATAGTATTTCTAGTTATATTCTGCATGTAGGCCACAAACACCCACAACTCAGCACACACACACACACACACACACACATAGACACACACATATATATTAAGCTCCACTTTGGGGGCTCAGTCACTTTATGTCAATTGCTTTACTCTGCTCCTGTCAAGGCCAACAAAATTAACATAACAAGTGGCAAGGACCACAAGCAGTGGCAGCTACCCAAGTTCTTAGTCCAGTTTGCTCTGGCAGCCGCACAGCGGGCACATAATTTGAGTGGTTTCAAGCTGTCAAAGGTGGGTCTAGTCAGCACCAGGTATGATAATTTTCTTCCTCTTGTTGGGTTTTTTGTTTGCTTGAAATGAACCTAAGCTCATTGACTGACAAAACAACCCAATCGCACGGCAAAGTGCACAAGTTTTTTTTTTTGTTTTTTTTGCCTTTGAGAGCCGAGCCGTTCGAATCTTGCCTTTGAAAAAAAAAGGAGCAGAAAATCAAACATGCAAACAAAAATGGGAAATTTCGTCGAAACGGGATCCACAATCCACCAGACATACTTTATACATATTCAATATTTATATGTACGAGACTCTTTTACAAAAATGCGGGCAGTTAATTATTAAAGAATACAATTTCTTACAATTTTTGTAAATAATTAAAAAAAAATGTTTGCTTGAGTTTCGAAAGAAAAAATTACTTTTTAGCGAAAATTGCAAGCTAAATTCCTGCACTTTCTTAATTTTAGTTTAAAATTAATCTTTCATCAGATTTGCTTCTACGAATGCATTTTTGAATAATTTACTAGTTTTCTCCTTAATTCAGATAAATAAGCAAGGCTTAAAAGAAAGCTTAAATTGTCAGAAATTGCAGTTGAGTCGTTCTTAAAAAATTCAACATTTCCATAGAAACATAATTTTTTTTAATATTCCGTAGAAAGGCAAAATAGTTGCATTGTCAATCTAACTGTTGTCATAGGTTTTTCGCTTGTACTGTTGTTTCTTGTTCGGCGTGCAGCTACGGAAAAAAGTGTACCGTATTTTGCTTTGTCATCGCCCGGTTTTGTGCGTCCTCATACACAAATTGATTGTCGGCCTGGGCATATTGCGTATAGCTCTACGATTGCTTCGCCATTTGTTAATTGCAACGCGGGCTGTGTTGTTGGTGCCCCAACTTAGGGCAAATTGCTTGTCAGATGCAGCCAGCAGCGACTGCAGCAAAATTAATTAAAACCAAAAATGTGAAATTCTCGCCAAAGCTAAACTTAATTTTAGTAGAACGCCGCTGGTTAAAGTTGTGCACACTTTAAGTGATGAAAAATAAGTGAGAGGGACAATTGAGCGAAAGGAAATTGCGATGAATTTCAATGAAAATTGCATTTTTTTAAAAACAGCATTTGAAATAAAGACAATTTTGTCGTACACTGGGTACGATCCTGCGCGGGAGGTAGCTGGCAAACATAAAAACAAACAGAGAAATAAACAAACAGCCGAGACAAAAACGCAAACACAATGGCGCAAGGCATGAGAAAGCGGGAAAGCAGGGGAGCAGAGTCTTCTAGAGGGAGTCGCAGCAAAAAGCAGCTGTAAAAGTTGCCTTTGCTATTGTTTGTGCAAGGAGCAGCGTCAGCATCAGCAGCAGTAGCAGCAGCAGCAGCAGAAGCAGAAGCGCCGGCATTAAATATGGCGCATTAGTTACGAGTGCAAAGCGCATGGAGGCAGCTTCTTTTCCGCCCAGCTACATCTCTTGTCGCCAGCTTGTGATAATGGCTCATAATGAATACAGCAGACCGCACCAAGACGTTTTTTGGAGCAAGCCACAGCTAAAGCTAAAACTAAAGACCAAGTCAAGACATTAAAATGCAACGCACAGTGCGTATGAGCAATATGGGCCAGCTTGACCAGGCAACTAAAATTCTAAGAATACTTTAGAATTGCATAAAACGCAATGCGAAATTTCTAACAAAGATTTAAAGAGTATTAAATGAAATTTATAAGAATTGTTTAAAACTTTGAGTTTATGAAAATTAAGTAGTCTTATTCCATTCGAATTACATTCTAACAAGTTTCTGCTTAAATAACCTCTGTTGAAATAAGAACGCATTGAAATTTTTTAAAATACAAAAAATTAAGGCTGTTGCTTTGAAAATTATTTTATAAATTTGTATTTTGAAGAAAAAAATTTATAAAATATCAAACACTTATAACTCTCATCTGAAGCATGAAGCTTGTGTAAATGCTTTTTGAAATATTAAATATATTCTTATTCTGATTATTTACATTTTCATTTAATATTATACCCTTTATTGTTAAATTTTAATGTATAAAAAAGAACATCAGTTCACTCATAATCTGCACAGAAATTATTACGAAGACAACATTTTCTTTTGCTTTCAAAATGTTGTTCTTATTCTTAAAACGTTGCTTTGATTTGACAACGAATTCCTCGAAAACGCTTTTGAGCTAAAATTGCTCTCTGTCTAAAACTGGGCATTTTCCCAATGACCAGCAATTTCCCGGAATATTTAAGGTTCTACACAAACGCAAATACGCGACACCCAAAGGCTGTTCAGTATAGTACATAGTTCAGAGCGAAAATAGCGACAAAACGGAGACTGTAAAAAATGGAATTGGCACTCAAAGAAATTGCAGCGGGCCAACAGCCCGGTGCTACCTGTGCTCCAACCTAAATTACCTGCCCAGCAAGTGTGTCGCCTTTAAAGTGATTTATGTGGAAATCTGAGATTAAGGTGGAAACTGTTGGGGAGGCGCAGGAAAGTAGCACAGTTAAGGCGCAGATGCAAAGGCAACTGGCGCCAAAGTTTGCCGGGGCTGGCCTCAGGTCTGCTCCCTGTTGATAATGATGATAGTGTTGCGTATAAAAATTTATTACTCTGGAAATTGCATTATGAAAAATGCATAAAATACCAGGCATTCAGGCCCGGCTGGCAGTTGTAATTATATGGAATGCACATTTTAAAATTAAATTAAATTAAAATCAAGTGCTTTGTGCTTTTAACAATTCTGACATTTGGCATAAATCATGTAATAAACCTGTCCTTTGTCAAACGGAAAATGAAAATTGTTGACAACTTTTGGGGAATTTTAAAATTAAACTGCATAAATAAATGCTTGTCCCTTAATATGAAATATGTTTTTTAATAATGTTATAAAATAAAATGAAGATTTTTAGTACTTAGTACTTTGTCGACCTAGACATTAAATGAAAGATGGTTTAGGTGAAATTACACAGTGAACGATTCACAGTTATTTAAACCATTTAAGATTGTAGAATGCAAAATAATAGGAAACAATTAAAGTTTGTTAAACTACATTTGATACACAACAAGACGAACGAACAGGTATGAATGTTGAAGACGACATTGAAATCTGCAAAATTAAAAACTTGGCAAATTGTTGGTTCAAATTAAAGGCGTGCAAAACAAATGGAAAACTTTCTGTATATGGCCTTGTCACAGCTGTGTGCTTAGGGGTTTTGACAGGGTGTGAGGTGAGCTTGCACACATACACACACACACACGTCTTGCGTGCTGCAAAACGTTGCCTGCTCCTTGTGATGCGACTGTTGCAGCGAAGACATGTCGTATACGTAATGGCTGCGGAAACGTTTCATAGTCGCGACTCGTCGCGTCGCGTCGCTGTCAAATTGTGTGCGAAAATAAAATGAGGCAAAAGAGCAGGAGTAGAGCTCAACTTTTGTCAAGGACATGCCATAGTGTCTCATTATTTTTCATATTTCCTTTAACGGCCAACCAAAATAGCACACTGAGACTCTCGCCAAAACTTGCCTAAGAAGACGCACACTGAACGCGCGCGAGAAACCTAGCCACGCCCCGTTCCGAACGATACACGCCTTTCGCATATCAGTTGCCAAAAGGCAAAACCACAAAATATCACCACTTCCAGTTTTGTTGTCGCTGTTTCGCTGATGTTGCTGTCGTCAGCATCCCCATCATCATCAGCGCTCTCATCATTATCAGCATCAGCATTCAGGGAAACTAACCAACCAGGCCAGCCAACCCAAGCCCCAAACCAAAAACGACAGATACCAATTGCATCAATGGCAGCGGTGGACTCCTAAAAGCATGCCACACTTTTATGCCGCCGCACCGCGCCCCCAGGCGAATGCATTGATTGTAGTTGTAGTCGCTTTTGCGGTTGCCTGTCTGTTGTTGGCTTTATGCGGCCATATGTTGCACGACAACAAAAGCGGCGTTTACCATTGACGCCTAAGGCTCATTATAGCAACAACGGCCGATGCGACATCAACCAACAAAAAATAAAGAAGAAGAAAATTTCATTAAAAGCAGCTCAAGGTTTGCGAATGCAGTCGTAAAACTTTTTCGTTTATTTTTTTCGTGGCCAGAAACGGTAGTGTAAAAACTTTTAATGGATTTAACGAAAATATAGAAAAACCAAACTTACAAATTGCTAAAAGCTTTAACGAAGTTTAAATGCACTTTAAAATTGATATTCTTTATGCTTTGACCAGTCTCTGTAGTTTCGAATTTTAATATCAAATTCAATTAAAACCAATTATGAACATTGCAGTCGGGTATAACCGATTGTGCAATACATGTTGGCAGTAGAAATAAGCGAAAAACTTCAAGCTGTTCTATTTGAAAAATATAGATTATTAAATTACAAAAAAGTGAAAAAATGTATTGTGAATAAATAGAATAAAACTTTTTTAAATGTTATTATAAACCAAACTAATTAAATAAGATCAATTTAATAAAAGCCTTCTCTTTTTAAATCACTGTTTAAAACAATGAATATGATATATGAATGCTTTCAGCATTGTCAATAAACAAATAAATAAATTCAGTTTTCATTTTAATTCCATTTATTTATTCTGCACCTTTTACAAAGCTGTATAATAAATGCGTGAATTTTATTTGAAAAGAGCATTGTGGCCCTAAAGCTGGTCTAGACGTAATCATCTGCCACTTGTCAGCTTCTGTTCTGACCAATGCCTGATTCTGAACAAAAAAAAAGCGGAAAACTTTCATATCGCTGTCATATTGAAAGGCATTACTTTTTCGGCTCGGCCACACCCAGAAAGATTTGAATAGGAAGCAGAGCTAACTATGCGAAGTTTTGCATATTAATGCATTCACAGTCATCAGAAAGCAGACGCAACAGCAGCTCAGCTAAGGATTCGGAAGCAACGCGAAATATGCAAAAAAATCTTTGCAGCCAGCTAAGGCATTATGCAATTTTCTCGACATTTATAAATATGCGCCATATTTGACAGGTGCATTAACGAAGTTTCAGACACGGCCCCAGACAGGGGGCGCTCAGATAAAAAATGATGTGAGTAGGAAAGCAATTTGCTTGATTATGTACAAAACTTGATGGACGGGGTGGTAGATTTAAAGACAGTCACCGCCGCCACCCGCCACCCAACAGTCGGGTTCAGCTTGGTTGAACGTGTGACTCGAATTGGGTGAGCCATGGAAACAGGCAGCAAAGAACAATCTAAAAGGAGAACGGGCTGCGTAAATCGCTGACGCTTGACGCCAAAGCAGATCTGTCGCATAAGTCATGTCAAATTACGAAAATCATGCAGATGAGGCGAAGGGCCAAGAACGGCAATAGATGCGAGAAGAGAGAAGCTATAAAATGGATGAAAAATTACATTCAATTAAAACTAAAAGGTTGACTATTACATTGCACTTTGAGCACAAAACAATATATTGATGAAAAACCAATTTAGAAGTGTCTGACTAAAACACCAGACAATAAAATTAAATTTATATACACAATTTTTTTAAACGTATTTTAATAATTTTTACTATCTGTAAACTGTGTAGGTTGGTAATATTGAGGTAATATTGAAACACAACAGCATATTTATAAATTTAGCTTACAAACCAAAAAGTCTTTAGTCATATATGTACATTGGAATGTACATTTTTAGCGCTTACATCATGAAAACCTTGAATTCGCATTTTTAACAATTTTATAAGCTTGAATTATTTATACAACCCGATTTTTTTGAGCTATTAATTTCATCAGCAGATAACTAAATTCGAGTTATTTGAAGAAAAGAAAAAATAAATACAGAAAAATAAAATTTTTTTTTTCAATATATATATAATTTTTTTTATAATAAGTGGATTTAGAATACGACTTCAATTTTATATTGATGTTTCCACTTAAATAGCTCACTACACAAATTGCCAAACATTAGGAATCACTTTGAGGATGATCACCATGATTGAAAAGTTTTCGGTGAAAGTGAAGGGAGGTGGACAGATGCTAAAAGGCAATCGTTGGCGTTCTGAATGTGTCATCCGAAGTGTCGTGCCATTTAAATAAGCTTGTCAAGTTGGATTTTTGAACATTAATCACACGACCCAACCGAACGGAGAGGGACGAACTGTGATTGCGGCTAATGGCGGTCGATGGGCTTGCCGGGCGTGGCAGTTACTATTAGAGCGCAGCGGATAAACAAATTACATTTGGACTTAATGACAGCTGGAAACAATTTTTGGTTTCACCATCATCATCATTTAATGTTGGTTATCAAATGATGATCACACTTACCTATCATACTCGCGGTTGTCCTCATCACAGCGATTATCCTGCAGCTCGCGCCAGCTCTTGCCATGCCGGCATGTGGTCACCATAACCATATCGCGTCCATTATGCAAATGGAAGAGCGAGTTGCGCGTTTCCGAGCCAATGCCATGAACGTAACTGCAATGGAATAAAAGTTCAAGTTGAATGAAAGAAATATATATTTTGTATATACATATATTTGGAGCATAGATAAAAGCATATCTTAAACTTATCGATGTGGCACATGTACACAATGCTTAGGTCATATTAAGCTGGCAGATTGCAGAGCACATAAAAAGCGGTGTCAAAATCAATTGCAATAAAGCAGATTCAATGGGGGGAGTGGGCAAAAGGGAGCAGCAGCTACGACAAAGATGGCGATGGGGACCAGAGTTGAGCTCAAATCTGCGCTGGGCCGCAAGCAAAGCAATTGAAACAAAAGATACTTACAACAATGGACAAACGCACACACACACACACACACTCACAGACATGAGTGTATAGCCCAAAACAAAATGGCAGCTGCTAGAAGAGCCAAACAGCAACAACAACAACAACAGCCGCAGCAGCAGCAGTCGAGCAGAAAAAAATGCTAAGGAAATGGTAGTCGCCTTAGAAATCGCAACACACACATGCACACATACGCATCTATACAATTGAATATGTGTGTGGTATGTGTGAGCAATTTCCTTCTGCTTGGCTTGCAGTTGAGCAAATTTCATAGACAATGAAGTACGCGCCACAACAGCAACGAACTGGCCACAGATTGGGCAACGCTGATTTCCGGCAGAGACTGCTGACCAGCAGCAGGACCAGGAACAGGACCAGGCGGACACACGAAGAATTCGCTTTAGTTTGCCGACTGCTTCCCTTTGGGGCTTTAAGTGAGCCAGCGCCATAAGTTATTTGATTTAATCAGCGTGTCATTGAGGTTAGCTATGGATTTGAAATGATACAAATGGCCTTTACTTATATAGAAACACCAAAAAGGTACAAAAAATTCGGCTTTCGTTCCAATCTCCAAGCATATTCCTTCGTTTGGCATTTTCACATGTTCATTTGCGGTTAGCTATGGGCTCGAAATGAAAATGTTTACTTTAAGTCAGGCGAAAGCCAACCGAAACCAAGAATTTTCGGTTACTGTAGCCGCAAAACTAACTTTTGATCTGTTGAAAATGTGTCACAGATTTTCGTAGTAACAAGAAATAGTTGAATTAAGTATAGAATGAAACGGAATGAAATACGCACAATAAATAAAGCCCTTTAAAGTAGGTTGAATTTCTGAAATACAAAACTTAACCTAAATCTAAGGATTTTCGGTTACTCCAGCCGCAAAAGTTCTCATAGAGAAATATTTGAAAAAACCACATAATCTGCTTCCTGTACACATAACAGTAACTTTAAATGCCTTGCATATGTGTCGTTACGATTTATACTAATTAGAAATAAATAAAAGAGAAAACGAACTTAATGCCTTTTAATTTCAATAATTTTCTCGCCATAAAAAAGCAATAAAATCGAGGCTAATAACACAATTAAATTGTCAATTTATGCTGTCAATTCATTTGCATGGCAAACTGATTGAATTCGCATAAAGCAGGAGCTCAACAGCTCATCATAATCATTCTCAATGGAGCGCTGTTGGTTGCCAGCGTAAGTCCCAGTTTAATGGCATAACATTTTATTAGGCATCTGGGATTTTGCGCAGTGTAAATTAATTTGGGCCACACCAACGACCAGCGCAGATGAGCCAGGAGAACGTTTGCAGTGAAGGGAGGGGGAAGGTGAAGGGGAAGTGTTTGGAACAGCGCACTGACGATGACAACATTAATATAAATGAAAGGCATAGGCTGACATTACAAGGACTTCGGCCGGACACAATGTAGATAAATAACGAATGCTTTTAGTAGCAAACAAGAAAGCAGCATTGACTGCTTAAACGTTATTTATGCCCCACCCCTCACCCAACTAAATGGGTCAATTAAACATTGATTGAACCAACGTCGCTCGCCCCAGCAATTGAAATAAAAAACTAAAAGCCAGAACTGTCCTCGCCTGTCGCCGCCATTGTTCAGTTTAGCGCACAAAGTGCAATAACCAGGCGTACATTGAACCAACTTTCGGTTGGGTCGCATTCGCCAGCGGATTCAGCTACACTCGCTGACCACTAATCCAAACATAATCTAAAATAATTGAGTATTGCCCAGCGAGGAGCCTTAGCGGGACGACTATGCGGCGCTTTTTCAGCGCCACTCTGAATAATTTATGCGCGCATTAAATGCGCTTTAAATGTGTAAGCGTGTGCGTGTGTATGTGTCTGTGTGTGTGTGTTTGAGGGGGGCGCAGTATAATAAAGTTTGAGGAGTTGAGGTTTACGAATTGGGCAACCGGCATACCAGGGTTGCCAGAAAATAAATTAAGTTGAAATAGTTTTACTTAAGAAAATGCTGAAATAAAACAAAATATAAAAATTAAAAAAAATAAATAAATTTATAATAATATTTAATAATATAAGTCCAAATTTTTTAATGAAGATAAAGAGAAGATGATCGATATTACATAGCATATTTTTTAAGGCTGTTGTAGGGAATCTTTTTTATATATAAGCATCAAGTTTCATCATATTATTAAACTACTTTGAAATAGCTAATACAAATCAATCAATCAATTCAGTAACTAAGAAATGCGCAGTGATAACTTGCTTACTATTTTTCTTTTCTGTCACTAATTTATTTGAAAAAACTTCAATTTGTAATTCTGCGAAAAAGTAACTCAGTTGGATTGTTAATAAAAACACATATAAGAAACAAGCTTTTTTTCATAAATTTATAAAATTATAAAGCGATAAAAAAATAAATAAATCATGTTTATGTCGCAAAATTATACAGATACATATTTTAATTTTAATGGGATATAAAATATGTAATATTATTTGTGCGTAATGAAACCCTGGCACATTTATATATACGTATTTGTGTGTGTGTGTGTTGCTTTGGATTTGGCCGGCTTACCAGCGAATATACCATGAATTTTGTTGCTATGAGCCAGCATCTTGGCGTCTTGGGATTCTTATGACATAAGTTTATGGGTTGCTTCATGCAATGCCTTTTAATAGCGCGCATTGTCCAATAGGCGGCCATTAGCCTCAAGTTATGCAGCAACTGCAGCGGCAATAGCGTGGCAACAACGAGAGAACAGCTCTGGCCAGCTTATCTATGCAACTTCAAAGCTTTTGTGATGGCGCCAACATGACAGACATGGATATAAAGCTGCAACGCGGCGTATGCGCAATATCTTTGCCTTTATATCTTTTGTGTCGGTGTATGTGTGCGTGTATGTGTGTGTGTGTGGAAAGCATAAAGCAAAAATTGTGTCGTCAACGGTTGCACAATGCAACAGCTACAGCTAAAGCATCAGCAGCGCCCCAGGCATTAAATCAGTAACAACAACACCAAAATCAGTTGCCCAGACATCAAGCTGCTCAGATACGATGTGAAACAGGTAGCACTTTTTTTTACTCTACAAAATATACATAAGTAAATATATTTTAAGTGCAGCGCAACAATGGCAACGGCGGCAGCAACAAAATAGTCTGTAAAATGCGCAAATAAAAAACTATATTAAAAGCAAACAAAAGCAAAAGCAAGAAAGAACATTAACCTTCGAAATGCAGGATATTGCGAACCTGGGCCAAACGGACGATACTATAATCTGATCTCAACAAAACATCGGATTGTTGCTTGAAAACTCAACATTGATTGTCTGTATTGTGAAAAAGCTATTGCCATATTAAACAATATAAACAATTATTAAAAACAAAAATACTTCCTGTTAAAATAATTGTTAAAAAAACCTTGAATTTAGTGAGTAAGCGTGCAGTAAAAGTAAAAATAATTTATTAATTTATTTGTAAAGTGAATATTTAATCTTTATATAAGACAAAAAATAAGACAATAGAATCTATAATTCTTTCTTTCTTTCTCTTGATTTCCAAACGGCTTTATCAGTTGCTTCGTTACACAAATGAACTAGAATCTCATTGTACAAACCGTAAATAAACCGTTTACTGTGAGAACAGGGCATAAACAAGATTTTCTGATTTAATATCTCAATTGTATTGTTTATAAAAAAAACCATGAACAAAAAAAGACAATCCGCATGGAATCGGAAACTAAAAACTGAAATTTTTCACTATACTAATAATAGCTAACACCGTGAACGAGTATAGCGCAGTCGGTAACGCCCGACTGTAACATTTTTACCTGCTTTTATTATATTTTATATATAATATTAATTGATATCGAAATCGATTCAACTAGTGGAACAGCCCTCGCACAAAACATTATCAATCAAAGTTAGAAGAGTTAAGCTGCAACCAGATATTTTGCTGCCATTGCTGCCCCGTTTGTCGAATGGTCAACGATTGATGCAATGACTCCAAACCTTTTAACTGATGCCCTAATGCAATCCCAAGTGCAACTACATCGATACGCATCAATCTGGGTGGATGTTGCCTGCCAATATTGTCAATGTTATTGTATCTAATGCTTAGCCTGTGTCCTTTTGTGTGTGTGGTTCGACTGGTAACTGAGTTAGTGGGGCAAACTGTAAGCCTGAAATGCGATGTTATCAACGTTTTAGATACAATTTGCAGCGCTCTGTTGCGGCTGCCGCTGCCGTTGTTGATGCTGTTTTGCTGTTGCTGTTCTGGGTCGACATCTCTTTGGTTCTTGGCTTACAGGCAAATTTGAGCTCATACAATTTGCAGTTAGCCGCCTGCTGCCAGCCAACAGCCAACAGCCGACTGCTGCCTTACGCTTGACTAACTGCCTGACTTGACTGCCTGCGCCTGTGCCTGTGCCTCTGCTCGGGCTCTTGCCTCTGACTCTGCTGCTGCCCGTGCCCCTATCCCTCAGCTTGGCTCCCTGCAGGGCCACTGGGGAGCTGCCTTTTCTGCAAGCAAGTTGTAACTTGGCGCCCTCTGACTGTGTAGCCGATGTAGCTCATTGTTGTTGCGGCTTGTTTGGTTTTATTGTGTTTATATTTGGCTTAAGGCATCAATTTGCTTTTACTTATATACATATCGAGCGCGACGATTCTCAGTGCCGAGCTGAATGCCAATGTTGAAGCAATGACAACAGCAACAGCAGCAGCAACAACAACAGAAACAACTGCGTATCGTTATCAGCACGCCATGCTTGGCAGCAATAATACAAATATGCATTTAGTATATATATACACGCACACACACACACAGACACTTATTTATCGATGGCATATACACGGCCAAACCGCACATAAGAGCAAATCCAATGGTAAATGCATCGATTACATAATCCATTTACACAAATGGCATTTTAAATACATTATATTGACAACACAGCGGAATTGACTGCAGCGACGTGGCGTATGCGCAATATTTGTATCCTCACAGAAATGTTATACTTGTTGTTCGAGGCCCTTTGCAAATACGAACACAAACACAAACACAGACACACACACACACACAAGTTCTCGTGTGCTAAAGTGCATTTGCGTGCAAATTAGTTTTCATTGTGTTCTACTTAAATGCTGTTTAATCAGTGCGTCAAGGAAATCTAAAGCCATGGCAACGGATTAAGAGATTAAGGAATTTTTCAAGGAATACTTTTCATTCAATTTAAATGTACGATTTAAACTTTCGCTCATCTCTCTACGTAAACGAATCCTTTGTTCAATTGAATGATTACATACGCACATTATTTATGGAAATATTATTTGCATATTTGCCAGCTGAAATCGTTAAAATCAAAGTGTATTTATTATTCCACATGAACAATCATTTGGTAAACGAATAACACGCCTGTCTCAACGAATCCATTAAAATAAATGAATATGTTTTAAATTAAATTTATTTAACGCTCTGAACTACTCTAGAAGACAAACACAGACTATGGTGAGTGGTATATTAAATAAATTTAAACAACATAATACAGCGACATGATGCGGAAAAAGTTCTATGCAACAGCGATCCATCCCATTATGTCGTATATATATATAAAGATGTCAATGACAAACGTTCTTAACGAGCCATTCTAACGCATTTGTCAAGTGTCGCCACCTGTCGCATTTGCAATCCAAACAATTATCAAGTGGTTGCACAATGTGCAAATACAAAAACATCATAATCGTTACTTTCGTCATCATCATCATCATCATCATTGATGGCTATCTACAAACGCACGCCACAAAGTCATTTGCAGAAAGCCGCTGACCAAACTCATTCGCTGAGTGGTCAGTGCACGTTTCGCTCACCAGATGGCGCTGCCCATCATTTTTATGATACAATTGCCGATGAGCCGTTAATTAATAAAATGCAACCAAAAACAAAAACAAAAAAAAACAGAAGGAGAAAAAACGCATAATAAAAAAGCCCCTCATTAATAAATATTAACTCATAATTGGGCACGAATCGGTATTGATAATGTTGCAGCTGCTGACTTCTGCCTCGAATGATGGCGCAATGATTTAACAAAATTTAATACAAAATTTTAGCAATATTTAAAGCCTGCACGCCAAGGCAGGTGCAAAAACCAGCCAGCAAGAAAATGAAATGCATACGGAAACTACAAACTAAAGGAAGGAAGAGGCAATAAAAACAACAAAAAAAGAGAGAAAAAAACTATTCGCAGCCACAAAACCAGCCAGAAACTAATGGAACTAATTGTTCGACGAAAGGCGGCCACATAAATATGAATAGAGAGGGGGCAGGAGGCGGTTAGGGGAGGGGGGCGAGAAAAACAACACCGAGAAACCATTGTTCAGCCGAAAGTGAAATGCCAATGCCAAGCCCAGGCCTAAGCACAAGCGCATGCCGCAACTGCGCTCAGTAATTGGAGCAACTGCAGCTGGCAGTCACATTCCCAGCGCCGATCGTGCGAAGTGTATAAAATGATGTGCTTGGCGCGCAGGCGCCTGCAGTCAAAAGTGGCAATCGACAAGCAACTGACGGATAAGCAACACCAGCCCAGGCTGCATACGGCGCGTTTTTTTTTGGGAATACTCGAGCACCTGCATAGCTAACCACAAGCGACTGGCCGACATGAGGAAGCATTGCGTAAGTAAACCTGACATTAAATCAATGCAAATGCCATACAAACATGGCTCTGGCACACAGATTTCGGGCAGCTGCTTTTGGCCGCTTTTTGTGGCAACTTTGCTGCTTCTGCTGCAACAAGTGAGTGGCGAGCAACAGGCGGAAGATCACAGGTAAGTGAATAAGTGAAAAAAAAACTAAAAGGATGTGAAAATGGATTTGAAACTATTTCTGACTATACAAAATAATAATTTGTGATAAAAAGTGATTGTGGCAATTGAAAAGTAAATGTTGTTTGATTGCTTTTAGTGATTGTTTCGACTTAAAGTGGCTTAAAAATTTAACTGTTGTGAGCAAGGCGTGAAATAATTTTTATTTAAAAGACAATTTCTATGGTGAAAATATAAATCTCAAGCTTTTTAACCATAAGATTAGTTTAAGATACTTTCCCTTGTCATATAGTGGTCTATTTAAATCCTTCTTAACTAGCTGCAGTTCGAGATGTTTTAGCTAAGATACGTTTCTCTAAGATAATTTGTATATCAGCTCCATTTTAAGGCTTGGATGGTATTTCTAAATCTAAGTAAACTGACCGAAAACAAAACACTCTCAAAAGCGAAAGCTCTTTAAATATTTCTTATAATTAAGACTGATAAGTAAATGTGATTAAATTTGAATAGCTTCTTTTATCAATTCTAGAATTTCACGTTCTCACATCTTTCAATGCGCTGCTAACTGTATTATTAGATTATTCAATTTAAATGATTCAAGCAACTTTCACCTATTATTGATAGAATTCAACGCCGTTTCATGTGGCAGCAAATGGACAACTCTGTGATGGGCGGCCTAATGGGGCGGATGTTCAATGGTGCGCGGGCAATGCGGTCCATGTTCGGTGATTTTATACCCAGTACTGCGGGCTATGCCAAGACCATGATGGACTTTATGCCCACGGAAACAACGCGCGTTAAGTACATCATCAGAGATCCGCACACGAACAAGCCCGTTAAGATTATCAAAATGCGTGGCTCCCAGAAGAAGGTGGTCAAGCTGATAAGGCCAATGCCAAAGCCAGTGGTGACGGAGGCCACTAAGCTGCAGTATGAGAATCGCATGCGGCAGTTGGAGAAAGAGCAGGAGCTAATTGTGGAGGGCAAGGCGCCCATTAGCAGCGACGAGGCGCTCATGGATAAATACTTCAAGCAGAAGCCGCGACCCGGCAGCAATGAGATTGTCTCCGGCAAGATTATGGAATACCAGAGCTGGAAACCCGTCTACAAGTCCGGTGAGCAGCCGACCTCCTTTGTCACATTGCGACCACAGGCGCTGACGCAGCTCCACACACAAATAACCGCTAGTCACGACAGTCACGATGCTCGCGGCAGTCACGAGCTGCTGCCGAAGCCAGAGAAACTGGTGGGACATCGCCCAGAGCTAGAGGAGGAGGATGACGACTTCGAACAGGTCGAAGATGAGAACGAGCTGCCTAAGCAAGCGGGCCACCAATATGAGGTGACCGAGCACACGGGCGAGGCCAGCGGCGAAGTGCAATCCTTGGCGCCTATGGAAGGCGGCTTTGTGCCCTCCAAGCTGCACCTGAGCAACCCCAACAGCCAGCACAGCAGCAGCAGCCACGTCAACGATCCTAAAAGCCACGTCAGCGATCACAGAAGCCACTTCAGCGAGCCCAGCAGCCACTACAACGAGCCCAGCAGCCACGTCAACGATCCTAACAGCCACCACGGCGATCACAGAAGCCACTTCAGCGAGCCGAGCAGTCACCATAGCGAGCCCAGCAGCAGCCACCAGCACCACCACCAGAACCATCACCATCAAGGGTCGCGTCCACGCAGCCGTAGCGCCAGCGGCTCCAGCACAACTAGCACCACCACCGAGACGCCCAATTATCCGCCCGCCTTTCTCAAGAAATATCGCGAACGGGAGGCGGAAGCCAATGCAAAGCCAAGCAGCAAGTCGAGACCCAAACACCACAAGGAGTTGATATTTACGGAGAACGGTTCGGCCTCCAATGTCAGCTTCGCGATGAGCAGCCTGCGCGCTCGCCTCCAGGAGCAGCAGCGCCAAAGCAAGCAGCAGGAGCAGGACGCGGAGATGGAGGCGGCTTTGGTGGAGGCCATGCACGGCGATAAGTGGCCAGAGGAGGTGGCGCACAGCAGCAGTTATCTGACCAGTCCCATTGGACCCAGCGCTGTGGCCTTCGAACAGCCGCTGAAGCTGCCACGCACCGAGTACAAACGACAGCGGGCAAATTTGCGACAGCGCGGATCCATCAAGTTTAGCGATAATCCCAACGAGGAGGTGTAGCCGGGCGCGGCACGAATCGGAGCAGTAACCAAAGCATAGCCAAAGCGTCAGTTAAGCGTTTTAATTGCCTAGTTGTTAACATAGTTTTAAAAGCCAAAGTAAAAGCAAGAGTAAAACATTTTCCATACATACTTTGTGCATTTTCAAAAAAAACACACACTTTTTCATTTTATTTTTCATTTGAAGGTGGAGTGGAAGGGGTTGGGAAAAGTCACTGCACTGCAAGCACGCAATGAACTTCATCATTGTCTTCGTTATGGCAAATGCATTTTAATTATTGTAAAATGCGTTTCCCCAAGTCGTTGGCACTTATCGTATTCGCCCATTGCATTTGACAACCAATTTAAAACTTTTGAACTGCCTTTAAGTTGACCCCAAAAAGCGAGCAATTTACACAAAACAAAAAAAAACGCAACAAAATTGGGTTAAACCTGCTATAAATTCCAGTGACAAGCCAGAACAAAAGACAGCCATAAGACATTGTAAGCTTAAACATTCGCAGAGACGAGCGCCACAAGGGCGCTTTTCCTCCCTTCGAACAAACAGAAAGCAGCTAAAAGAAATGCAACAAATGCGGTTTTTAATTAAGTACCTAAAGCGACTGCGACAACAACTGCATTAACTGGCAAGCTGGGCAACAGAATGGCAATAGAAAATATGTAGCCAGCAAATGAAGAGTTAAAAGGAAAATGGCAAAAACAAAAGGATGCACAAGGTTGACATTTTCAATTTACCTGAAAATAACTCGAGTAAAACCATCAAATAATTCAAGCACGCTTGGAAGGAATGTCACATAAATTAATCAACTTTTGGTTCTCGATAAATATACTAACGAATCTCCATAGTCATTTGCTATTAACAGTTTTTCAAAATCATCGAGTAAAGTGTACTTTTTAGTAAAAAATTAAAATATTTTTCTATACCATATAGAAAAAAAGAGAAATATTTAGCTACAGCTATGCTTTACATTAGCAGTTAAAGTTGCACACTTAATTAATATACTAATTAAAAGTTCAGAATAAACAAACCAGTTAAAAGCTGCATTTAATTTTATTTGCCCTAGAGCAATAATGATTGTTGTTGGCTCCACAGCAGAGGCAACAACTTTTCATGCAGCTCGGGAACGCTGCCTGTAATGCCACATTTCGTGCAGATTACAGGCATTCCATGACCAGGACGCCTGCCACCAGTGCAATTTGTTGTCACAGGACGTTCAAATCAAAATCTGGGAACAAAGCATAGGCCACGTACAGCGACAGACGGGCTAAGGAGTGTTTATTTAATGGTATTCGTAGAACTTTCCTCTATTCAAACCGATGGCAAAACGCGAAATATAGCGCGCTTTTATGGCAAATGAATAAAAGGTTCACATTAACCACGAATTATACGATTATGCGACAAATTATCCAACACGTGCTTTCTGATAACAAAAGCTGGCACCAACAACTTTTGTTAAACAGAAAATTTATATATATTTTTTAATAAAATTGAAGTTATATCACGTAGTAAACCATTAACCATTATTTTCTTTTCAATTTTGGTCATTGAAAATTATTGTATTGAAAACACGCATTAAAATTGTTAAATAAACACAACAGATTGTAATTTCATTAACTTGTACTTGGCTCTCATACATATTAACAACATTTATATTCAAATCAAGTTCGCATTTAAAAATCCAAATTATTATTAAGTTATCTTTATTATATTTGGATGTGGTTGCAAAAACAAAAAGCACTGAATGTGACGACGAGTACTTGAGATCAAATTTTCTTAATCGTTTTCATCGCTTTGAATACCCTGAACCCATTCACAATGAGTAAAAATTATATGCTTTTGCGCAAATGTGTATAAATGCATCTCCGACCCCATAGAGTATTGAATCTGTATGCATTTTTTAACTTTTGGAATCTAGACTCGTTTAAATATTCATAGAATATATACACCAGATTTTATTTTTGACCACATCTCAGAAACTATAATATATTGCTATCTATGAATACTTTGAATTTTATATAAATCGCATTCTGACTTGTTTTAATACAAATAATGTAATTTAATAAAAAAAAATCTAGATATACTCTGATGTTGTCGGACATATCCACATATTAATCGTTGTAGTCAATCAAATATGAACGATTTCTAATCGTTGCTTTAATAATGCTGTAATGACACTCTATTTAGGTTATGCGGCCTTGCCGTAACTGTGCTCAATGGTACCATTTACACATCGAGGACTTCTTCTCTTCAACTGCAGTCATTAAAGGCACCAATTGACTGTTGCGAGCACTTGGCTATGCAAAGCGTCACCGAAAACGCGATTAAGATTGCAGCACCTAGCTAAAGCAGCAATAACAAATCGCTGGGAAACGCCCCGAAACTTTCAAGGACATTATTGGGCACGTGGCTTGATCTGGGGCCGTAGCTGGTGCTATAGCTAACGCAACCCTAGTACCTGTCCAAGTGCCCGTTGGCAGGAAGCGTGTTCACCATGTCCCCAGGTTCTCCTGTCCTCGACTCTCATTGTCGAGTGCGGCAAATACAAATTAGAATTTAAATGAACAATGCAACCAGAACGGAAGTGTGTGTGTGTGGAGGTGTATGTCTCTCTCTGTGTGTGTGTGTGTGAGTGGGTGACATTGCACGTACTGCGCGTTGGACAGCAACAACAACAACATCAACAACAACAACAACATCAACTGGCTGGCAATAATGTCATGCAGTTTGGCGCGTACTTTTTCAGCTATTTTTTTTCTACTTCTTTCTTCTTCTTGCTCGCACTTTGGGGTTATTTTGGAAAAGAAAAAAAGTTTTGGAGATATTTACGCTGCTTAACAAACTAGGTCGCTAACTCGACTCGTCTAACTCGAAATGTCAAAGATATAATGGAATTTCGCATAGAAAATGTGTTAAGAGTACGTTCGAATAAAAGAAATACGCGTATTAAAAAGTTAAGAGCAATTCATAAAATTTACAACACAAAATATACAATATACAAAATAAAAAAAAATAATTAAAAAAATGTGCATTATTTTAAAACAATATAATTTTTCAAAAAGCTCGAATTTTCTATATTTAAAAGTTTGCTAAAGTAGCAATAACAAGCAAACTGAGTATATTATTATTTTTAGTTTTATTATCTAAATAATCTCTACAGTTGACTACCATCTATATCTTAAATTAAATAATTGAAAAAGCAGTTTATAGTAGTAGTAGTATTTTTATTGAATATAAATGTTGAAACATAAATTTAAAGCAAAATAAATATTCGTAATTAGTAACGTCACCTGTCAAAGTTCCGTTAAACAAGCTTACAAATTTATAATACGTTTTAAAGCACATTTTTGTTTATACACATTTTAAAAGCAGCTGTGTTATTTATATACATTATTTATTTGCCCAATGCATTTCTTACGAACATTAAATAATTTGCTGGGCAATTAGTGTATCTTTATAATTCAGGAGCTACCAATGCATTAAATGCGTGTCGTATAAACGGGGGAGATATCGATCATTTAAAATGAACGTAGATCAAATTTAAAAATATGCAGTTCATATAGTTGCCTAGGTCGAATAGATGGCCAAGAATATATTTTTATGGCCTGTTTTACAAATTTGCACAATGCCATTGTAGCCATTATATTGTTGTAGAAAAATGCAATTTAAATGCACAACCCGAAATTGTTGACGTTATTTACGTTTTCCATGGGAACTCCACTTTGTGTGAGGCGGAAATATTTGGGTCTTAGGTATGACTGCTTTATGGCGACTCAATTAAATATTTACAGGCAGGTAATTGTTGCGTGGTAAATGCCGGACGCCTTATGCTTGCCGCTGTCAAAGTGAAATTTATGAAAGTGAAATTCATTTAATTAAAAACGTCAGCCTGCCAAATGACAGTTGAAAAATGGCGCCAGGTGGCAGAGAGACGACAACGGGTGCAGGGGCAACCAAGCCGAGTCAGGTTGGGCCAAAAAATGATATTAATTATGGCTTACGGAGTCCAACAAAAATAACGATCCAAATTGCAAAGACGACATCAGAAAGGACAATTTGGAGCTTTCTTTTTGTTGTATTTATTTTTTTTTTGCATTGAACTCGCAATCAACGAGAAGATGGAAGCGGAAGGTGGTGCCCATTTAGCATAGAAAACATTTTGTTTGCTTAATAAAACACATACACACGTAAGCACAAAAACGACAATATCGAGGTGGGGGGAATGGAGCATAGGTCGGTAAAAACGGGAATACGGGCAACGATAACTTTCAGCGTCGTTTAAAAAGTGCGAACTGTTCGTTCTGCATAGTAAAAAATTAAATATTCAAATACAGAAGCAGCAACAGCAACAGAAATGGCGGGAGCACAGAGAGCACAGGACAATGCTTTATAGAGAGAAAGAGCCAGCCGAAGAAACTCAGTTAAAATTTATAAAATGCATATGCATAGCGGCACAGGCGACAAAACTTAAATATTTAATTGTTGAAAAGAAAAATTTAACGATTTGAATTTTAAGTAAAACATAATAAATAATAAAACAGAATAATATGTGTATATAATTTGAAAATTAAATTTAATTGTTTATCAGAATATTGTTTATGCCAGGTGCAAATAGACTTGCTCTGTTTATGAATATTTAATAGGTTCAGTGTCCGATTAATTCAGCAATGTTTTTTGCCGTTTGTTTAAGAATACCAACGGAAAAAATCTAGTTAGGAAATCTATATTTATAAATTGTTTTTGTGTTTATTTATTTAATATTCCACGGTTTTTTGATTAATGTGATTAAACATAATTTTCATATTTTTATAAAGATATTCATTTTGCTCAGAATTTAAGATGAATCTTAAATCTTAGTCGGATGGGTTGATTGAGTTTTACAACCAGCACCATATGTATATGTATTTGTATATGTGTGAAAGTATTTGTAGGAGTTTCTGAATCTAGAACACATAAAAGCCCAGCGGTCCCATTGCCCGAGTGCGGCTGCATAAGCCAGATCCAGAGCCAAAGCCAAAGCTGATGCTAAAACAGAATCTAAGGCTGTAGCTGGCTGGAGTGTGTTAAGTGTGTAAATGTGTGTGTGGGTGTGTGCTGTTTTGAAGGCGGCACAAGTTGTTGGTCGTTCATCTGCGTCTGTGTGTGGCGGCCGTTGAAGTGTAATCAGCGGCACGGCGGCAATTACTGCAGCATATGCATGGAGTACTCACAGTTTGTAGTTTGCACTTGGGCTGCGCCATGTCTGCTCAACGCGTGTATGTATGTGTATGTGTGTGTGTGTGTGTGTGTGTGTGTGCAAGTTTGTGTGTAAGCAAAAAAAGTTGGCATAACGCAGCGCAATTTGCAGCACTGAGCGGATTTTTAAAATGCTAAATGCAGCAGCTGCCACAGCAACAGCAGCAGCAGCAGCTCAGCTGCAGTGCATCATCAGTGGATTGCGGCACAGTGCCGCTGCGGCAGCCCAGGCGGTTGCAGCCGCGGCTTGGTTTGACTTTGATGCACTTGTACCGGGAGTCGGGCAACATCATTTTAATGAATATTACGTTTAACGCTTTTAAATTGAATTCCTTTGGCAGGCAGCGCTTAAAAGAGAGAGAGAGAGAGAGAGATAGTGGGGAATATGCAAAACACCAAAGTTGGCAGTTGGCAAACCACACACCACATGGGCACGCTTGATAGAGATATTGAAATATATTGGAGCATCACGGTGTTAAACATAAGTTAATCTCTTAAAATTAATTTACACTTGGGATTTAATCAAAATAAAAAAAAGACGAGCAATGAGAAAAGTTTTCTAAACACAGAGATAAAATATGCAACAATTTTTATTTTTGTGTAACCAAATAAAAACAAAATATTAAAATAAAAAGTCAAGCAATGGAAAAAGTTTTCTAAAATAACAACGATAAAATATGTATAAAATATAAAAAACATAAACTTTTTTGAATAGAAATTAAATACAACATTATTTCCAACGTTTGCTACCATAGATCGATTTTATATATTATTACATATTTATATACAAAGCATAAAAGAAATTGATATATTTAGCAGATGCTCATATTTATTAGCTTTCTCTACCCTGAGATATTTTTACTTAGTAGCATATGCTTACAGCTTATTTTTTACGCAATTTCTATTGAATCTCATTTCGTTGGTTATTTCTCAGTTTGATTAGATTTGCGCTATGTGTGAACATGATTTCGATTTCTTGTATATATGTATTTATGTAAGTGGTTCATAAAAGTGTTTGGCTGCAGACTCTCCTTTTTGGCCAAACTCAAAAGCAAAGAATATTTCGCAAAAAGCTGTTCAATTTTTATTTTATTGAATAACTTCATGCATGCCAAATGCTTAGTTCGATCCAGAAGGAGCAGCAGCAGCAGCAGCAGGAACAGTAAACGCACACGAGCACTTGAGCTGCTCGACAAGGACGACCTGTCGCCTCGTCCTGCTGCAACCGCTCTGTCAATAGCAGTAGCAATGGCAGAAGCAGCAGCAGCAGCAGCCAAGCGATTTTTATAGATTCGCCGGGGCAGCAAATCGCATATTATCGCATCATGTTGCACTGGTCTCGGCCAACGGCTGTGCCGATCATTAATCTTTACAAGCTGCCAATGTGTGCGCCTTTTTCGGACTTAAATTGCCGCTGCACGAACATTGCCCGTGCAGGATGCACTACGTACTTCAGTTTCGCATGTGTGTGGCAGCGAGAGAAAGGGAGAAAGACAGAGTGGGTGTGGGATGCATTAAATAGCGGATGGAGTCCATTAGAAAACCATTGAAGCACATTCTGTTGATTGCAGCCAGTTCATATCCTGGCAAAGAGAATGTGCAGCTGCCAACATTATGTTTAAGTCATTTCTACTTTAAAGCACAAACCTCCAAAAACTAACCTCAATCTTTCTGGCCAATTTCAAACATTTTTATTCACGCTCAATAGCCCACTATTAACTGCTTTGGGTATTAAACAAAATGAAAATAATATAATAAAACTATTTATAATTCAGCGGGCTCTTCTTTCTACCAAAGTTTCGCCCCTTTTGCGTTGGTATTCTGTTTAATTATCCACATGAAAAGTCCCAAACAAAAAAGTACGAATTCCTGGCGTCAGGCGCCAAAGGACTTGACCCAACACACCACAAGCAACAACAACAATGAAAACAACAACAAATGGAATCAAATTAACAGTAAAATTAAGGCAAAAATGCCTTAGAAATGTTCTTGGGTCCGAAGACTAAAAAGTGGAAAGTGCAAAAATGAAGCGAACTTTCAAGAGATAGAAAAAGCAAAAATAAAGTAATAAAAAAAAATTAAAAGCAAACTTGGATATTTGAAATGCCATTTCAACATTGCAGTCGATTTTTTAGTTAAAGAGTGTTGAACGAAGCGAACCTCACTAAACTCAGCTTTGTATTGTATTTATAAGATTGAAATTATGTTATTATTGTTAATAAATTATTTTTTTACTGCTGCATAAAACATAAAATATATATTGACATTGGAATTTTTAAGTCGTAATCAATATATTTTATTTAGATATTGTTTCTTAATATTTAAAAAATTAATTTTTTATATAATCTAATAATTTTAAATAAAAATATTTGCAGAGATAAATTTCAACAAAATAATATATAATATAATAAATAATAATATTAAAAAATTGAGCTGGCTAATTAAAGAACTATATTTGACTACATTTGCGGTCAATGTGAAAAAACGGAGCAGTATTTAAAACGCACTTCCCCCTTTTTGCACCGACCTTCTGATAAGCAAATACGGCCGGAAAAGCCGCAAAGTTTGAAATTTAAACAACACAAAATAAAAGTAAAACGCAGCGATTTTTTCTGCCCTTTTTTTTGGTTGCCTGTCTGCTCTATTGACAGAGATATATAATTTTAGATTTTTTTATGCTCTTTGCTTTTGGTTTTTCGCTTTTTACAGTTCATTTGCTAAGCGAGCAATCTAACAAAAGCAAATAAGGGGAAAATTTAATTAAATCGTCTTTCGTATGTCTGTTCTGTGCTTGCATATATAAAAGTACTTATTTATATAATTATTTATGTACTTAACAAAGTGTGCCTTGAGTTCGTTTTTAATTTGATTACAGAATCCTTTGGCATATGGTTTTTGTTGCTGTGGCTGTTATTCATGCTGCTGTTGCCTCCAGCCGAAGACAAAAAAAAAAATAAAATAATGTTAATGAGACCAAAGAACGCAAAGAGAAAATTGAATTAAAAAGCGCTTCTCAAATATTCATTATGTCAGATCTAATGCTGTTCGTGTTTTTCCTTGTTATTGTTGTTGATGTTGTTGATGTTGTAGCTTGAAGTGGGTGCTGTTAATTAGCGCACAGAAATCGGTTGTGGTTTTTTGTCTGATGAGAGAAATTTTGTGAGCGGCTTTTATGAGTTTCGTATGCATAATAATAATCATATCAAGGAGCCCAAACCAGAATAAAACTTGCCAAATGCCACAGCAGTTGTCGCAAGTGCCACAAGAGCTCAGTTAGAGATGTAGATAGACCGATAGAGAGGGTCTGGGAATGGCGTAAAACGAGACAGAGACATTGCCAAAGTTGAGCCATGTTTTATGGGCAAAGTTGTTGCTCAAAAACCACTTGAAACAGCTCACAAATTGTGGTTACAGTTGCTTTGTTGTTGCTGTAGTTGTAGTTGCTGCTGCTGCCTTTTGTGGCATGATGAATTGTCATGAAATTTAATCAATTTATATGAAACGTGCGACGGCACGAGACATTTTAGCCCATAAATAACGCCGGCTAAACTAAAAATGTGACAATGCCAAAGTGCCAAAGTAAATAACAAACAATGAAAACACAATAACAACAATAACATCACGAGAACACACAACACCCTTAAACAAAACAAAAAATAAAAAAAAAAGATCACCGAATAAAGTTTCATTGTTTGGCAACGGCAACCGCACACACACGCCATTGCTTCACACACATCACACACATCCTGCGAATAATGCGAAACCATTTTGTTACCCACCATTTTGTTACTCACTCACAGTGTATTATTTTTGAAAATGGACTCCAAAAAGCATTGTTAAGATAAAGACTTCCGTATACTCTATACATGATATACAATGCTTTTTATGAATGTTACGGCTGTATTTTATTAAATCGGACTAAATTTAATATTAATGTTATAATTTAAGAAATTTCTATTAATAAAAATCAGCCTTATCCTGGTAATGAATATTCAAGTTTCTTAAGAATTCTAATGAAAACTATCGATTGCGATTATGGATATTTGTTTCAGCCTACTCAGATTGCTACAATCGATTGTTTTTATCGCTATCGATCGCTTCCAGTTTTGTTTTACAAAAAACTTTTAGGCGTAGTTTTTTGTGCAACTGCTTTTACATTCAAATAATATATATTTATATAAACTAAGTACAGATTATCTATCGAATATTAACAAATTAGTAAAAATCAGTACAGCTATTGATACTTTTTATATTTTTTTTCTTAAAACTTAAAGTGAACCAAACTGTATCGTATTATACATAATACACTTTCATACATAAATACACATAAACAAAAGCGCAAGAAGCGCACTTTTCTTAGCGGCTGCAGTTGGCCATCACCATAAAAACTAAATTTCTGCATAATAAGAGTCTAATCATGAAAATATGAAATTTTCACAACGTATAAAGCGCATTGAAATGTGTGTTCAAACCAATTGTGTTATCGTTATAAAATAATATTAAATTTTGAGGTTCTTGTTTCTGATCTTGATCAGCGTATGGTATATAAGCTGACTGATTATATATAAATTTATGGGGACGGAGACGTTCCTTCTGCCGGTTGCATTATACGCTTTGTCTTATTCGCATTGCTTAGCTATGATACCCCTATGAAAGGGTATCTAAGGCATTTGTAACTCGTACGCAACAGTCGCAAGAGCGTTCAAAATTCTTTAGAAACTGCGTTGCTACGCACGTACAGACCCAAAGCTTGCCCCATCCTTCACCGCTCTCTCTCTCTCTCTCTATCCTGCTGGCTCCCCTTTTGCCACGCGCATTTGTCAGGCTCCCCCGCCAGGCCGTGCGTCCCCTGCTCTGTCCAGTGGCAACGTTTTGCGCCATTATTGTTGGCAACTCACAGGCAAAGCGTTTATAAATTTATTGTTTTCTACGCGTGTACTCAAGTGTTGCCGCGTGTTTCTGGCAACAAATTGGCCAACAAGAGGCGCACCAAACGTCACTGGTGGAGCCGGTTGCGGGGTAAGGGTCGGGTGCAGGGGGACGGCAACACAACAGGAGGAAATGTTAGCTTTCATTTTGGCTTTTGGCCACTCAACTCGTTGCGGTGACGCATTTTATCATAATTATATTAACACGCCGAGAGCGTCTATAGTTTATGTTCATTGCCTTCCGGGCGCATAAATTTTAAAGCCAGTGCCCCCAAAAAGTAGGCAACATTTTGCAGTTACGCTTTAACATGCGGCAGAACGAGTTGGCTTGTTCTGTAAAAGTAGATTAGATTGTGAAATAGCGTAAAGTAAACTATTCAGAGATTTATTTTAATTTTATCAAATAAATGTGATCAAATGTTTAAAATTTTAATTCTTTGAATTTTTATATGACTTACATAAGCAGCCATGAGTTAAATATACCCCTTGTATACTGTATACTCCTTGTATGCGGTATACTCGTTCACGGTCGGATTTTAGAAATATGAAATTTTATTTACCAATATTTAAAGGAGATGCCCAGTTTTCTACTTGCGTAAATAGGGCTATCTATCTATCTATCTATCTTGGTATATTCATACCAAGTTGTGGAATATAGTTTAAAAATTGTGGATTTTATCGAATCCTTAACACTTTATCTGACGGATTCACACGACCATGTATTTAAAAATTTCAAAATAAATTATTGCATTCATACGGACAGACAGACAAACTCCATATACTCCTTTTCGTTCGTGAACCAAGTATAAATATATGCATAGCAGCAGCTGGAGGAACACCAACAACTGGGAGTGGGTTAGCGGGTTCAAAAGTGCACACATGACATATTATTATTTCACATGTCGTATGTATGTTTGTTTGTGTGTGTGTGTGTGTGTGTGGGTTTGTATATAAATTGTTGTTGTTCTTTTTTACTGTGTAAAATTCATTTCGCGCCACATGCGCATTTAGCACGGACACAGACCGCAACAGCAGTGGGAAAACAGCTGAAAAATCAGAGTGGGTGACGGCTGGCAGCCAAGTGAAAGGACAAGCATACCAACAAACGCCACCCGCGCCCACTCACATAGGCATAATTAAAAAAAATTTATATTTTTCTCTGACATTACAACAAACACAAGCTGAAATCTCTATGGAGGTTGGGTTTGCCACTTGGCGAACCAGCTCGTATTTAGGCCAAACATGCGAGGGAAAATAGGCGGACTCACACCTCCCCCGTCCCTAGATGCCAGCTCGCAATGTAAAATTAAATTACAATTAAATTAATTTCATTTTATTATTGCGCTTCCTTTCGCCTCATTCTGCAGGACTTGGCCCAATCGGGGGCCGAGCATTATGTGGAAACATAATCACAAAATGAAATGTGAAATATTTTGAGGTGGTTGTGGCCGGCCGAGTGGTTCTGGTGGTTTCTGCGGACCGACCGCACCACTCAATTAAGCACAATTGAATTATAATTTATTCGCTGCTGCATTCTAAGAACTCGTAAGTGGTCAAACTGGTTGAGGGCCAAAACTAAGTGGGTAAACTATTTGGCTTTACAAATTGTGCTATAGAAACGAACAATAATTAGGCAGCTGCAAATGAAATGAATAAGAATTTTCCATGAAATGTACACAACTTACTTCCTAATATAATATGGGAAGCCAAAATAACAAGGGCCAAACTAACAAGTTTAAATCTTATATAGCATAAATAAAATATACACATTTTATAACATTTTATACACTATAAATGTTGTGTCGCTTATTGGATATTAATGGACATTAAATCTTAGTACTCCATCTTACACAAATATATTTTCCAAGCTTTTAAGACGGAAAATTGCCCAAAATCGATATACTATTTTCAGTTTGTAAGCCGAGTATAAAAATGAGCTTATTATTTCTCATGCGAACAAATGAAATGTTTGCAAAAAAAGAAAAAAAGCACCTCTGGCAAATTTTATGAAGAAAGTTTTAATAAAAGCTTATAATTTTTTAAGCACTTAAACTTTTTGAGGCCTTCAAAAAAGTTGAGCATCATTTCGAATAACACAACCTTTTTGAGATATTTTCGTAATGCCAACAGCCTCGCATCAGGCACAAAAATCTCGAATGCTGCCATTCAAAGCACTTTCCATAGAATAAATGTATGTGAATCCGGTAACAAGCTCAACCAGGCCGATACGTTTATTGGCAAAGTGGCGGCGCTTTACGCTTTATGCTTTAAGATATGCACAGTGCCCATGTCTGAAATTGATTATGGGCTACACATTGAGTGTTTGGATGCCAATAACCAGAAAAGTGGCAGGCAGTAACCTTATCTGCCCCGACAGTTATGGGGCAAGCTGCCAACCCGCCCCCAAGAACAACAACAACAACAACAACAACTACAGTCAAGTTGGCACTTTTACTTATGACGTGTAAGCGGCTCAAACAGTTTATGCGATTTATTTCCTTATTGGCGGCACGTGCCGCCGCTCGCAACCACCAGAAACCACTAGAAAGTGAGCCACAATTTAAAGCGGCTCAGTGCAGGGCTTCTCGCTGCAGTCTTCTCTTTTTAACGCGTGTGAAATATGGCTATTTACTTACTTCTAAGCCCTGCCCAAGAATTTAAAAAAAATATATATACAAAAAAAAGCCTCATTACGCGCCCGACAACTTATCGGTGTCTGGAATGTGGGTTTATCTAACGATGCGACGTCCCATTTGACGGACATTGAAGCAGTCAGCGAACTGGACAGCCGCCGGCAATTTAAAAACTCTTGCTAAATTGTCTCAAATTTCAGCTGCTGTCGTCGGGGCCATTGTCTGAATGACATTAACTCGCATTTTTGCTTCTATCTCGGTGTATTCTTATGCAGATTTTGCGCCTTCAGTGACAACTTTGGGTGTAACCACGACGGGGTGGAGTTTTGAGGAGTGGGTGTTGCTGGCGTTGCCAAAATAAAAATCAACTTGATGAGCATAAATAATGTTTTATGTTCTATGTGTTTGGCAGTCAACGTGGCGGCAAATTAACTTTCAAAGCATTTCGCCAACAAATGGAAAAGAAATATCCAAAAGTGTATTAGACCGAAAAGCGATTGATAAAAATTCCAGGCGACTACGAAAATAATAGCAGGGTTCTTTATTTATTTGATTTGGTCTTTTGTATAAAGCAGAAAACATTTGAAACTGGAAGTATTTTCAATTATAAAATATAATAAATATTTGATTAAATTGTCGTTTATACAGTAAGCTAATTTGATCATACTATAAATATATATAATTCTGCAGTCTTTAATTTAATTTAATTTACATATATATATGCATATCACACTTCTTTTAAGAAATTAAGAGAAAAATATTCAATAAAATTTAACTATGGAAAAATTAATTAAATTGTGAATATTTAATATATTTTTAAACATTGAAAGCCGTGAAAAACATACTGATAATCAGAATTCGTGTTTATGCCGTGTTTAGCAATTTCAACACGCGACAATTTGTACTTGCAATACATTATTTAAAAGTTCGTGATGACTATATTTGTAAAAAATGTTTACAGTATTTTTTGTGTAGTTATTTTTTATAAATCAATACTTCAATTCTTAATTAGAAAAGTTTTTGTAACAAATGCAGCAATAAACCATTTTACGCTTTAGAAACACTGCGTTTTATTTCACAATTTCCAAAGTTTGATGTAAAAGATACCGACAAATATTTGGATGCTACCACGCCCCCTTTTGGCGGAATTGCTAAATAAATTAAGTCAATAGTTGAAAAGGGAAATGGTTAGATGAGGTTTTCGACAGCCAAAGCTGATTTTAGAAACAACAACGCAATGCAACCACATCGAATTGATTTGAGCAATTTAAAAGAGCGCAAAAATGTGCGCTGCAAAATGCAACTGGCAGTAGAAGCTGCCACACAACGCACCAGACTCAATCGAAAGCTCAGCCATCAAACAAGCCAACCACCCAATGGTCCATTTAACCACCACCCGCGCCAGGAGCCACCGACATGAGCAGCATGCGAAATGCCAGAAAGCCCAAAAGCAATATCCACATCGCAGCTAGCAAATATTCGAGTATATTGTAGATTTTTTGCGACCGCTGGAAAACATTTTTTGGCTGCCTTCAGTCAATCAAATAGCTCAACGAATTTGAAATTCCCCCCCACGGCTCGTTCTTCAACTCTTGCACCATCGCCTCGCATTGTTGTAATGAATTTCTATTTCAGCGAACTTGCTTTTAATGAGCAGCAAGAATTTTCCATTCAGCAGCAACAATAACGGAAAAAGAAATTTGTAACTGTACACGACGTTAAATTTAATGATCTTAAAAGACAAATTCAAACTAAGCATTTCAACCGAGAATAAACACAGAACAATTTTATTTCAGATATTGAAAATTTTTCTCTAGATCCAATATTCAATTTAAAAACACAATTTTAAGCCAAAAAGTTACAGCTAAAGACAACATAAAATATATAGGCTTTTTATAGCCCCTATGGAGTCAACTATATACGAATTTATGAATAACTATATATGTATATAGGCCATAACAAGTTGCGAGTAAATAACACGCAAAACTTGGACAATAACCAAGAAAAAAAATGTCAATCGTAATTGAAAAAAACAACAACTGGGCCAATATCAAAACTCAGTTGCAAACGACAGAAATAGCGACAAAAAGGTTGCCCCGTTGTTCGTGGCAAATAGCTGCTGTAATATGTTTGTATATATTGCGAGCATATGAAATTCACACATCATGAACTCAGATATGAAAAGTTAATAAGGAGCCGGGAACGTGACAGGAAACATCTGGGCAACTGTGGCAAGCATTCACTTTCAAGTTCGGGTTAAGGTGTGAAAGTTTAGTTTGCTCCCTCCCCCGTGCGCCGGGGGATAAAAGTGAACTCAAATGTCGGGGGAGTAAAATAAAATTGCTGCCAAATTGATTTCTATTGGTTGCAAGTCACTGGCAAAGCCACCAAATAACAGGGAACAACAGGATGTCAATGTCAGCAATCTGTGAAAAAGCTAATCACTAAAAGTTGAAAATCGTAGTACAGATTATATGAATATATATTTTAAAATAATATTAACGAATAAGCGGTAAAAAGTTTGTTTAATATGCTTTTTCAATTAACAAAAAATATATGCAATTTATAGTAGTCTTAATATGCAAATTAAATCGCTAAATATACAGCTGTGTTCATTAAAATAGCAGTGCAGATGACCTGCACTTTAAAGATTGATAAATCCTAATATAAAGACTACTATGGAACAAAATTTTTTTTAAAGTGTGAAATATAGTTATTTTCACTTAACTTAACAATATTTCCTTTTTCATTTATTCAATATTTTTTAAATTAGGATGAATAATAGAAAAAAAGCTATAAAATGTGCTGTTCAGTAAAATAGCAGTTTTTACAAAAAACATCAGAGAATTCAATATAACACATTTACAAACTCAAAACTCATAAATAATAGTTTGGTTATGTCCTAATATTAAGTTTTATATCCATTTTGGGCTATTACAGCCCTGCACCTACGTGGTAGGAGTCGACCAAGTCCTGAAAACGCTTAAGAGGAATTTGCGCCCATGCCTCCTAAACAACCTTCTAAAGATGCGGCTTAGAGGTCAGGGATCGTTTTGAAACAAACGGTTGACGTCTCCCCATAAGTTTTCTAAGGGGTTAAGGTCTGGGGACTGAGCTGGCCATGCCATTAAGTCGATCCTTTCTTGGCTTAGCCAATTTTAAGCCCGTTTTCTGGTGTGTTTTCGTTCGTTATCCTGTTCGAATGTCCATTTTAAGGGCATATTCCAACTGGCATATGACAGCATAATGTTCCTTAATATATTCACGTACACATTTTGGTCTATGGTCCCCTCGATCATATGTATTGGGCCCATACCGCTCTATGAAAAAAAGGCCCATACCAAAATTTTAGAGCCACCGTGCTTAACTGTCTTGACAGTGTAATTTGGAAGAAAATCTGTGATTGGAGGTCGACAGACACACTGTCTAGAACCTATTCCATCAAACAAGACCAGTTTGGACTCATCTGTCCAAAGGATATTACGCCATTTATCCTTTGGCCAGTTCAAATGACTTTTGACAAACTCAACCCGGGGTTTTGATATGTCTTTAATTTAAAAGTGGCAGCTTTCGTGGGCTTCGCGCATGCAAATTCTGATTTTGTAATCGACGTCGAATGTTTACGTCGCTGATTCCCAACTTCAGCTCCGTTCTTATATCCCTGGAGGATGCAAAAGGATTAGCTTTGCTGAAGCGCACTATGCGTGGGTCCTCTAAATTTGAAGTTTTACGTATGGCACCACGTTTTTTGGGCTTCTGTTTATGATTTATGGCATTGCATATCATCTTGGCGAAACATTTTAAAAGACTCTCTATTTCATTCCCCTCCTTTATCTTTTTTCCCCTCCTTACTGAGCTCAACAATCAATTGCCTTTTTCCCTTGGAGCAGTGAGTTCCTTTACCCACTTAAATTAAAATTTTTGCATTGTTTTAGTGTATTGTTACTTAAATTATAATAATCAACTTAATTAAGCTTACTTTTTACAAATTTACAAATTTTTTCGTGACTTTTTGTCGAAGAAGATCAAAAACTGCTATTTTAATGAACAGCCAAAAATTGGCAGAAATACGCAAAAATATCAAAAGAGCACAAAAAAAATTGCAAATCTAACGGGACTTTTGTGTTTTTCTCTTCTTTATATTCCATTTTACAAATTCAATGTGCATTAGATATCCTAAGAAAAGGATTATGGTAAAAAAACAACTTTATATGTGACCTTCTGTTGCACTGCTATTTTAATGAACACAGCTGTATATTATAAGCAAGAAAATACTCTCAAAATTTTTAAGTTTTTAAAGTAGAAACAGCAACGAAAGTTGCTAAAATATAGTTGTATATTATTATTAGTACGAAAATTCTATTAGAAAGATACACATCGTTTCGCACGCGAGTTTCAAATAAAACAAACCTTGTTTTAATAATAAAAACTTTTTTATATTACATTGTCAACACATGTTATCAATGAACATTTGTCTATGAATCAGCTTAATAAGCTGCTACTTACGCTAATGAAATGCTACTGACGAGCTGATAGCTGATAGCGAGTCATTTTCAGCTTGGTTATCAGCGCAGTAAGCTCTAGGGATCAGCATATTTGGGGTCCGCACATGCAAAGCTGGCAAGTGCCAAATGCAGCTTCCCAACCGCAGATTAACTCTCACTACACAAATTTCACTAATAAATACAAGAAAACAAGAGACCAGTTGAGCAAGAAAAAGAGCAAGAGCGCGATAAAGAATGATAGAAAGAGAGAGAGAGAGGGAGAGAGAGAGGGAGAGAGAAAGGGAGAGCAGCCAATAGAGTGAAGCACAGCTATGGCGAGCAATTAAATGCGAAAGAAAAACTTTTCATCGTTGCGTAGAAAATCGAATTCACAACGGACAGCAGGGCAGCTATGGAAATGTGTATGTATGTATGTGCTTGTGTGTGTGTTAGTGACTATATGAGAATTGAAGTAGGTTATGTGCAAATACTGTATACACTATAAATTCTGATAATATGTTTGTGTGTTTTTCCGATACCATAAAAAATTAGCGATAAAAAAAGTTGATTATTTTTATAAGCATTGGATATATGGAGCTATGAAATTAGTTAGGAGATTACGGTAAAGGCAAATGTTGTTTGGAATCCGCACACTTATTGGATTTGATTACTAATCACTGATCACAAAGACAACTCAGCTCGACCTATGTTTCCCTACTATCGCTCTTCCCTTGAATTGAAAACCAAACTCTTTATACATAAATATATAAAATTATTGAATATAAATCCACTTTAAATTATAAACAATTTCAGGAAAAGTATATTCATAATAATTCATAATAGTAATAAATAGACACCAGTTATGTTAAATTGACAGGTGGAATGAAAAACTGAGCCTTTATCCAAACTTTTAAATTTTGCATTTGCACTTATTGTAGGGTATATCTGAGTCGTGCAGCTTTGCTTAAGTTTTCGTGTTGGCTGGCTCACATAATTGTAAAGTGGCTCTGCATATGTAGTTGCCTTCGCTTTTAATTTACCACGTGTCCAGATCCGATGGCCGCGCAGGAGTCATCCATGACTCTGAAATGTAAATGTGTGTGTGTGTGGGAGCGTATGTGTGTGCGTGTGTTATTAACAACTTTAACATCACTTTGGTGTGCCCTCAAACGTGTTCTTGCTGATGTTTGCCATTGTTGTAGTTGTTGTTGCTGTTGTTGCACTTATTGTTTTATTTTTTGTTGTTGTTGTTGGCTGTGGTAATCTTATGGCAAAATGTCCCAGAGCGTCCCAGCGCGCTGCCTCCCACCACAGCGCGGTTAGCTTAAGTGTGAGCCAAACACACACATACACACACACACACACGCACACTTATGTGCCGATGGCTTCATTTTAAACGGTCTGAATTATCAGAGTGCTGGCAGAACGATGACGACGTATTTCCATTGTCCTCTTCACATAAATTTATTAATTGCCGCCACTCGCTGTGTGTTTATTGTGTGTGCTCCGCCACTTCAATTAATAAAGTCCTTTAAGAATTGACTCCGGGGGGAGTCCCCTGTGCTCAGTGGTAAAATATATAAAAATATTCTTAAGCTTTGCAAGAAAATTGTGTATTTGTCGGTGTTTTCTGAACAACAGCAAAAATCAATTTTAAATTAGAGCGCAATGAGCTCATGTATAAGGAGCCCACTGCTGACCAGTTTTGTCGTCACCAGGCGCAGCAGTTGACTCCCACATGACGCCAACAACACCAACAACGTCAGCGTCAGCGACGAACAACAAGCCAGAGGTCATACACAGAAAACAATGCAATAGCATAAATTAAGTTTTAATTACCTTCATTTCACGGAACTACTTTAATTTTTATGTATACTACATTTGTCGTAAAAAGTATATTGCGAATATTTTCAACACGATATTTTGTGTACTAGATAAAAGATTTTTTTAAAAAAAGTATCTTTTCTTTTTGTTTTTCTTATATTTAAATTTTAATATAATATATATTTACTTTAGTACAATCTCAAGCGTATATTAGCCTTCTAGTACTGGTTAAAAATACAACGAAAATTGAATTCTTTGAGCTCTCGTCTTGCAGTGTATGAGTCTCACCTTGTAGTGCGGCCCGGTGTCCTGTTGTAGCCTGGGGCACTGTTATTGAATCGAGTTACATGTCAAAAGAAGCGCCTGTGGCAAAAGTGGGCGCTACAAGCGAGTAAACAACAATAAAGCGAAGACAAACAAAAGCGCAACAAAAGCTGGATAAAAGACGAGAGACGAAGGACGAGAACGAGAACGAGAACGGGAACGGAGCAGAGGACATGATGAATGGGACGCGTTGCTAGACAATTTTTCAATTTGAATGGCACCAAAAATTGGACATGGGCAGTTCTCTGGTATTGCAATCGATCGCTGCAACCTGCAATTTGCTGCCTGACTGAGCTTAACAAGGACAAAAATCAACAAACAAAATGAATTGAAATGAAGTTTTTAGGGTCAATGCCTGGTCACAAAAACGGTAACCAAAGAAGAACACGCATCGGCGAACATTCGAGTTGCAAATTTCATTTAAAAGCAACGAGCTAAGAGTCAGAAGTGAACATAACAGCAAATGATAACTAACAAAGTGGCGTATTTATATAATTATGAAAAGTAACAATTGTCATTTGCTATCTTATCGAGCTCCACTGTGAGTTACTCAACAACTGCTGTAGTTAGATGCATTAATCAATTCGTTAAATCATATAACCAAAATAAAGGGAAATATATGCAAAGAAATATTTATAATTAATTAATATAATATGATATTTTAAAACTTGATTTAAAAAAAACAAAAATAAACTTATCACATTTTATATTTTTTATTCAATTTAATCGTACTAAGCGCACTTTAGTCAGCTATTTTCCTCTTATTATTTCTTCCCCCTATTAAGTACTAATTATTGTTAGTATTGGTTTTTCCCCTTTAGGCTACATATATATTTATATTCTATTTAAGAACAGTTTATTATAAAGTACAAGCATATTTTCTCTATAATTTTAGCTTTTAAATATTTATTTAGAATATGTTTTTTAGGTTTGTTGATTAAATGTCACTCTTATGTCTTAAATATAAGCATAAACTTTGTTTGTTTCGCTTACCGTTTGCCTTTGAATGCTAGCAGATACTTTTTGTTGGCGGGAAAATTGTTGGAGTGCACGGATCCGGTGGCGCCGGCGCGAAGTGGGAACTGTTTGTGGAAGAGCGGAATGCTGACATCGAAGCCGTGCCGCATCTGGAGGACACTCATGCTGGCCTTGGCCAGAATGGCCTCGCCGGCATCGAAGCCGAGCGAGTGCTCCGCATAGTCCGGCCAGGTGCCTGAGTATAGATTGAAGATGATGTGATTGCGACCGTTATTCCAGTGCGGCAAGCGTGCCAGACGCGACGGCACATTGCGCACATAGTCCTCGGAGAGGGAGTCGCGGTCCAGCGTATCGATGCCCAACACGAAGAGGCAGGCGGCGGCGGGATCGCTGGTGTGATACCGCGACTCCTGTATGGCAGTGAGTATCTTCTGATAGTTGGCCGAACTGGGCGGCGCGGCGCCCAACGAATTCAGCGGCTCCGGCGGATAAACATAGACCAAAAACTGGTCGTAGCACTTGGTAAAATCGAAGCACGTCTCCATGCGGCAAGCGGCCACCGGTCCTTTGGCCGCGACAACAGTTGTTGCCGACAGATTGGCCAGCGGCTTGCGCTGATCGTACCCCATAAAGCTGGGCAGTTGGGCGTACGGTTGAACGCCCCCATCCTTGGCCGATTCGTGCTGGGCACGACGTGGCCGATGTGGCGCCACTTTCCGCCTGTAGCCGCCAAAATAGCAGTACGCCAGAAATGCGCACGAAACAATGACCAGAATGTAACGTTTTTTCGCCTGCATGTTGACGCGCGTCCAGCTGGGGCTGCTCTTCCTGCTGGGTGTTTTGTTCTACTCTAGAAGTTGGATTTGGTAAGTCGCTTGTTGTGGTGCAGGTGGGAGGTGGGTGCGGGAGTGCTGCTTCTTTAGTTTTCCCTTGCCTAGTCTAAACACATTTTGCTCTGCTTCTTCTTCTTATTTGTTATTGTTGCAGCTCCTCTCTCTTTCTCTCTCCCTCTCTTTCCCTCTCTCCCACTGGCTCAAGTGTTGTTGTTTTTGTTGCTGTTGTTGCTCGCTGCGATGTCTTTGCGCGCAACTTTTCCATACACATTTCACTTGCATAAACTTTACACACATGCACACATATGTATTTTGTACGTTTGATGCCACTTTTTGGTTAATTTTATTCAATTTTTGATAATATATTGCAACATTTTTGTATACGCATATTTTGTTGAACTTGCTGGCGCGACGAGTTCGGCGTCGACAGCGGCAGCGATAGCGACGACTTGGCATCTAGCATTTCTCATGCTCTCTTACGCAGTTACACAGCGCGTGCGGCTGCATTGCACAATTTCAACCACTTTACCACTTAAATTAATAATAAATATAATTAATTTGTTTTATAAACAATGCGAACGCGACAGAACGCAACACGAATCATTTTCAGCAGCGGAGAGCCACTACTAACTGCGACTGTGAGAGCGCGTGTGAGAGAGCGTTAAGCAACTGTCAAAACATTGACAGAGTTGCCAAGCACTGCCAGCAGCCAGGCAGACGTTAACTTTGAAATATAATAGTTATAAAAAAACTAGTATTAACAATTACATTGATATATAGGGAAATGCTGTTTTTATATATTATATTTAATGTTTTTCTTTTAGTACACTAATTGTCAAGTTAAATTTCAGTTAATTGCACGCCGCATTGTGTTCACCGCCATACGTATTGCACTGAACATATAATATATGTATACATTTTCGCCGCTCGCTTAATTTGCGCTACCATTGAATGCGTTTTGAAGGCTCGGCGTGTACTGCCATTGACATGCTAGTAGCTTTGACCAACGAGCCTTGCTTGGAAAAGCATTATTTCAGCTCCTGGAAAGCGATGACATGCGCACAACGCACGCAACATTGTGCGCGCGCAATTAGGTGGCAACGCCGTGCTGACCATCTGATCAGCTGTTTATCCGATTCAACAATTCACGACTTTTTATTGTTTGTGGACAAGCGAGAGTGTGTGTGGGGGGCGGCGGCAGGCGCAAAATGATTTCCCTCGAGCGTAATGTATTTGTCAAATGTAATTATACAACTACAACTACAACACAACTGCAACTGGCCAATAATAATTGTTTGGTTTAATTGATTGCATTACCAAACACACGATTTAACCAACTACTTATACACATCTGTATATGTGTATGTATGTGTGTGTTAATATAAATATTTAATTACACCTCAGGGCACATATTTTGTTTTATGTTTTAAATTATTACTGCCAGAGTAATTAGCACTAACGTAATTACATATACAAACACAAACACAAATGCGCTGCCTTCTGCAGAAAGCCAGAAAAACAAAATTTTTGGACATTGCCTGCCGCATTTGCATCCGCATCCGCATCCCCATCCGGCTCCGGCTCCGGCTGCGAGCGCCGGTCGGCTCTTTTGGGCAGCGTAATTTCCCGTTAGAAACGCGTTTAGGCTGGAATTTCAATTATGCACAGGAATGCCGTCGACGACCACGCGCACCCCACCACGCCCGCAATTATGAGGTGCCCGCATAGGCAACAACCCCCAACTAAATATGCCAGGCAGCTGCTGCTGCTGCTGCTGCGCGCCTGCTCCTCCCCCGGCCTTTATGGCTTTATGAGTTCGCTGTGTTCGGGTTGACTTGCATGCAAATCAAATCAGCGAACGGCTAATAAAAAATAGATTCTACAGCACGAGCACTTGAGGCATGCCTTCATCATATAAAGAACTCAGACTAGACGGGGATGCCAACTCAAAACAAATTGCAGTGCCCGACAGCAGCCGCAGTCAACTTTTGTGTGTTGAATTTAATTTTGTTGTCACAGTCTGCTTGCTGCACTTGCATTTGCTGATGTCACGGAGGAAGAGGGTTTGCATGGGCGTATAATGTGGGTGGGTGTGGGTGTGGGTGGTTGGTGAACCGGGTCTGCGGAACAGCAACAGCTGCTTTTAGAGATGTGCATCATCAGCCGGATATGTAAATAAATCCAAAAACAATCTGACTTAACAGCTTTAAACCAAAATTATTTTAAAAATGTTTTACCACTATTATTAATTAAGCTATAAGCTACCTGACAACCCAACTTTTGTAACTTTGGCTAAGACAATAATATATTACACCATTCTGGGATCTGAATCAGCCTTAAACTGATCATTCGCCTTAATGGCTATTTATGATTTATGCTCATGCTCATGCCCAAAAATCAAATATTTAAGTCTGATTATTTTATGAAAGTTTTTGACTGAAATTCATAGAAGAATTCAAATATTTTTTTAAATTAATTCTAACCAAAACTATAAGCCGGGCATAAATTTAATGCGCTCAACATTTTATAAAGCATAATTCGAACCATGAACTAAATCAGTTTCCCAGTTCGAAGACAGAATTAAAGACTGTCGCTAGAAGATATTAATTGAAAATAAGCCTAAATAATATAATAAACATATTTTATTTTTATTATATTCACAAACCAAAAACTAAACCAAACCGATTTTTATTTATTTTTTTTTTCAACCAAGTATTTGACAATAATTAAATCTTTTAAATTGGAACTTTCTAAAAATGTATACTTAACTTTGAAATTGAATATGTTCTTATATGTAGATTCTATAACATAGTTGATTATCCTTTTATATTAATTAAACATATATGCTCCCTTTTCATTTTCCACGCTCTTTTCAAAACATATTTTTCACGACCTACATTTTACTTTCATGTTAAGCCCGACCATTTTTTCCATCGCCAGCCAGAGTTGCATTTGACTGGCCGACCCTTTGCCATGGTCATGCATTTCGTTTCCTTTTCCGGCAGTTCTAATTAAGTGTCAGACTTCCTGGTCGTCAGCGTTCACTTCGCCCGCTGCTGCTGGCGCTTCCCTTTTGCATTTTTTAATACCCTGTATTCATAAAAAAAAAGATAACATACCATTTTTAAAAAGTTGTGCAAATACAGGTAAGAGACTAGGTGTTATTAACCTGGTTAAGTTTTTGCTATTTAAATAAGTCTAAAGCTTAGAAAAGTTCGCAGTATTACCTCATAATCCAGTATATTCAAATTTAATGGTTATTTTGCGTTAAAAAATAAAAATACATATATACATATGAATTTTACATTTAGAAAAAATTTTGCTCTAGAATGCATTTCTTGAACTTTCTTTAGTCATAATAACTTTCTCTTTAACCATTTTCATTGCATATAAAATTAAAATTAAAAATTAAAATTATAATGAATTAAAGCATATCGCTTCTTATGGTAAAATCAAATTTGAAAATTAAAATTTCTGTTTAGCAAATTTTCTACTTTATTAAAATATAAATTTTTTATGTATTATTTTAATATAATTATTAAAGACATCGCCAATTTCATTTAAAACAAACATATTTTTCCTATATTCATATTTATATAATTCCACCTCAGACGAAAGTACAGGGTGTCTGCAAGTCGAGTGCCCTTAAGTAGATGCCACTTTTCAGCTAGTTTGTGGATGTACTTTTTGTGCATTTGTCCGTTTCTTGCTAAATTAGAGGATAACGCCCAGGAAAGTTAATCAATCATGCACACTCTGGACTTTTTTATATAATCGTAGCATACTTTTAGGTGTTTTGCAGTCGCTACTGCTGTTCCGAACGCGCGTTCTATGGGCAAAACTTTGATGAATTGTGCGCTGTAGCGCGGCATGGTAATGAAAGAATTCGATTTATTCAGGCCACGCCCACGTGAATCTGCTACTTTTTTGGCAACTTTGTGACTGCTCTTTGGCACAAGGACATGGCATTATGCTGCGAGGAGCAGCGTGCTTCCAGCCCACATTACTCAAGGCGCACGGATGCCGGGCGCTCGAACAGACCACATAACAATCATGGCTGTTGGCTAAAGTTTGCAGGGGCCGCAGCAGGAGCAGCAGCGGCAGCAACAACAACAACATAAATTCATTAGTTGCTAGACAACGGACTGCAGCAAAGGAGCTGCGCAGGACTCTGACTCAGTTCGTTGTGCACTCGCCCCCACGCCGCCAAAGCTCTTCCTCCTCTGTTAAGTAGCTACAAAATTTATGACGTCACTTTTAGTTGGTCGACGACTTCATTTCATGGCCCACTCGTATAAAGAAGACGATGAGGAAGCTGCCGGCATGCTGTGAAAATGGAGTATTCAACTTATGGCTTGTTTTGCACTCCTTTTGCAGCATTAGCAATCGGCTTTGCAAGGAAGTGCATGGACTGACCCGGGAATCCACAGGAACTGGCTAAGTGGCGTCTATGACGTCACACTTACTGCCCCCAATAATTGCTGCCGAAAAAAAGTAGAATCTAAAGATCATATTGTAAAATATGTCGGAAAATCAGAAAAATATGAATATTTAAAAACACTAAAATAAAAAAATTTTTTATTATTATAATTATACGAAATATCTTCTTTATATGTCCCTCACCTAAAACAATACTATTCAAAATCCATAAATCCTACAATCCATAAATCCTACAAAATCCATAAATTGCCAGATTTACAATCTAGTAAATTAAACAAAGTTTCAAATTTTTTTTCACTTTCTAAGAATTTGGTTTTCTTTTATCAATTTTTTCAAAATTTTTTTTTACTTAGTTTTAATTCATATTTTTTTTAAAAGTTCTAAAGAAGTATTTTTAAAAGAGCTCTTTCAGTCTCAGAATACGTATTTTTATTTATTTCATTAGAGCAAAAGTGTATCCATCAAATGTGATATTGAGAATATCCTTGTCCGTTACTCGATTGCTTGATGCACATGGCTTTGAATTTTACTGTTGTGACACGCACCACCCAACCCAACGATATCTGGCCACTCCTGTGGTTTAATGTGCACCACATGTAGAAGCCACATACAACACTCTCTTTGGGGAATATAAAATGGTCGTGTTATGCTCTGATTTTGTCTTTTATGACCTGGATGTGAACGATTATGGTTGCAAATGGTGGAACTGGGGCGCCGAGGAGACGCTGCAAAATGGGGGGCATCGGAGGCAAGGTGTTAAAAGAACGTCATGTACAATCTCAACTTATGTGCAGTTTCCTATAACCGGGCGCACATCTTCTGTCAGCTGCCAAAGCATGTCAGATTTGCTTTGCATGACAGGCGCCGCGCAGACGTGCCAAGGATAACGCCAAACAACGAGTGTCGCACAAAACTTTGTGTGACTTCACCGATAAGCGGGGGTGACGGGGATGACAGCTACTGCTGCTGCTTTAAATACAAATGATTATTATATCAAGACGGTCAGTGGATAGCGCGAAATCCAATCAACGCTGCGTATACTCGATGGGGCACAAACTTTGCATGCCGTTGCAGGCGGGCGTGCCGCATATTTGGGCGTGATTTCTACACTGGGCTAAATTCGATTTGCTAAGATCAAAGCAAACAGAAAAGAGCCACTTGAAGCACGCAACAGAAGCAAACCAAAAAAAAAAAAGTTAGTAAACAATACAAAAGAATGCTGTGCTTAAAAATACCCTATTCACATTAAACAATTCAACAAGGATTATTCCCAAAAATAGCAATAAAAAAAAGATGATTAATAATAAAGAAATATAAGCATATATGACACAAATCATTAAAGTATTTTCCTACAGGGTATCCTAATAAAATCCTAAATCTACGCACAAGGTAAATGGCACAGCCAGCAAAAACAAGTACATCTTTGATGTCTGTATGTGTGTGTGTCTGTGCGTGTGTGCGTGCGTGTAATTCAATTTGTGCGCCAAACCAAACGCATAATAAGAAACATAAAACAGTCCAATGTTTCGTTTTCGGTTTCGCTTGCAAGCAAAAGCAAACCAACAAAATAAAGTTTCCGCTTAAATTTTATACATAATCCTTGAGGCCGCACATCCTGCTGCCAGACTGTTGCTGCTGTTTGCTCAGCCAGAAAATATGTTATTTTATGCCCAATGTGATTTCAAGACAATTTCGTCAAATGTTTTTCTGTTTGTTATTTTTCTTTTAGCAGCCACGCCTGAATTGCATTTAAGACAGCCTTCTTTAAGCAGTTGTTGCCTTAAAGTCCAATGATTTTAGCATAATTTTCTACTCTACGCGAAGTAATCGATGTCACAAGAACAATATCATGCACAATTGAAAGTCCTGTACAAAATCAACAGGATATTCAATATGCAACATTTTGTTTTTAGAGTCAGGAGTTTTGTTGAAATTTAGTTTTTTTGCTGATGCAGCAGCAAGAAAGACGCAGCACTAAAATGCTATACAAATAAAATTGAATATTCTTTCCACACACACACACACACACACACACAAACATATATACCTATATACAGGCGAAGGCAACACCTGAAATCGCCTCTAGGTGAATTTTTATCATTGCCACTTCCAAAAAATAACGTTTGTTCTCGACTGGATGGGATGTGGAGAGGGGAGAGTGCGGGTATGCTAGAGGTGTCGGTTAGATGCGTATGTCTTTTAAATGCTATAAATAAACGATTTATGTTAAACATTTTAACGAGCAAAAGAGGCGCCGCAATTTAAAAGCCTTCAAGCAGGATTAACAAGATTTAAACTGTTAAATAATAAGTCCAGAATGCGCTTTGAGTGGTTGTTTAGTAATTCTTTGCCATGTCAGGTGTGGTCTCATAAATTTATGTTAAGACAAATATTAAGTAAGATAGATTAAAATTGTGAACATTTCACTTTAGCTTAAACAAGCTGTTGGCACACACAGAAATAAAATGAGATATACAAATGCACACCTAAAAATTGTATAACACAAATAAAATTATATAAAGTTTCTATCGCGAATGAAAGTATGGGATAAATAATAAAAATTTTATAAAAAAATTACGCTGTAACTTACATATAAATAAAAATTATAAAAATACAAAATTTAATTAATCAATAGCACGTGATATATTCCGTTCAAAATATTGCATGTTTTTGGGTCACCTGATTGGTAAAGTTCGCTTTTGTTGGGTTAGGTTGCGGTTTTTTTTTCGTAATCAGCTCATCAGTCCAATTTTTGATTTTGCAAACATATATTTCGCATTGATTTCATGTGTTGATTAGTTTTGAAAATAAAAAAAAAGTCACACACACATTTTTTCACTTTCTGTTTGTTGATTAGCTGATTGATGAATTGACCAATCAAATCAAGTAACGTTTTTCAAAACTTGATGCTCACGGTCATCAACTATCAAATTAAAATTTTCAATTTGTTAAGCTATTAACCCTGTAAGCATAAAGAACCCTAAAGTCAATTCTTTTCGACAAATTTATAAATTTAAAAAAAGGAAAACAGACGGATATAACCAACAAATTACTAAATTATGCGGCAATATTTAGCGATATATTGATTAAAACCAATTATTTTTAATTTTATTGCTGATGCGGGTATATACATACATACAGAAGGACGGACCACAGAGTTAATGTAGTATAAAAATGCCAGTATTAAGATACAAAAATCAAATAATTGTTAACAAATACAAACATAAAGGAATGTTTCAAGCATGCAACACACAAACTTAAATAAGCTTTGGTTAAGCCACATATTTGTCGATTTAATTAAATTTTGAAATTAAATGAAATATGCTGCATTAGCCGCCGCTCGTCGAGTCTGTAATAAATTTCAAGTCCAGATCATCAGCAAAGTCAACAATCAGAATTGAAACCCCATCCAAAGGCAGTTTCAATGTCATTTGCCCAGAGAACTTGGAGTTCATGGAGCAGGCAGGTGGGTCCTTCATCTTGTCAATGTTTATACTGTGGCCATATAAACATTTGCCGTTTGCGCATTGCGTCCAGCAGCAGCAGCAACAGCAGCAGTTGCAGCAGCAGGAGCATAATGAATTGCAAGCCTCTTGTCTATAGTTGTGCGAAAAGGCAGAAAGTAGCAAGGAGCTGCTGCAACATATTGCATTTTAATGGGAATTTCATTTTCATTGTCAACACTGTTTGAATTATGAGCGCCAGTACCAGTACAAGGACCAGGACACATGCTCCACCAGTCAGTCGTAAATTTCTGGCTTAGATTAACACCAGACGAACAGCTCTGCAGTTTTGCAGATCGCATTCAATTGAATTTAAGCTGCTGTGTACTTGAGTTCATAGTCGTAAGTGTGTGCATGTGTGTGTGTGTGTGTGGTTGTGACTGGGCATTTGACACTTTTCAGGTTTAATGATGCAACCAGACTGGGTAAGGACACTGGGCACCGTAATCTCGAGTCTCGGCCCATTGTCTTTCGGCTTCCCATAGCCGCACATTTGCGGACGACGTGTGTCAACGCATTGTGCGGTGTAAATTGCTTGTCCTACTCATTGCACCACCTCCCTCCCTCTCTCTCCCTCTCCTTCTCCCTCCATCTTCAGTCTCTATTCACCCCGACCTGTGTGACAAGTTGTGTGCATAAATTTCAAGCTGCCTCGGCTGCATCTGTATACAAAACACGTGAAGGATGCGAATGCGTCTGCTGTTGATGCTGATGCTGATGCTGATGCGACTGCTGACTATGTATGAAGCATATCCTTGACGTTTTGGATTTTGTTTGATGCTTAATAAAGGCATAAACCAGAGCGACTGCAGCAGCCACAACAAGCACATCAAGTTTGAATACCGCAGACCTGCCCTGCGCCTCCTTCTCTTTCCATTCCACTGTACTCACTGGCAATCCCATTCCAAGCAAGCCACTTGTGCACACTTGCTTCCGGTTGGCGATGATGTTGCATGCAGCAGCAGCAGCAGCTTAAATTGCTGCCACAATTACACATGTCTCTGTCTGCAGCAGCAGCTGCAGGGTCAATGCTGCCAGCCAGCACAGCTTAAATTTGATTTAAAGACGTCGAATTATTCGCAATTTATACTCATTCATATGTATAAATATTTTTTTGGGTTATTTAGAGTTGAGTGCGTGACAGCAATGAGCAATTAAATGCATAAAAAGAGTCAATTAAAGAAAGAAGCAGAAAACAAAATAATAATTTATAAATAGCTCGAATTGAATACCTTGAACTGCACAAAAACTGAAATAAAAATCAACAAGATACAAACTAAACTTTAAAAGATTCTCTTGAAAGTTGCCAATTATTTTCATGGAAACCAGATTCTAATTAACTGTTAATACACAAATTTGAAGCACAAAAATAGTTGGAAAGGAAATTTCAAAGCAGGAAAAAGATGAGTATTATCTATTTGCATATCGGAGTGGGTAGATATATATTTATATATATATTTTTAAATATTTTGCTGAAAACTGTGAAGTTAATATACGGCAAAATTCGTAGAAAATAATTATTCTAGCTAAAACAAAGTATAAAAGTAAAGTTTGAATGATTTGATTTTAACTTTCTCCGAAATTTCTGATTACTTTAACAATTATATAAAAAAATATTCAAAGGTAAATTTTTAAAGTTTCATATACTTTATTTTTATATTAAATAAAATAAAAATTTACTTACTTAACCTTTAAATATATAAACCTTTTTTTGACAATAGACTATGCGAAAGAAAGATATGCACTGATCATTTAGTTAGACTATCTGTTAATGCATATTCTTTCAACTTTGTATCTTTTCTTGCGTTGCTGTCACAGCTGGCAGTGGCCAGCTTTAGTGCTGACCTACCTCAAGGCTTATAAAAGCACTTAACCCAGAAAGTTGACAAAAATAGCAAAGCTCAGCTGTGGCTGTGGCTCAGGCTGTGGCTTATGTGCATGCCCGTTGATAAGCTCTATAATGGCTCCATATGCTAACGGGAAACAACAACAACAATGGGCGAACAAACAGAACTAAAACCGCGGCAACCAACATAAGTTATCAAAAGTAATTATCAAACCAACAGCGAAAACAACAACAACAACAACAATAGACACAAAGACAACGCCAGTTCCAAAACAATGCCAGTGAGCGGCTTTTGTGCGAGTGGAAATGAGAAAGCGTGTGTGATTGCCAGTCGGCGAGTGCAAAGGTTTTTGGGGCGTGGTCGTGCAACATGAGTAAGTCAGCGTTAATTAAGTCGGGCAACAAATGGCCAACGCGCCCAAAAGTGCACTCGAAAAACTAGAATCTGCAAACCAAAATGTTGAATTCGCATTCATACAACAATGAAAGCGAACCAGGTATGTTAGAAGTGCGTTTAAAGCAAATCAAGTTATAATAATAAAAACAACTAAGAAAGTTGCAGTCAGGTGTAACCGACAGCGTTATACTCGTTCACAGTGTAATAAGAACTAAAACATATAGTCTGACGAAAGAAGCATGATTTTTTTTAATTTTTCGTCAATCATGATCAAAATGCCATTAAACGTGCAAATCGGATCACTTTTGACAAAGTTATGGGTGTTTGATATATGGGAGCTATAGAATCTGACAACTTTACATGTCAAAATTTTTGTCGATTTTGGGATTATTTTTGACCAAAAATTTGACCCCTCCAAAATAACTTTCAATGTTGTTTTTTATGCTAATTGTGACAAATAAAATCGATTAAAACTATAAATTCGCAATTCTAAATTTTGAAAAAATATTTTTTCCAAAATTCACAAGGGGAGTACATGCTGTTTTGACCAAAAATTGTATTTTGAAAATGAATATATTTTGACTGTGGAGTCAATATATAGGACAATTCATGATCAAAATGCCATCAAACGTAAAAATCGGTTCACTTTTGACAAAGTTATGGGCATTTGATATATGGGAGCTATGGAATCTGACAACTTTACATGTCAAAATTTTTGTCGATTTTGGGATGATTTTTGACCAAAAATTTGACCCCCCAAAATCACTTTTAATGTTGTTTTTTATGCTAATTATGACAAATAAAATCGATTAAAACTATAAACTCGCAATTCTAAATTTTGAAAAAAATTTTTTTTCCAAAATTCACAAGGGGGAGTACATGCTTTTTTGACCAAAAAATTCAAAAAAATTTTATGTTCGAAAATAAATATATTTTGAATGTGGAGTCAATATAGAGGACAAATCATGATCAAAATGTCATCAAACGTGAAAATCGGTTCACTTTTGACAAAGTTATGGGCGTTTGATATATGGGAGCTATGGAATCTGACAACTTTACATGTCAAAATTTTTGTCGATTTTGGGATGATTTTTGACCAAAAATTTGACCCCCCAAAATCACTTTTAATGTTGTTTTTTATGCTAATTATGACAAATAAAATCGATTAAAACTATAAACTCGCAATTCTAAATTTTGAAAAATTTTTTTTTCCAAAATTCACAAGGGGAGTACATGCTTTTTTGACCAAAAATTCAAAAAAATTTTATGTTCGAAAATAAATATATTTTGAATGTGGAGTCAATATAGAGGACAAATCATGATCAAAATGTCATCAAACGTGAAAATCGGTTCACTTTTGACAAAGTTATGGGCGTTTGATATATGGGAGCTATGGAATCTGACAACTTTACATGTCAAAATTTTTGTCGATTTTGGGATGATTTTTGACCAAAAATTTGACCCCCCAAAATCACTTTTAATGTTGTTTTTATGCTAATTATGACAAATAAAATCGATTAAAACTATAAACTCGCAATTCTAAATTTTGAAAAATTTTTTTTTCCAAAATTCACAAGGGGAAGTACATGCTTTTTTGACCAAAAAATTCAAAAAAATTTTATGTTCGAAAATAAATATATTTTGAATGTGGAGTCAATATAGAGGACAAATCATGATCAAAATGTCATCAAACGTGAAAATCGGTTCACTTTTGACAAAGTTATGGGCGTTTGATATATGGGAGCTATGGAATCTGACAACTTTACATGTCAAAATTTTTGTCGATTTTGGGATGATTTTTGACCAAAAATTTGACCCCCCAAAATCACTTTTAATGTTGTTTTTTATGCTAATTATGACAAATAAAATCGATTAAAACTATAAACTCGCAATTCTAAATTTTGAAAAATTTTTTTTTCCAAAATTCACAAGGGGGAGTACATGCTTTTTTGACCAAAAAATTCAAAAAAATTTTATGTTCGAAAATAAATATATTTTGAATGTGGAGTCAATATAGAGGACAAATCATGATCAAAATGTCATCAAACGTGAAAATCGGTTCACTTTTGACAAAGTTATGGGCGTTTGATATATGGGAGCTATGGAATCTGACAACTTTACATGTCAAAATTTTTGTCGATTTTGGGATGATTTTTGACCAAAAATTTGACCCCCCCAAAATCACTTTTAATGTTGTTTTTTATGCTAATTATGACAAATAAAATCGATTAAAACTATAAACTCGCAATTCTAAATTTTGAAAAATTTTTTTTTCCAAAATTCACAAGGGGGAGTACATGCTTTTTGACCAAAAAATTCAAAAAATTTTATTTTCGAAAATAAATATATTTTGAATGTGGAGTCAATATAGAGGACAAATCATGATCAAAATGTCATCAAACGTGAAAATCGGTTCACTTTTGACAAAGTTATGGGCGTTTGATATATGGGAGCTATGGAATCTGACAACTTTACATGTCAAAATTTTTGTCGATTTTGGGATGAGAATTGACCAAAAATTTGACCCCCCAAAATCACTTTTAATGTTGTTTTTTATGCTAATTATGACAAATAAAATCGATTAAAACTATAAATTCGCAATTCTAAATTTTGAAAAATTTTTTTTTCCAAAATTCACAAGGGGGAGTACATGCTTTTTTGACCAAAAAATTCAAAAAAATTTTATTTTCGAAAATAAATATATTTTGAATGTGGAGTCAATATAGAGGACAAATCATGATCAAAATGTCATCAAACGTGAAAATCGGTTCACTTTTGACAAAGTTATGGGCGTTTGATATATGGGAGCTGTGGAATCTGACAACTTTACATGTCAAAATTTTTGTCGATTTTGGGATGATTTTTGACCAAAAATTTGACCCCCCCAAAATCACTTTTAATGTTGTTTTTTATGCTAATTATGACAAATAAAATCGATTAAAACTATAAACTCGCAATTCTAAATTTTGAAAAAATTTTTTTTTCCAAAATTCACAAGGGGAGTACATGCTTTTTTGACCAAAAAATTCAAAAAAATTTTATTTTCGAAAATAAATATATTTTGAATGTGGAGTCAATATAGAGGACAAATCATGATCAAAATGTCATCAAACGTGAAAATCGGTTCACTTTTGACAAAGTTATGGGCGTTTGATATATGGGAGCTATGGAATCTGACAACTTTACATGTCAAAATTTTTGTCGATTTTGGGATGAGATTTGACCAAAAATTTGACCCCCCCAAAATCACTTTTAATGTTGTTTTTTATGCAAATTATGACAAATAAAATCGATTAAAACTATAAATTCGCAATTCTAAATTTTGAAAAATTTTTTTTTCCAAAATTCACAAGGGGGAGTACATGCTTTTTTGACCAAAAAATTCAAAAAAATTTTATTTTCGAAAATAAATATATTATGAATGTGGAGTCAATATATAAGACAAATCATGGTCAAATTACCATCTCAAACGTGAAAA